>OU015490.1:221621672-221748626 GCA_907164885.2 Dolomedes plantarius
TTAATGCACGAATTTTAATTATTACAGATAATATGCTAGAATTAAAATCTAATTTGGTTGTTGAGAAATAAGTTAGCTAAATGCACTGTCATTTCTTTACCCCTGTATAAAGGTAAACACAAGCATTACATCTCCATTATTGCCCATTATTTCTGTTTCTGTGAATGGTTAATTTCAAAGAACCTGTAAAGCATCGGAGTGTCTGGCTGGCTGACGCCATGAATGAATTAGGGTTCTTAATTAGCTTTTCCTTCCCTCCTTTCCTGAATAAATGAGGTGAATATAAAACGTTTCTCATTAGTTGCCGCTCGGTTATTAAGATCAGACTCCAGAAGTCCTGCCTGTGTATGCATTTGAAGGGAAAATAAATTTAAGGAAATGTATGTTTAATATGGTGCGCATTAAGCTACAAAAGATTTATATCTCACAGAGCACAAACATAAAAAGCACCTCATGCTATGTAAAAAATTACTACGACACCTACAGTGCACTTTCTAAATGTCCATTTTCTACTTAGGGTAATTACTCTTTTCTGAAATGTTTAGTTACTTTGCTAAATATCATTACAGAAATGTGCTGCTGTCGTCTAGGTTCTAAATCAAATTACGCAGCAGGAGAAGTTAGCACGGTGTTATGTGCTTAGTGAGAAGATCGACTCTTTCCACATAATTGCTAACCAATCAGAGAAGGTATTTCGGTTACCTACCTACGAGTAGATTGTACTATTCTTTAAAACACCTGAATATAATTTGTAAAAGGATATAGTTAATGTTCCTTCTAAAATTTCAAGTAATGTCGCATTTAGATATACACCAAACCATATTAGTGAATTAAGGAAGTACTCATATTAGGGTTTACCTTACAAGAGGCTTCCTGTGTCTATTTGGTAAGATAAAATATATATTTTAAAATTTATATGTAATTAAAATTAAAAATAAAGAATATTAATATGCTAATTTAAGGGAAATTTACTGAAAATAAATAGAATTAGTGAGCAGGCAACTAAGGACTATTGTTACGAATTTTTCGAGTATATGGTAATCTAGCCAAATAGAAGAGTTATCGCCAAATTGGCGATGGATTTGGTGACTTATTTTGGTCGCCAAATTTGGCGATATTTTGCCACATTTGGCGATATGGTACCAAATGGTCGGCACCTTGCCATCTAGACCTTTCCAGAAACTTCGAGATATCGAGCTGGTTGACCGATCGGGGCACTTTGGAAGTCTATAAATATATCTGACATTCGCATTGGAACTCAGTGTTCTTTTCTGCTGATAATTGAATGTATTGAAAGTGCGTTAGGCATGTATTGCATTGAAGACTCTGTTATCCTGACTTGCATTGTTACAGTTTTCTGCTGTATAGAAGACAGTTGTTACGTGTTTTCTGTTTGAATTTGGGTATGCGCGTGAAGAATTTACAGAATAAAAAATTTTATCTTGTGTGCACTTTCGGAAGAGATTGTTTTCTATCCTATCGAACCCAGGGAAACGGAACATTATGTTATTTTTCTTTATCCGTCTTTACAAAATTTTTTTAAAGACAAATCTGGCAGTTTTTTGACGGTGAAAAAAAATATTCAGTTGCATTATAAATATTATTTGCTTGTATAATAAATATTATTCATTTTTAAATAACTATCATTCATTTTATTTGTATTAGATAGATTTTAATGACATATTGTCATTTTAACTAAAACCTCTTTCACTTATAATTGTCATGATAATAGGTGGCCAGCATTACCCTCTACAAGACGGTGCCGTAATTTTAGAACCGATTCAAGTGATGTGACCGGAACACTTGACCCCGCACCTCCAGAGGTAAATTTGAGAACTTGAAGGACATTGCAGCCAAGGCAGATTTTGCGTGCACCAGCCGCCTTTTGTCATGATAATATAGATTCAAAAGAAATGCATTTATTTAAAATAAATTTATCCATTTCGCCATAACAGTTGCCTATTCCGGAGTAAGCACTCGCATTAAGTTTCAATTTTCAAAGCTCTCGTTCAATTTTGGAGGCATGTAAAGGCATTTTGACGGAAAATACACATCTACATCATATTTGCTGTTTTATGCAAGTTATTTTTATCTACAAAGAATTTACTTACAATTGAAGTTATGTTTTATATTACTTAAAACATATACATAGAATCATATTAGCTCATTAAGGAAGCTCAAATCACAGGACTCGCATCATATGAGACCTCTAGAGGAAGTTTAGGGTTCTAAGAACCACATGTCTCTAAATATGTTATCGTAAAATATAAATTGAAACTTCTCAATGTTGATCAGTGAGGGTTCCCAAACAAAGTTGCCGTTTTGAGGGGTGGCCGTCGAAAAGATGTTTCTTCCACAACATTGGCTCTATAGCGTCTTATTATGTTCTGATTAAAAAAATAGCAGTTTCGAGGGGAGGTTGGCTAGAGAAGATTCATGGTATTATTTATAAATTTATATGTAATTTAAAATAAAAAAAATTTTAATATACCTATTTAAGTCATATTTACTGAACATTAATAGAGTTAGTAAACAGGCAAATAATGACTTTGGTATTTTTCTTTGTCACGCTTTACAAATACTCTTCGTTAGAGAAATATGATGGTTTCTTGATTGCGAAAATAAATATTATTCTATCAGTATATAAATGGACTTAAACTACACAGTGTCATCTCAAATATTGTCCTTGTACCATATAAATAATCATGATTACTGATATCAGTGATTCGCAAAGTGGGCGATGCTTCCCTCCGTTCAATTTACCGACCCACTGGAATAATCCAGAGGGTCCGTAAATTTAAATTCAGACATGGGCACCAACAGTTCTGGCTGCAAAAGCAGATTCAGATTCCTTATCTTGTATTATGAGCTGCAGTAGTTTTAAATAGTATTTCCTTCATTCTGTTTAATGGAACAAGAGTTCACTTAGGTCCCAAATCTGCTTACTAGAAACAGAAACAGAATACAAATAGCTAGTAAAGATGATATAAGAATGTTGTTCAAAGAAATAGGGCCTAACATTAATAAGTTGATAGCAGGGCGTCAAGTTCATCCTTCTCATAAGGATAAGTTTAAGCGTTATCTATAATTATTTGTTTTAATATTATACTTCGTTATCAAAACAGCTGGACAATGGGCGAATGACTAGGACTCTGGCATTCGATACGAGAGTTCAGGTCCTGCTCTTCGCATGTACGTTTGCACTGTTCAGAATCGGCTTTCAGCAATAGATCCTAGTCTAATTCAGTCCTTGAGTAGCAAAAAATGACCATAGTGAAGCAAACCATACTATCATTTTCTTAATTTTTTGTATGGAATGGGAGTAATACTATAGTTTTATTTAGCAAATAATTTTACTTCAAGTTTCAAGGTGTCTTATTCACAACAACATATTTCTTTACTATTTGGTAGGACGTAGGTAGAAATACAGATACAAAAAGGACTAAAATTTGTCAATGTATCTTTATTTGTTCACTTAAGAAGGTTAATTTCCAGGGGGCGCTGAGTATTTATTTTTCTGAAAAGGGGGTGGTAAGCCAAATTTGTCTAGGACCCCTCCCCCAACTTATGAATCTAGATGTAATAATTTGATTTATATGAAAAGCAATGCAATTTTATAAAACATAAACTTAATCGTTGATTTAAAGGAATTGCCTATTCGAGAATCCATTATTCTTCCATTTATTCTTCCATTATAAATTATTCTTCCATTTTCAAAGTCCGGGAATTTTGGAGGAAGATGCACGTCTACAAATTCAGTGTTTTATGCACGTCATTTTTATCAAGACAATATCTCATTTCGACTGAAATTAGATTTTCGCTTACTTGAAACCTAAAATAAATCTACTGGATATGTTGACTAAAACAACAGCCCTAAATCCAAGACAGATGCTAAACAGCAGCGTCACAGCAAAATGAATTTCAAAATAGAACTTCACAGTTTTCTTTAGAGCATGTAAGTTAATTTTCTTTCGATAATAGCTAATATGATTCAGTTAAAATTCCGGCTCACAAAAGAGAAGGAGGGGATTGAAATTTTAAAGGGATTATGCATAACATTCATCTGTCAAACATTCCTTATTAAAAAAGTGATGTCGATAAAAAATGTGATGTTGGATTCTTTGGAGTGCATGATTTATAAAAAAATTTGACATCATTTTATGATGGAATAACTTTACCAGTGCTCTTTCAAATTACCTAATATTTTAATATCATGTGTGGAAACACGTCAAAATATTATTTCGATATTTTTAAGATAAAGATAACGTGCGTTTGAAACAGTTCACCAGACCTGACGCCTTGTGATTTTTCAACTGGGGGTATGTTTAAGACCTTCTTTATGTACTCACCGCTTCCTTGAAGAGATTCTCAAGAGGAGAATCAGTGCCGCTTTGGCAACTGTTACCAATGACATGCTACAGCGTGTTTGGCATGAAATGGAGTACCGACTTGACGTGCCACAAGTGCCCTGCATAATGAACATATGTAAAATTATTCATTAAATCCACATGCATTTGTATTTCTCATTCATATTTTGGTTAATGAATATTCAATTTTTCAACAATAATTCTTTTCGGTTTTATTAGATTAGCGAAAGTAGTTGCTAAGATATTTATATGTCAAATAATGTCAAATTTTTTAAACACGCTGTATGTGATTCATTTCTTATATATTGATTATTCCGATTACACTATCTACCAATAAGCATTTGGACACCTCTAATAGAAAAGAAAAAAAAATATAATTCTTATTCAATAGTTAGTAGAGCCTCCATGAGTTGCAATTACAGCCTCAACCCTCCGGGGCATACTTTCCACAAGTCCTTGTATGACGGCTAGTGGTATTTTCATCCACTAGGCTTGGAGAAAACATGTAATTTCCTTCCCGATTTTGGACGGTTGTTGCACCTCATAATTCGGTGATCCATTTTGTCTCAGATGTTCTCGATACGGTTCAGGTCTTGACTGTGGAGAGGCCAGTCCAGACCTGAACCGAGCATTCCTGAGGCCAGTCCATTCAGTTAGCCCCATTGTCATCATACTAATTAATCTATGGTGGATCTCGCAATCTGACAGCTGGCGTTGTCCATTCCGACAAAATCGCTCACCTTCCACTTCTTTATAACATAGGCCACTGTCGATTTTGGGTAATTCAGCTCGCTAGATATGTCCCTTAAGGATCGGCCATTTCTGTGATACCCGACGACTACACCTTTCCTGAAATCAGATCACAATATTTAACGTGGAGGGCGTGACGTATATCAAGCCCGCAGATACCGTCAATTGCATGAGTGTCCAAATACTTATTGGTAGACAGTGTAAACAAGTGATGTTAATTTCTTTGAAGTACA
The DNA here is from genome assembly GCA_907164885.2 of Dolomedes plantarius. NCBI lineage: Eukaryota > Metazoa > Arthropoda > Arachnida > Araneae > Dolomedidae > Dolomedes > Dolomedes plantarius. The sequence goes on from OU015490.1 coordinate 221,627,023, forward strand.
TTCAATTAAAATTCTACCGTATTGCACTTTCTACCTATTAAATACTGCCGGAGAGGTCTAAAGATCAGCACTTGCATCTGACAGATTTTGAAGTAAAATCTCTCTGTTTAACACATATGCCTTTAAAAATTAAGATTTTTTCCTTATAGGCTTGAAATTCTGTAACTTGTATGACTTCTGAATCTGAAACAAATCCACCAAATGTAGCTCTTTCATATACCCATTTACGCCTAATACACTGTCACATACCTGTAGAAAAATTAAATATGCTTTAATATAAATAAAATTAGCTTCGACTGTACGATGTGAAATAGAAATGCTGTTTCAGGGTGAAATATTTCTGGGTTATGAATTTATCACTTTTGAGTATCCCGTACTTGTACTTTAAACATGCTTTCGTACGCTTCTAGTTCTACTTCCATTTTTGCAATGTACCTAAAACAGCATGAATGCAATGTTACTAAATTATCCAGACATATTACGGCAAATGTATGTTACGGCAAATATAAATTTATCGTAATTGATTTTCCTATAGAAATTCTAGTAGATTAACTGAGCTCTATCTAGTTATAAATTCCTACAAAAAGTCAGTACTAAAAAGTATATAATAAAATGAAACTTAACTTCTAAAGAGAAAGATATTTTTTTTGATTATACTACGCATTATTCAGAAAACAGTTGGAAGTATACAGTTCATTAACTTTGACCACATCGAATTTTTCAATACACTTATAAGAACACTTTATATTCAAATAAAAAGTAATTATAAATATATTGAGAATAAATTCTAGATAAATATAAAATCTTATGATGTCCATGGATTACTTTAAATTTGCACTTGAAAAATACACATTTATAGTAGCGAATCGTTAAAATGTATATCAATTAGCAAAGCCATCTCGATTACAAAGAAAATCCCATCCTTTTTTCGATTTCAGTTTTTCTCCTATATTTCAGAATGAAACATTCCTCTAGAGATTCAAAAATATTACTGATATTCCCAAGGTTGCCTGAAATTTAGAAGTTAGTTCTTCCTTCACATTGGAACTTATCTCTTATCTATTTCTCTTATCTATCATTGGAACTAATCTTTTATCTCTTTCCATAAAATTTAAGCACGCATTTTCCTGCCATCGCACTTTTATAATAGACGAATTTAGTTTATTTTTCATACCATATGCTTTATAAGTCAGAGGCCTTTGTAAATGGTAAAAGAATTTATGTACAGGTGAAAAACAATATCCTAGTGAATATTATAAACACAAAAGTATTTCGCCAATATTGCGCAATAGACTTCCTATGGATTAGTTTATACGATTGCCGTTCGATAAATCCGTGCAAAAATATTACAAAATACGTTCTTCGAAGATTTTTTTTCTTACGTAATATCTCTTAGGTTCAATACATTTAATCCAACATTTTTAAGATTTTTAGCCCTTCAATAAAGTAAGACTTGTCCAATATAGCAAAATAAATGTTTCTTTGCCACTTATTAAAGAAATACACACTCATATATATATATATATATATATATATATATATATATATACACACTCGAGCCAAAACATTATGACCACCCCTACATTTTGCAATGAATTCGCCTGGATGACGTGGAAGGCACGTGATCAGGGGGAAGTGGTATTTAACAGCTGCTGGAGAGTCTGAAGAATCAATACTTCTGTGTGTGATGGGAAAGGCTGCAGATCTAAGCGACTTTAGAGGGCAGATTGTAATGGCTCGAAGGCTCGGAACAAGTATTTCCGAAACTGCACGACTCGTGGGTTGTTCGTGACCTACAATTGTTAGTACTTATGCAAAGTGGATGAATAACGGTGAAACCAGCAGTAGACGACATGGTGTTGGACGTCCACACGCTATCAAAGAAAAAGGTCGTCGGAGACTGTCTCGCAAGGTGAAGCAAAACTGGAGCAAGACAGTGGCTCAGCTGACAGCCCAATACAATGCAGGGCCAAGTAGAATAGTATCGCTGCACACTGTTCAGCTGACACTGTTGGATATGGGGCTACGCAGCAAACGTCCCACTCGTGTGCCTTTCCTGACCAAGCGTCATCGCCAACTGCGCCTGCGCTGGGCCCGGGAACATCGCGACTGGTCCATGGATCAGTGGGAGAGAGTTGCCTGGTCAGATGAATCACGGTTTGTCATTCATCGCGCTGATGGCCGTGTCAGGATACGCCGTCTTCTAAGCGAACTGTTGCTCCCTCAATGTACAGTAGGTCATACACAGGCCGGTGGTCGCGGTATTATGCCTTGGGAGACGTTCTCTTGGGCGTCTATGGGACCCGTGGTTGTGGTAGAGCAGACCATGATTGTACAGGGCATCTGAATATCATTGCGGACCAGTTGCGCCCTTACATGGCCTCTGTTTTTACAGCTGGAAATGGAATGTTCCAACAGGACAAAGCCCCGTGTCACAAGGCTAAAATTGTGTTGGAGTGGTTCCAGGAACATGATGCTGAATTCCAGTTAATGTCCTGGCCGCCTAACTCACAGGATCTCAATCCGATAGAACACATTTGGGATGTCATGGGACGGCAGCTCAGAGTTCAAAGACCACCAATTCGCAATATCTCGGATTTGCGTGACCGTTGTTTAAACATCTGGTACAATCTGTCTTCGGCCATCTACCAAGGACTTGTGGCATCCATGCCAAGGAGGGTTGAAGCTGTGCTGTGCGCCAAAGGTGGGCCAACTCGTTATTGGCAGGTGGTCATAATGTTTTGGCTCTTGAATGTATATAGTATATTGTAATCAATTTTCTATGTCGACAGATGGCAGCATGCTACAAACCGCAAAGAAAATGTAAACGCATGCGAAATGCAATTCTGTAATCAGAGAGTGATGTGTAATGAATGGCGGCGCACGTTTACGGCCAGCCGCTAAGTGTTATAAATATGTTCCAAATAAATCCTTTTGTTTTGTTTTAAGAAAGTATAATGCCTTGTTGATCTTCCGCTCTCCAGTAACCTGAAGTTATCCTTGTTAGCAAAAAAAAACTAAAAATTATCAGAAGAGGGATAGAAGAACTCCCTGACAACTGCAACTAACAAGGTAATCTTGAATATTTGATATTTGTTTTACTCAAAATTGGCGTATTTTGGCCGATATAAAAAGTGTGATTTAGTTCAGTTAGCGGTTGAGTTGGGCGAATCTGCCCCTGCCGATAGTACAATATTTATTTTGAAGGATATTATAACCAAAAGTAAAAACTATGATGAACCGTTTGTTAAAGAAATATTAGCAGAATTAGTTGACGAAAGAGTGAAACAGGAGACACAAAATTTGAATTTGAACGAGCTTTGCAATTAGAGAAACTAAAAATTGAAAATCAGAATAAGATAGATGAACAGGAATTACATAAAATTGAACAACAACATGCTTTTGAATTGGAAAAATTAAAAATCGAGAATCAGAATAAGATAATTTCTCAGGCTGAAAGTAATGTTAGTGTACCGGAAGTAAAGAAAAACTCTATAGATTTGAGGAATTTAATGCAGAAATTTGACATAAAAGACGGAGATATAGCTTCAGTTTTGGTATTATTTGAAAGGCAAGCTAAACGAGTAGGACGTATGGAGAATGACTATGTAACACACTTATTATGGCTATTGCCTCTTGAAACTACTCAGCTAATTGCGAGAGAATCAGATCAGGAAACAAATGAATATAAATTTGTTAAGAATTTATTGTTAAAAAGATATAAACTTAGCTACGAAAGTTTTAGACAAAAATTTATCAACCGTTTTAAAGATGTAAACGGCACGTGGACTGATTTTGTTTTCGAATTACGCACCTATTTTAATGAGTGGTTGACAGGATTAAATATAAATGACTTTGAATTCTTAAAAGAACTTATGATTACAGATCAATTAAAAAAGCGAGTCCCAAATAGTATGATGCGTGAACATTTCATTGATTCTTGGCCAAAGTTTGTTAAAGCAAATGATTTAGCCCAAATGCTGGACGATTATGAAAACGTTCGATCAGGAATTAAAACTAATAGCGAAAGCAGAAATACGAAGCATACTAACTATCGTGATGATTTTAAATACTACCCGCATTCAAATTACAGGATGAGTAATCGTAATACGAATAGGTTCGATTCGACCAAGCTTGAGAACAACGCGAACGTCAGCAGAAGTAAAATAAATGAAAAAAGAAACTGCAACTCATAAAGTATTTAGTTTTAGAGGCAGAAGATACTATGACAAGCATAATAGAATGAAATTTAGAAGTTTGTCTTAAACTTAGTGAAGAAGAACAAGTTTTAATAATTCAACATGCAGACCCAGAGTTAAGGAAATTGATAGACATTTTTCGAAAAGATGAGTATGAAAGGACAACAGACGACAAACAGAAAATATGCAATTATGTTTTTAAAGGAAACAAGCTGTATAGAAAAGTTAAAGAGAAGGGAAAAGAAAAGCTACTTTACGTAATCCCCAAAAGCATGAAGAAAAGTACCGCAGTGAAGTTCCATGATCTGATGGGACACTTCTCAGTCGACAGAACTGCCAACAAAATTAAAGAATTATATTGGTTCCCTTATATGAAGCGTTACTTACGAAGACATATATCTATGTGCTTTGAATGCCTGATGAACAAAGTACCTGGAGGAAACCAACAAGGCTATTTGCACCCCATTAAGCCGGGAAAACGACCTTTCTCTCTTATACACATGGATTATCTGGGTCCATTTGTGAAAAGTTCTTGAAGAAATCAAGACTTGCTGGTAATAATTGATAACTTCACCAGATTCACACGACTCTTTCCAGTCAAGAATACTTCATCGCTACATGTCTTAAAAGCTCTCAAAAATTTTGTTGAAGAATTTGGATTACCAGATAGAATTGTCAGGCACTTGCTTCCCCTCTCGTCAGTTCGAACAATACTGCCAAGATAACGGAATTCACCATACCTTAAATTCTACGTAACATCCACAAGGAAATTGTATGGTAGAAAGAGTTAATAGAACCATCTTATCAACAATAACGACATCAATGAAAGACCAACGTCATAAAGACCGGGACTTACGAATTAAAGAAACTGGAAGAAATTTAAACAACGTAGTTAAGAAAATGACATTTAAAACTCCCTTCGAGATGCTACATGGCTACTTGCCCTGATTCAATGATGGTATCCTCAGGAAAGTTGCAGACGCAGACGTAGAAAAATGGGAAGACCCGAAAGAAATTCAAGAGAAAACACGTAAAGAGATTGAAAAGAAGCAACTAAAAATAAAGGGAGATTATGACAAGAAAAGGTGTCGAACTATGCCATACGAACCAGGAGAAATAGTAGTTGTCAGACGACCACCAAAACCAACAGGAGAACCTACGAAAACGTAAGCGAAATATAGAGGACCACTGATAATTACAGAAACACTTTCGAACGACACATACAGAGTTATTCAGCTGGAGGTTAAGCAGAAAGCACGATTCTACACCACCACAGCTCACGTCAGTCAACTTAAGCCATGGTCTAAACCTCAATATGAAGACGATGACGATGACGATTCAGACAATGAGGATCCCAGTGCAGAACCTCCTGAACCACCTTAACTTAGTCCAAATCCTCAGCAGGTAACAACCTCCGAAGATCAGGTAGTATAGTTTTTTTTTTTCTATTTTAAGTTTTACCCAAGAACTCTTGAACTCTAAGAAGGACTCAATTAGGACATTATCCAAAAGACTTTGAATACCATATATTATATTGTTTCCTTGCACATTAATTTATTTCTAAATGTTTAAGTTGTAGTTTTTTTAGTAGTGTTATAACCATGTACGAATAGAGGGCAATTCTCAGTCAGGATGCCCGAATGTAATCAAATTTCTATGTCGACAGATGGCAGAATGCTACAGATCGCAAAGAAAATATAAACGAATGCGCAATGCTATTCTGTAATCAGAGAGTGATGTGTAATGAATGGCGGCGCACGTTTACGACCAGCCGCTATGTGTTATAAATATGTTCGAAATAAATCATTTTGTTTTGTTTTAAGAAAGTATAATGCCTTGTTGATTTTCCGCTCTCCAGTAATCTGAAGTTATCCTTGTTAGCAAAAGAAGAGCTAATAGCCTTCTTTTATATATCATTTATATATAGATACATATATATATATATATATATATATATATATTTATATATTTATATCAGACAGCATTTTTATGATTGTTTTAATAATATTATATATTATTGAACATTTTAATATTTTTTTTTACAATTGAGTGCTTTGTTTATGTTATATTAGTTTTTTAAATGCAAACTAATCACTACTTTATTTAAATTTACTTCAATACCAAAAGAAAAACGGTAAAAATAATTTAACAACGCTTGAGATTTAACGCAAATTTGACATTAGTGTGCCTACATTCAATTTTAGCGACACACTGATAAAGAACCAGCGCTGTTAATTTGCAAAACGGGTGTATATTCTATTTCCAACCTATTCACTTATGGGGCTTGAATTTATCAAATACACCGGATCATGCCCAACCTAATCAAACCCTTGCATCTACCAACCTATTAAACGGAGCTTGTTTGTTGGACAAGCTGATAGATATTGATACAATGGATTTCACTTCAGAGACATTTAACTGATGGATTGCTTAGCTTAGCCCACGCCGGAACGTGATCAATTACCGTTTTCATAAAGCTGATGTTAATCAATGAAAGCATTCTCTTTAATAGTTTCAGGTAATTTACGTACTTTATTGGTGTACACATTGAAATCTTGAAGCACTGTAAGCCATTAACTCATGATGATTTTTGGTTATAAATATAACCTGGATATTTAACTTGGTGAAATAAACACTTCAATAATATCATGCAAAACAATTAAATATTTAATAAAGATAAACAACTTTGATTAATGTGAAAAAAATCCATCAAATATAGCTCTTTCATCATATACCTATTTAAATCTAATATTAGTGTCACATACCTATAGAAAAATAAATTATAAGGTAAATATAATGAGCTTTGACTGTACACTGTAAAACTGAAATGCTGTTTCAGGGTGTGTATGTTTCTGGGTAGCGAATTTACCTATTTTGAGTATCCCATACTGGTATCTTAAACATGCTTTCGTACGCTTCTAGTTATACTTTTTGTAATATACTTTAAACAGCATGCATACGATATTACAGAAGTGGAAGTATAACTAGAAGGCTACGAAAGCATGTTCAAGATACACATATTGGATACCCAAAACAGGTAAATTCACTACCCAGAAACATTACACCCTCAAATAGCATTTCCTTTTTACGGTGTATTTATACTCATAAATGAATACCCGTGCAAATAGTTTTTAATATATTCTTTGTTCCCAGGTAAGAAGAAAATATTTTCAATTGTTTAGATCCTAGATGCCTGAAAATCGGTGATTATTCTCTTCATACATTGAAATTTTTAGAAGCACTGTAAACCTTAAACTCTTGAAGATTTTTTGTAATAAATTTAAAGATATATCATCTGGTAAAATTAGCACTTCAGTACAAACCATGAAAAGCTATTAAATAAATAATAAAGATAAACAACTGTGATTAGATTTTAATAATCCACCAAATAAAACACTTTTTTCATGTTCTTATTTTAATCAAATATTGCTATCACAAATCCGTAGAATTATCAAGCATAGGGTTCAGTTATAAACAAATTTCCGGGATGAATAACTCCAAATTATCTGTGTATTTATTTATCTATGTATTTATCTATGTAGACTACGAATTTATACAGCTATGAACCTGTATTATAAGAAGGTTTAGAAACTTAAAATTTGTTAAGTGTTCGGAATGTTTGCAACACTTACTTGGGAATTCTAGGAGGTACTAAGGCGTTGCAGAAATTTAGGAATTGAAAGACTTTAGATCGTTCTATAAGTTTCGGAATTCTATAAATTTAACGTCTTCTATAGAGAATTCTAGAAATTTGTTAAAGTTTCCCAGATTTTACACCACTGAAAAATTCAGATAAATTGGAGCATTAGGGAATAGCAATTTAATTGTTATGAAAGTAATGTCAGGAGGAATAAATATTTTTTTTACTCCTTTTATGTCAGCTGCTGACAAAGGTGTTTTTTAGCCCAAGGAGGAAATTCAAACGTGTTAGAAATACTTATGCTTTTGTTTTCTGTTTTGATTGGTATACTTGCTATCATAAGTTCCTAATGATTTTGAATCTCATAGAAATTCTAGTGTTTTCTCAAAGCTAGTAAAATTATTGAAAATAAAATAGAAAATTTTGAAGCTTTTTACAAAATTTTAACAAATTTAAGAAACTTTCTGTATGTCAAAGAGCGCTTTAGAAAGCTTTTGAATGTCCTAGGAAGGTCCAAAATTACTCAGAATCCACACAATACTAATATATAACAGAATCGGTCATTTTGAATAGGAGTCATCTCCATTTTTTACTACGTTTTTATTAATTCGCTTTCTTGTTTGTGTGTTTGTCCAGTACAAATCTTGCAAACGATTTTTAACTAACTTCCCGACTAGCTAGACATTTAAAACTTTTAGAATAGCTCATGACACGATGACTATGCATTCTTTTAAAACTTTTAGCCATCTTTAAGCAAAATTTAATTCATTTTCAGTTATTTTTGTTTTGTATGAAAAGTTAGTTTGGAAAAAAATCTGCAAGTTGGCGCTTGGATCAAATTTAATGCTTGAACTTTTGTTTGACGATTTCGAAAACACAATACATGTGAATTTAGTCTGTTTACAAAAATATTGTGCGAAAAATTTTAAAAAAATATGAAAATTTGATTTTAAAAAGTATTTATTAATACATAAAATTGTCAAGTTTATATGATTCAACAGAAAATTTATAAACGTGGTATATATAAAGTTCCTTTTATCTTGCATTTATTTAAATTTTTCATGAAAAGCAAAAAAACTATAACTTGCCTTCATGCATCATTAGTTATACCTAATTTAGTACTTATTACGTTTAGAAGGCATCAATCCTAATACAAAAATATAAATTTTTAATATTTTTTTTAATCTGGGAAGTCCCAGAAAAGTTGGAGGAAAGTGGCGATGAGTTTTTGAAAAGTGGAAAGGACTCCTTTCCAAAATGACCGATTCAATATCTCTAAGCATTAGACACATTTGCGAATATCCCCGTTGTTATCTCGAAACCAAAGTTTGTGAGAGCAAATAGCTTGTATTTTCGCTCTAGGCATAAGTTACTGAAAAATGCGTCTAGCCATGGAAAACCTACCCAGGATCAATGAATGTGTTGCAACGTGTTAGAATGTGATACAATATTCTTTCGAGCCTCATATGATGCTGAATATGCAATATTTAAATTAGAGATTGCTATTAGAGATATTTTTAATACATTCTGCAAGCTTAAAAATAAAGAATTATTTTAACTGCAATGAAGAGAATCCATAACACTTCGTATTAATTTTTGAATAAAATGATTTTTTATAAATATCTACTTGCTTATTATTCACGTGTAAGAATATTTCAAAATAACGATTGGACTCTTTTAGAAGAAAAAAAAAAACCCTAGACTTTTTTCCTCCATCATAATCTATAGTTTTATATCAATAATGTTCCACAATGCTGCATATCCCTAAATACGTGATAATGAACGCATACAGGGATAAATTTAAAATATGACAAATATTGAATATTTCCCTGTATAAAATAATGAAAAACAATGTGATATCTACAAAGAGGGATTACCCTAAATGTTCCAATATAAAAGCCAAACTTGAGGATAGCAGATTCTTTTAATATTATCAATGCTTAAATTGCTCTAGAATCATACGTCATTGCAAAACATATTTCTTTCAACATAATTTATAGCATATGTCAGCCTATGTTTTAAGTGAAACTTTTCATGATCTATTGAAAAAAAATATTTATGTGTTATAACAGTGCATATGATAAAAAATATACACAGTATGTATAGAAATTAATATGTAAACAAAATGCATCGGCCCCAATTTCTGGAAGCAAAGTTTTTAAAAGGCGAGCCTAAGTTCTTTCGGATATCTGGTATCATTAAAGTCAGGTCCAATGAAATAAATATCCGACAAAATGTGAATATCCATTTTCTCTAAGGGATAATGTGGGGAAATATAGAATTTCCTCTATAATATTCTTAAAACAGTATCCCCGATTCATGAATCGCCTTTAAAAACGTCTACACAGTCAAATTGCATACTGGTTAATAAAGCATGATTAGCACAAGTTTCAAGATCCCTAGATAAGTAAATTTATTTTCATATAAAAGATAAAAGTGGATAAAAATCTCTGACAGAGATTGTATATATTTTAACGTAATAAAATATTTATGTATTCTATAAAAATGTTTGGGTTTGGAGTTTAAATAAAAGGATTGTTTTGATTGAATAAATTTAATAATATTTGCACTGCAAGGCTCCATGCACGTTAAATCAAGAATATTTATGTGTATATTTATGTGTATAACAGAAACGCTATTTCTCACATGTTCATAAATGATTTATCCTTATGAAATGCATTGGATCATGCCCAGTGCAATCTATTCTTAACATCAACCAAACCATTAGAATGAGGCATGTTTGTTCGACAAAGTGATAGATGTTGATACAATGGATCTAACTTATGAGTTGTTTAACTGATGAATTATGAAATTTAGCTGACTCCTGCACGGCCATCCGAACAACTGGTTTTGATAAATAGAAGTTTTAGCAATCTTTATTCATTTCTAATAAAGTCTTTCATAGTAAGAGATGTGGCTTTCGTACATATTTAGTACAGATTTTATTATTGTCGTCTAATAAATTCATCAGCACAGTTCTAAATTAACTGTAGTATGATCAATTCACTACGACAAACAGAGAGAGAAACTTTATTTTTACTGTAATAATGGTAGTTTAATCTTTATTTATTGAATATTTGTTTTTATTCTTTTTGGTTCATAAAATGTTTACTCTTTATTTTTAAAAATATATCAAATATTTTCATTAGCCCACAGTAACTCATAAATATATTTCAACAGGTTATTAAGATAAATATCTAAAACATAAAAATAAAGTAATTTATAAAAATAAATGAAAACTGAACCATTAAAAATACATATTTTAGGGAGGAATATTTCATTTTAATACTCTTCACTACTTTTGGTATGCTACAAAATATTTGTTGGATAAATGTTACCTTTTTAATAGCACAGTCAAATAAAAAGAGCAATTTAATGATTCATCACAACTAGAATCTACATTAACGCAAAAAATACGGAATGATTTACGTTATAAACGCTTATGTAATCATTTGTGGGCCTCAACGAAAGGAAAAAAAGCATTTTAGCAAAATTAGCAATTATGCAGTTTCTTTGAAATAAACATCATCTCTAGAAAGATATTCATTAAAAAAACTATATTTTCCCTTGGGTACAAAATTGCACATAACATAAACCAATAAAATGTTTCCTAAGCGAGAATGTAGTCATATAACACGCACGTATATAAAACGATTACCGTTTAATTACATTAAACATTTAATGCGCTACTACAGCTGGAACTTTTTTTTGTAATGGCCGGTTTAAAACCCTTATTATAGTGATTATATGGGATGACACTTGTTTCACAGCGAAATAATTTGCGCAGGTTTTTGAATGGTTTTAATTTATGTGTTGAATGTCGAAGTAGCATAGGCATTGCAAAGTTCACGAATGCTGTTTACATAGAAATAAAATGTAAGCATTTCTAGACACATATGTATTATTAAAAAAGAATTAAAGCTTCAATTTTATGTGCTTTGCAATGGAATAGAGAACATACCCTAAGAAGGACCTTTTGACATTTAGTAAGCTATACGAAGAAAAATAAGGGGACTGATTAACATTTTAGACCACATATAATAAAACATTTTAATAAAAATTCGGTACCAAATTAGCATGAATTGGATTTTTCGATTTCTTTTTGAAAATATTTTTATCGAATCGCATGTATCAAAGCCATTGGATTGTCCACTAGGACAGATCCCTGTAGCACATCTCAAAGGTGGAATAATGTCACATAGTACTTCGAATCCATATTCTCGCAGCTAACCAGAGGCGTTCGTTCATTTTTGACAAACACTTGTAGCAATTTATCACCCACATTGTTTTGATCTCAAATAAAAAGGTTCTCTACAGTTATATAAGAAACTGGACAGTATAGTTTTTAATGTGTTGAGCACGTATCCTTAGAACTTTATTCGCTATATACGGCAACCTGATGTCTTGCCTTTTATAATTCAACCATCTAAAAAAGAAAAGCCAATAGATCGCCAAATAGAGTATACTTTACAAGCGATGGTAAACTCCCGAAATTCTAATTATATCAAATGTGGGCAAAAAACTTCTCGAAAAAAATATTTAACATTAGCCTAAGAAAACTTAGAAGAAAATTCTGCATAAGCTTACATGTTGGAAATGACTTTGCAAGTCTGTAATCCGTAATTACCGACGACGAATTCGAATTCTATACCTTCTGATATGGGGGAAGATGTTGATTTGGGCTGAAGAGATGATGTTATGATCTGTCACGAACCAGTTTTCCCTGTATCCTTTCTGTTACAATACACACGTCCAGGAACCAAAAGACAATTATTCCACTTATTTGTTCGACATATGTAGCTACAATCCTTCTGTTAAATTAAAAACTATGGTAAACCTCACTCTCGAACATTACTTGTTATGTGTCAGGTATACCAACACCAAATTAACCAAAAATACATGTTGCAATATGCAGTAGTGATAAGTATGCAGTAAGACCAAATTTGTTTCCTATTCCTCAGTTTTCTACTGTATGTAATATATACATTACATCACGCCCTTAAACTACAACCTGAAAAGGAAAACTAGCTTATATTCACATGGCTGGAACTAGAATCAGTCTGAAAGGAATAAAATTTTGCTGCAGTCTGGCCGAATCGTTTATTAGAGCGACAAAAGTTCATCCGTCCATTTCAGAAGACGGCTAGGAAGCTAATATCACCTTTCAACCTTACCAGCGAGAGGGCGAAAAAAACACGTGGTTATTATTTTGTAGGGTCAGCAGAATGCGGGGCTCACGATGCGAACCCACTCTCCTTAATCCGAACATGTACACGTGTAGCAATTTAGTGCTTAGCACAAATGCAAAGGCATGTGATTCATGGGAAGTTCTGTTGCTAAGGTTTTGTAGCGATAAAGTAATTTTACTGGGGACTGAATCTAGTGAAGGGAATGTAAATGCTAGAATGGAGGGCGGAATATTTAATATATATATATATATATATATATATATATATATATATATATATATATATATATATATATATATATATATATATATATGTATATATATATATATATATGTATATATATATATATGGGCCGTAGCGGCCTTGTGGTACAGCACGCTGGTTTTCGGTGCTGAGGGTGCTCGGATCGCATCCTGGCGGAGCGCCACTAAAATGCCTGCGCTTGTGTCGTCCCTTCATAGGGGGCAATGCTGGTCCGCCTGTATGGCACCCCCATAATAAAATGGCCAGCAAAACTGCTGTGAATTATACTCGAATGTCTTTGCGACAAGTGCCTCAATATTGTAATACATACATATATATATATATATATATATATATATATATATATATATATATATATATGTGTGTGTGTGTGTGTGTGTGTGTGTGTGTACGTCGTGAGAAATATGTAGATACATATTAAGAAATTTATAATACAGATATATATAATTCTTTCTGGAATATAAATAAAAAAAATTATGAATGAAAATACCTTTTTTCATTTGAACTTTTCCGATAGCATGAATAAGCAGGATGTTTTCAGGCGTTAATACCTTATGTATTCAACAGTTTAAACATTTACGACTACCTTAAACAATCCAAACATAAAAAATGACTAAGAAAACCGGTAGCTTATTTATTCATCTTCTGGTACCTAGAAAATACACTTTAATCCTATACAATGTAAACTGATTTGCGTGATAAAAGCTCATACAATCAATTAGGGTTTCTTGGTTTAGGTTAAATAAGCAAAAAAAGAATTATGTTGCGTTTCACTCCAACGAGCAATTACGGTTCTTTACCATTAAAAGAAATACAAAGTATTTAATTTTACCTTTATCTTTCGAAAAAAGTCTGTATTAATTAAAGTGATTGCCAACTTTGTATTTTTTTAATCTGGAAATACATATTAGAACAAAAAAATATTCAAAATATCATAATCAATTTATTAATTACATAAGGTTTGATCAAGATGTGCTTCTTTTTTAGGCAGAATAAATCCCAAAGAAGTTGTTTAACTGCAATATTATATAAGTATCTTTTATTATAAGGTTTTTGTCGCAATCTAAGAATAGTAATATTATGAAAGAAAGATTTTCTTATACATTGAAAAATAAGGTACTTCCTAAAACAATTGGCACATGAAGTCTGATTGCTTGTGTGAAACTTAAAAATACGATTATCATTAAATCTGTAGCCGGACGACGGCCGAATTGCTAGGTAACATATAATTTTAACATTAAAATTTCTGATGCATGGCGTCTATTCAAAATCTAAGACAATTGATGTACCCACAGTTCTGTCAATATTAATTGTTGACCCCAACCCGTATTTCCTTAAAGTGACTATCGGATCACCATTATCAAGAAGTGTTTTTTGTATATATGTACACACGCACACACACACACACACACACATATATATATATATATATATATATATATATATATATATATATATATATATATATATATATATATATATAGTGGTGGTTTGACTTACTACTTTAATTTGTTCCGTGACGGAGTTCGGAATTCGAATTAATGTCAAATCAAATTTCCCATTGAAATGAATTGAAGTGACATTAATCCATTCCAGCCCCCCCCCCCCCCCCGGAAATAAGCAGCAATTTTTTGTTACAGGATTTTAAATAAGAAAAATGTATTTATAAATACCATATATTGTATGAAAATACAATACAATAGTCTCTAAGGCAATACGCTGGCTTTATAAAGTACAATATACAACATTTACTGTGGAGATTAGACGACTTGAAGATGTTGACGGAGTTTTAGGAGAAAGGCTGAACTGAATAATTGAATCTTAATCGCAGATTTTTCCCCTTTTCTCCACGCTTTCCTCAATTTCATCTGCAGGGGGCTTCGATAAAAACATAACCAATGACGTCGGTTTCAAGCCCCCCCCCTTTCAGAATGCTTTTGAAGTGAGATGTTCGACGCTATTTGGTTTCGGAGGGTAACTAAAGTGTGGGTGTAGCAAGCTACCCCGTGTGATAACTGTTGAGAGTTAATCTCTCGGTTTAAGGCTGGAAAACTATCTTAGAAAAATATGTACATAATTGTATAATAATTGCACATAAAGGTCGTAAATATTATGTTCCTCATTTGACGAGACAGTTATTTGGCACACCCTGCACAATAGTGGCGCCATCTACTGCACGTCTAGTATAACAGCTTACATTTAGTTTAAAAAATTGTTGGTTTTTTATCAATTAAAAATTAACGGTAATTAATTTCGATTTTGGAAGTTCCTAAGTCCCTCGGCTGTTTTTAAAGGCGCCTGTATGTAAAATTTCATGATCGCTGCTCCTAAACTGTGGATTTCTATACAATTATAGACATACAGACATACAGACAGACAAATTTTCATTTTTATATATTAGATACTTCTGAAAATTACAAGAAATTTCAAAATTAGACAATGTACTAAACTAATTATTACTGAGCTACATTGGTTTGAAAAAATCTGCTAAATTTTTTTGTCAAAGAAAAAGATACCTCTCCCTTGAAGCCAAATTACTACAGCTCGTTAGAAAAAGGTTGTCCGCTGAGGTCGCGGCTGAGTGTTTCCTAACCTTGCGAAACCTTTTCAACAATTTTCTGATCGTCTAAAATATTGCACTCTACTGTACTGTACTAGGCAGCGTTCCGCTCTCTTATCACCCATTTCGTCCCGAGATTTGGTAATGTTTAGACCAGTGGTACCCAACCGGTAGAAGACTGCTGACCACTAAGCCAGAAAATGGACCATGTGCGGACCACCACACCCCACTGACTTGACGAGGGAACCTTCCCGGGGGGGGCGGTTATAGAATATCCCTCAGGTAAAAGGTAAACTGTTAGTAACCCGGTTCTTTGCACTTCCCATTTATATAGCAATGTTGCGTCATACTGTATGTATGACGTCAGTTTGAAGGAGTGAGGTCACAACTCCGTTTTTGTGTTTTTATTTTTTTTTCGTATTGATACTAGCTCCTTCAATAGATATGTAAATTGTACGTAAGCACGCAAGTATAAACGGGGAGTACATACTTGAGACTACGGCCATTGAGAATTTGGGTCATTGAGCATTTGTTATTACCTTGACATTTTATTTGCTTTCAAGCTGTTTGGGTAAGTTATCCTACGCTGTGTTAGTTATTCTAAATGTGAATAAACTCATTCTTTTTTATTTTAACTTAATGTTCCTTCGAGTCATCTCTTTCTTTCTTATCAATTCTCTGCTATGCTTAACTGAGGCAACTTTTTTTGAATGACTAATCAACAGAAACATAATTAACGTACTCACATTCTAACGTATCATATTCTAATAACAAAATAGGTATGTTAAACTTTTAAGAAATTTTAATTGAACACCTGATAGTCATCAGATATACTCGGCCCATCTAGTCCAATGAATATTGCTTTCAAAATCCATATTTATGTGGAAACTTTTTTATATAATGGTGCCGGGCCACTACCAAGACGCTCGCGGACCACCGGTTTGGAATCACTGGTTTAGACAAATCTTATAAAATAAACTGTGTAATCACACGCAATATGCAATATTTATGTAATCACATGTTATTATGTAATTTAAGTTTATCTTAAGAATGATTTGGTTTAATCCGAAAAATCCGTTAATCCGAAAAGGGTCTGGTCCCAATCATTTCGGATTATCTGGATGTATGACATAAAGTTATCACATCACGCATAAATATACAGATTCTAAACTTTAAAAAACTATACATAATACACAATCAAACGCAAGATAGAAGATTAAAAAGAACATCAGTCTAAACAAATGTAAAGTATAAAGAAATATCAGTTATAAAGAAAATTATAAAAATATATCCCTGGAGAGATTAATCAAAAAATAGAGTCCTGTCACGTAGCATCTTTATACAGAAAGCCCTAAAGAGATGAAGATTTAGTGTCTAGTCTAGAATATGTCCTAAAGTAATCAAAGTTTTCAAAGTTCATGATGAAAATCTTAGTAAAAACAACTATAGCATTATTGTCATTCTCTTGTGACAACATATTTATTCAAAAAAAGGTATAATACGTGACATAACGGCATTATATCATTGAT
Organism: Dolomedes plantarius; assembly: GCA_907164885.2. Taxonomy (NCBI): domain Eukaryota; kingdom Metazoa; phylum Arthropoda; class Arachnida; order Araneae; family Dolomedidae; genus Dolomedes; species Dolomedes plantarius. The sequence goes on from OU015490.1 coordinate 221,644,404, forward strand.
TATTGGATCGTGCATTATAAAAGTTAAGTCTTCATATCAAATCAGTATTAACAGTTGTGAACGTCATATTATCTAATTATTATTGCATTACCAATATCATTATATATATATATATATATGACCACCTACTCAGTAGATCGCATGGACAGTTTTTGCACCCAATACCGCTGAGTTTAGTGAGCTATTTGCAAAAGACTCGAGGAATTGAGTTCATATGTGTTGAACTGCACTTTCTAGTTCTCCAGGAATTAATTGCTGTTGCAAAAAACCAGTCTTAACGTAGGGCCTATGGTACGCTTGGGCCAAAGGAAGAGTTTCCAGACTTGATCAGTCAAACAGAGGGTTCAGTCAACAGGACTATAGGTCGATTTCCATATAACTTTATCATATATATATATATATATATATATATATATATATATATATGTGAGTGTGTGTGTGTGTGTGTCATTATATACGGTAAGTTTCTACGATTTTTGAAATACTCTGTATTTAGTTACCTCATGGAAATTATCGAAAACCCAGTATCGTTTTCTCTTTCAATATAAAGTAAATTTTTGGTTAATAAATCGGAAACCGCCTGTAAAGAGCTATTTATTTATTTTGCTACTGAGACGTATGGCGTTATTATTATTAGAGAATTTTAAAAAAAATCGCTGATTTAACAAAAAAAATATTTTTTCTACTCAAAGAGGTTTAGGTGCTTTTTTTTATCGTTTTTAAAATCTTTTCATTTTTATTGCACTTTTTAAAAAGAAAAAAAGATTTACGAATTTAAGAGACTTTAAGTAGCGTTTCATAAATACCACTCAAAGGAACTTTTGTACTTTGCAGATTCTTTTCCATTTCAACCCGAAGTAAAAAGGAATTTCTTTCTTCTGCTTTCTAAGGTTTATATTTACGCTTGTAAAATATCCCTATACTGAGACATACTTTTTGTTAGTAATATTAGCTTAAGGGATGTATGTTTAGAGAAGAGAAGTGTGTTTTTATGCTGATAACGTATAAACATATTGAAAAAGAATATAGGATAATAGTTGTTATCATACTTATAATGATTTCTGGAATTATTTCAGAATAATTTCCCACTGAGACAATATAGGAGAATAAAAAAGAACTGTATAAAATACACTTAGTAATTGCTTAAGAATAGATCTATATATATGATGTTTCTAACCCTCTTGGTGTGGAAAAGGCTATACCAAGTGCAAAGGATCTTGGTCCAAGGGGAAGGTTATTAAACAACTTCACAAGGGGACTCATCACTTTTATTCCTTTAAAAAATCGAATTTTATTTTTTTGCATTTTTAGAATATTTGAACATTTCTGAATCATTTAAAAAAAACGCGTTAAAATATTCCAATTACAACATATAAAACTACGACTTGAAAGAAATAGTTCCGATGTAAACATACCAGTGTGGGACATTTAACTCACCCAGCTGTGGTTTGTTTATCTTTACTCTCTCCAGTCTCGTCATCATTTCTCCCGTTTAGATTGTTTTTTTTTTTTGCTAACTCCGTGTTTATTATTCATGCAATTATTTTTATCAGTAGGATCGGAGCAGCTCAACTTTTAGGCGAATTTTTCGTATACTGTTTACAAAACGCCATGAGATTCACGTATGAATCGCATTCAAATCCGGCTACGTTGTTCCTGCTTATCAATCGTTTTGCTTGTTATAATTAGCATATATCTTTGCTATTTTATTTGACAAGCATGGTTAATGACGATAATAAAAGACAATCGGGAAAGAAACCAAAGAAATGTAAATTCTGAGGTTACCTGTTTACCAAGTAAGACTCTCAACCAAAACGTCTCAGTGCTTCGAGTTACAAGTTATATTATTCGTTTGATGTTATGAAATTTGCCGAATTGAAAGGTTACTCTTTTAATGATAATACATTGTTTTTAAAATTATTCAAGTTTGTGTCGGTTGCAAAATTTGTGGTGGAAATATAACCATATCATCAACTGTTGTCTATGGACTGTCAGAAAACATTGACATTTTATGTCAAACCTGTGGTGAAATGCCATCCTGTCGAAACTCAGCCATGCTGGAAAAAAGAAAATGCTTGCCTGAAATAAACTCAAGATTTATTTATGCCATGAGAACCACAGGGCAAGGACTATCAGGTGCTAAAACATTTTGTGGCGTTAGGGACTTGCCTCCACCTATTACTCTTTCAGCGTACAATTCAGTGATCAGACACATACAAGATGCCTCATCTGTTGTCGCTAAAAGAAGCATATCTCCTGCTGTCGAAGGAGAAATTCTAATTTCTTATTACACTTATTACACTTAATTTATTATTACACTTAAAAGTGTAATAATAATAATTCACATTTGACTGTTAGTGGTCATACATCCTTAGTTGGAGTGTGCACTGTGATAGGAGCTCTGTGTGGAAAAGTAATAGATATAGAGGTGCTTTCTTCATACTGCAAAGGGTGTGATTATTTGAAAGGTAGGAGATCTAGGGATGAGTATTAGAAATGGCATTGAGACCATTCCAATACATGTCAAAAAAACCATAGTGGTTCTGCTGCAATGATGGAAGTTGTTGGAATACAAAGAATTTTTCACCGTTCCAACAATATACATAATGTACGTTATGCACACTGTATAGGTGATGGCGACTGCAAAACTTTCAATTCTGTCCAGCAATCTGAGCCTTATGGGAAAGATAACACCATAAGTAAAACTGAATGTGTCGGGCACATACAAAAAAGAATATGCACCAGACTGCGAAAGCGAAAGCAGGACATGAAGGGCAAAAAACTGAGTGATGGAAAAACTTTTAAGTGCTAAAGGTCGTCTTACGGACGATGTAATAAATAAACTGACTATTTATTTTGGAAATGCCATTAGAAAACACTGCACGTCAGTAAAAGACATGCAAAAAGCAGTGTGGGCAATATTTTATCACAAACGATCAACAGAACTGGAACCAACTCATCATTTTTGCCCAACAGGAGATGACTCGTGGTGCTCATATCAAAGAGCATGTGCACAAGGATATCTGCAGTCTTTCAGACATAAAAATTCAATTCTACCACCTGTAACGAATACTATAAAAGATATATTTAAAGATTTGTCCATGCCATCATTGCTAAAAAAATGTTTAGGAGGGCATACTCAGAATCCAAATGAGTCTTTAAACTCTTTGATTTGGAAGATATTCTGGCTGTGGTTCAAACATTGTCCAGGTAGTGGTGAATGAAACCATTATATTATACAATAATGGTCAAGATGGTCGACTAAATATAATGGAGGAACTTGGCTACCAAATTAGTGATTATGCAACAACTTTTGCATCCAAGACGGATCAACATTGTATTCCGTCGGCTGAAAAAAAGGCTGAGATGTCTACGTTTGAGGCATGCAGAGCAAGAAAATGAGCCAAATTTGCTGCAGAAATTGAAATGGAAGCACAATAATGTGCGGTGTATGCAGCTGAACAGTTTTAAACTCCTTTGATGACAGTTAATAGATCGTAAACTTAAAAACTGTCAAATTTTAACTTTAAAAGCATTTTTCTCAAACTCATGATTTTCATACTTGTGCGCACTATATAAAACAAACTACTGCAGATAATGCTTTCAAATTTTCAGGGTAAGTGTATAATGATGCTACCAAAAATATCCACCTAATTCTTTCTTAAAAAATTTATTTTGCTAAGAATTTATATCATATGACTTGTAATTTTAATGTGCTTTTTCAGTTTTTTAAAATCTGATTGTCCTGGAGTAAATATTATCTGGTATTTTAAATTTTAAATAGGTGTAGAATTATACCTAATGTTTTTACATAACAAAAATGCAAAAAAAATTATTGAAACTTTATTAATATTGTTGTAAGTCTGCGCACAGTGAAGCAGTACAAATTAAAAATTTTCAGAGAATGCACCAACTTTTTACTTCATAAACGAAATTCTTATTTACTTGTAACAAAATTAATTCAAGAAACATAATGTAAAAAGTTTAGAGAAGTAATACTAAAAATTTGATGTATAATGGATTATATCAAAAAAAGTTATAGAAGTTCGAAAAACAACCAAAATTGTGATATTTTTACTTGTGTAAAAGTGATGAGTTCCCTTAAGGGAACTCATCACTTTTACACAAGTAAAGGCGACACATAGCGAGGTTACACATAGCGAGGTACCACTAGGGCTAAAAACTATTGATCTCGAAGAACATCGGTCCCGTAATTTTAAACGGAGTCAAATGACGAGACCGGAACAATTGAACCCGCACCTACAGAGGTATGTTTGGAAACTTGGTGGACATTGCAGTTACGAGAGATTTTTCCCGTACACCAGCCGCCATCAGTGAACACATCGGTGATTTTGTCTGCGACGGGCATCGAACCAGCGACGTTTAGATGACTGACCCGCTGTTTTTGTCCACCGCCTCTCCCTCTGTGTGTGTGTGTATATATATATATATATATATATATATATATATATATATATAATTATATACCGGGTGAGTCATAAATTTGTGCAAGGTTCAAAAATTCGTAATAATAGAATTAATGCTCGGAAAAAAAAATTTGTTTGCGCCAATAGGATCAGAGGGACATTGAATTTTTTTCCATGTAAAAGAAAATGTTTCCAAAAGTAACCGAAAGAGGGCGCTCACATTTCATACTGGGTATTTTTATGCAAATCGGGCTATCAATAAAACACCAGGCTGGAAATGGATCCGTAATTCGAAGCCAGCAGCATGCTTTCTTTACCAGATTGAGCGTTGGTGGTTAAACTTTTCTACAAGAATGGTGAAACCACAACTGTTGCTTTGCGAAAGTTTCGCACGGAGAAAGGACTGAAGGCGCAAAAAAAGCCCTATTTCATTCAAAGACATGCATTACCTTTTGTCGCATTCATGCCGGATGGTGACCCGTCCCACATTTCATGTGATGTGAACACGTTCCTGTTGGGATCTTTCACTGAAGACCGAGTGATAAGTCGTGGTTGTAAGTTTCACTGGCCCTCAAGATCACCAGACTTGGCCTCGGTAGATTTTCGGTTGTGGGGATACTTAAAGTCTCGAGTGTACCGGGGCTCCCCATCCACTTTGGTGGAACTGAAAAATGCCTTTCGACAGACAGTCGCTGCCATCGATAACGACATGCTATACTCCGCTGTAATGGTCGTAGTAACGCTCCTCACTTGACTATTACCTCGTGCTGGTGGTAGTGTTGAACATCTGTTACTTTAAAATAAATGCATAATCTCGGGTTATTGTGGTCTGATTGATTTTCTGTTTGTGTTTGCCTGATTTGCATAAAACGTCTCTGTATGACATGTGAGTGCCCTCTTTCGGTTACTTTTGGAAACTTTTTTTTTTACATGAAAAAAATCCCAATGTCCCTCTGATCTTATTTTCGCAAACAGAATTTTTTTCGGAGCAGCATTTCTTCTTCTATTACGAAATTTTGAACTTTGCACGAATTTATGACGCACCCGGTATATATATATATATATATATATATATATATATATACTATAAAAAATATATTTGACTTACCTGTCGTATTTAAAGTTCTTGGTGCCCCTTGTTTAATTTTTATACCTGCCATTAAATAATTCATCTTGGGAACTCAGATTTTGCACGTGTGATCACTCGATAAGGACCATCGTAATATATCAATCTGTAGTTCTGAAAACGGGCGCACTTTGAAGGAATGTTAGGGAAAACTGGCATTTTCAATAGATCATACTGTACTGTGTGCAGCCCGTGTAGACGTAAATAGAAAATATAGATGATTTTAGGAGGTACGATGTTTCGGTCTGAATCATGCTTTGCTAAATTGCTCAGGCTGAAATGAACAAAAAAATAAAATATTTTGTGTGTTAAATTTGTGTTCCTACTTCTAAGAGTGTAGTTCTAATTGGTTAGCTCTTGGAGAATTTTCAATTTACTTTTTTTGTGAATAAATGATGCCATGTACGAATTCTTTTTAAATCAAAATAATTAGCCTATTATGATTGTCAGATATCGTGGAAATATCCTCCGTAAAATAAATTTAAAAAATAAATTACAGATCACCCATTTGAAATGCAGTTATTTTTTACCATATTTCTTAATTAATTCATTATTAAGAAAAAAGGAAAAGACGGGTTTGAAATTAAATGCAATAATCTGCTCGCTAAAAGAGAAAGCTTTAACACAGGGTTCTTAACTATATCCGTTACACCCCCCTTAAATTCTAAACGGTGACAGCTTAGGCCATAAAGTTGGTGTCTAGGTACAGTAAAAATGTATTGCGTTACTCGATGAAACAACTTACAACGCCATCTATCGCAAATTTTGGAATTCGCGTTTGTATCTCGAAAACGGTATGCGATACGGGAAAAGAGTCAATTACAAAGTTGTTCAACATTATCAATTTAGTAAAAAAATACACCTAGCGTATATTAAAACTTAAAAAAGAATGTTAAAAATGAACATATGTTTGATCGTGATTTTCAACACTATGGTGTGTGATAGTTGTTGTTTGTATTTATAATAATATGAAGTGATTACCCATATGTATACATACAAATCAATTTATTAAACCATCACAATACACATGCAATTAATACTATTCATTACTGAATTCCAACTCCTATATCTTATTAATACAATACATATACAATTCAAACTACCCCTATTCCTATATCATATTAATTCGTTATTTACTCTTACTAATATCCTCCGTTAACTACTCCCTATCATTATTTAATTATTCAAAGATTCTTAACTTATAAACACATATATTTTGCTAATATCATCCTATCAACTATCTACTCAATATCATCATTTACTTATTCAAAAATTCTTAACCGATAAACACATATATATACTGCTAATATTATCATATAAATTATCTACTCAATATCATAATTTACTTATTCAAAGATTCTTAACTGACAAACACACACACACACACACACACACATATATATATATATATATATATATATATATATATATATATATATGTGTGTGTGACATTTCACCACATGATTTCCATAACACATTCAATAAGCAGAAACGAGGCAAAGTTCTATAAAACTGCAGTCCTTTATTTCATAACATTTGGGAGCGGATATCAGAGCGTCTTTCTAGCATGACGCGAAACATACAAGTGCTTACAAAGACAGACAATCGCAGACTGCCTCTTAGTCAGGGGCTGTACCAAAGTCAGCGACTGTTTACATGAACACAGATGTTTTTCGTGGGTGGTATACTACTAAGGAAGCACATTGGGTGCGCTTTATCTTTATGATATTGTTTGACACTTTTGATCCTTTATCTCTGGCACCTGCAGCCATTATCTCTGAGATATTGTGAACTGCGGATTTTAGATGACTAGAGACGGGGTTTGGTTACTCCTTCTGGGCGGCATGGCTAATAATCCTATCAACTGAAAAGAATTTATTGTGTTATTTTCCCCATTGGAATTTGCAGATGTTCACTTGCTTTTGGGTGGGCTATTTCTGAGAGGAAGGGTCCTCTCTTAACAGATGTGGGACCCGAATTATAGAAATAGACGAGATTCAACTTATAATGTCAAGATTCAACTTATAATGTCACATCCCCCCTCCCAAGAGGCTATCATCCTATGCCTGCATAGGGTGAGAGACACCTGAGTGTGAGTATGTTGGGACCTCACCTAATTCACTCTGCAAGATCAACATTATAAGTTTTACTACTTCAATTTTTAAGTTAAGTCATAATCGATATAAAACTCTTGATCTGCAGTATCAAGCTCTTTATATCGACATACGTTAGCTGGAATTATAAATCTTTCCGTATCTCTGGAGAAGTTCTCCACCTATCTAAATTCCTCCATCTCCAGTCATCGTGTTCAATACCATAACAATACAATTACTCGGCCTCAAATTAATAGGTGCACAATTACAACAATAGTCTAATAGTAATTAAAAGTACATAATTATAACAATATTAGTGGGATAATAAAATAAGTAATAGGATAATATACTAGTATAGCCATGAAAAGAATAACATAGAAATGGTAATGGATAAGGCTTAATTGAATCTCTATGCAGATACATTATACCGAAAATCAGTTCTAGTTCAATAGTAATCTACATGAAATCATACACAAAAACAATTCAATTCTGATACTTGTAAATCAATGCTAAATCAATACACAGAAATGATACATTAAATACTTCAATTCAGGTAAACGTAACTCAACATTAATTAAATAGGAAAACATATTGACAATCACGCACTAAATTAGTTCAATTCAGAAAAATATAACTCAATACTATTTACACTTCTAGAGCACTGGTTTACTCGGATAATAATTACTATTTATACCATCACAATAATGCCAATATGATAATAGTGCGTAATAATGAAAAAGAAATAACAGGTGATATAATATAATAAAATCCTTACTAAGACACAAATATATCATATGAACACAATGCTTTTTACAATTTATTAGGTTATTCATCTCTTTCATTCCACTTAAATTCTCTCATGTTTTTTAATTCACTATATTCTTTAATACAGGGGAATAACTTCTATTTTTCTTAATCTCAAGATCTCTTTCCTATACTCTTTTAGATCTCTACATTGAGCGAAAATTAATCCTTTCACCCTTCCAGTATTCATCTCTCTCAAACTCAATTTTTCAATTACCTTATCCTTCAAACCTAACTGTAGTGTTCTGACTTATGATGACATCTGCTAATCAGAGTACTAATTTCTCATGATAGCTTGTCTTTGAATAAGCCTGTCCTATTTAAATGAATTTAAGATTCTACTGAAAGGTACAAATTTCCTCCTTCCATTTTTTCCCTTAACTTCATAATTAAAAAAATAATAAAATAATTCTGACAACTTCAGCTAGTTTGGTTAAGGTAACTTATTATTCGTCTCTTTTTACACACTCAAAGGAATCGGGGACTCACTCTCTCACCTCCCCCTCTAAAACACTACTCGTCGTTTGACCTACTTCTGTTGGGTGGGGTCAGGGTTCAACTGTTACTCCTAGCCTCCTCGGTTTGTTTATCCGCTATCAGCTGTTTGGCGACTGGGGTTTCTTTTCGCCTCTCTAGGTTGTTTATCTGCTATCAGCTGTTGGGCGACTGGGGTTTCGTTCCCTCACACAATTCAAAATTCTGTGCTGAATTAAAATATCGTAGCCTAGATGCATGAATTACGTCGACGTCTGTTTTCGTCAGTGGGTTTCGCTTATTAATTTCATATGTCACATCGGATAATTGTTTTGTGATTGTAAAAGGCCCCTCGTACGCTTGGGTTAGTTTGCGGGTGTTGGGGTAATGAAATGTGTCTATCATGACGGTATCACCTACTTTAAACGGGGAGTTTTTGAATTTTTTATCATACTGTACCTTGTTTTTCTGATGGTCAATGATAGTTTTTTCGTATGCAATCTCTCTCGCTCTATCTAAATCTGGGTAAATCTTAGTTTCAGCTAATGGAGAAATGTATGGGGAACATCCATATAATAGATATATTGGAGGGAATGAGGTAACTTGATGAGGGGTATTATTGTAATCTACGGTAACCTGTTCTAGAACTTTCGGCCAGGGTGTTTTCTGTGTATCCCCATTAATTTTACAGCGCATTCTTTGCATAATGGTGGCTCCTACTCTCTCCTGTTTCCCATTGCTTTCAGGCCTATGAGAGGCGGTCAAAATTTGTGATATATTATGGTTTTTTAAGAAGTGTTTAAACTTGGTTGATGTGAATGCGGCGTTTCTGTCACTTAATAATTTCTTTGGTTTGTTAATCTGAAAAATTTGTTTTAAGCAATTAATGTATGTGTCTGTAGTTGAGGTGGTACTTGCGAATGTCCAGATGTATCTTGTGCTATGGTCCATTACACAATGTAGATATTTTTTCCTTGAATTATAATATCCTAGACCTCCGATAGTGTCAATAGACATTAATTCGAACGGTAGCTTTGCGGGAGGTAAAGCCTGTAATAATCCAAATCTCTTTTGATGTGATTTTTTGTTTAGCTGACATACTTCACAATATTTTACATAATTCGCTATGTCAATAATAATAGTATCCCAATAATAAATAGGTGACAATATTTGTATCATTTTTTGGATCCCAGGATGGTCAAATTGAAGATGTGCTGCTGTCAATAATTTCAACCGTAATGAAGTAGGAATAAATATTTTTGTCAAACCCTTTTTCTGGATAGTCACTACATTATCTCTTTTCTGAAATCTCGGATTATGGGTATTGTCTGCCTGTTTGTGTTCTTCTATTTCGTCTAATGTTATCAAATTGATTTGTTGTTGGACAAAGTGGGAAATCGGCTGTCTACTCAAAAAATCTGCTTCGTGATTGGTCGAACCCTTCTTATATTTTATGTCGTAGTCGTACATTGATAACTTTAGGGACCAGCGGAATAATCTTCCTGTTAAGTGTTTAATAGATTTCAGCCATACTAAGGCGGCATGGCCCGTGAAAATGGTGAATCTAGTTCCGTGCAGATAGCAGTGAAATTTCTCAACAGAGTCAACAATCGCGAGACATTCAAGTTCCGAAGCACTGTAGTTCTTTTCATATGGTCTTAAACCTCGTGAATGATATGCTACAGGGTGTAGTGTTCCATCAGGGTACTCCTGTTTTAGGACACATCCTATCCCCTCTCCTGAAGCATCCACAAATAATTTACAAGGGTAATTTGGATTATGTACGGTTAGAATCGGTTTGGAAATTACTGACATTTTAAGTGTTTCGTACGCTTGTTGACGTTCGTCGTTCCAGTCCCATTTAACGTTCTTTTTTAATAACTCATTTAGGGGTTTTCTCAATTTAGCGTAATTTTTGATAAATTTGTTGTATACATTGACACTCCCTAAAAATCCTTGGAGTTGTTTTACGTTTTTTGGTAGAATTAATTTCTTGATAGTTTCTATGTTTGAATTATTTGGCGACATCTTACCCTCTCCAATCTCATATCCTAAAAAGGATATTTTCTTTTGCGCTAATTGGCACTTTGATAATTTTAATTTAAGATTTTCTTGGACACAGATCTGGAATATTGCTCGGAGATGCTCTAAATGTTCTTCCATAGTATTTGAGAAAATGATTAAATCATCAAAGTAGTTCAGTGCGAAGTTAACTCTATGTTTGTTTAATATGTGTCGCATGGTTCTTTGAAAAATCGCGGGAGAATTTTTAAACCCATAAGGCAATACCTGAAATTGATATAACCCATAGTTGCAGGTGAAGGCTAATTTTTCTTGACTCCCCTCCTCTAAAGGAATGTGCCAGTAGGCTGAAGCAATATCTAGTGAGGAAAATATCCTAGCTGTACTCAATTGGTCCAAAAGGTGATCAATACGGGGTATTGGCTCTCTGTCCGTTTTACAGATCTCATTTAGTTTTCGGAAATCTATACATAGTCGGGTTTTTCCTTCTCCTCTCTTGTGGGCCAGAGTGACGGGGCTACTGTAAGGTCCATGTGAGGGTTTGATTATTTTATGTTTTAATAATTCGTCGATTTGGGTCTTAATTTCTAAATTGTCTTTTTGCGACGCTCTATAGGGCCTCAAAGCTATAGGTAATTCTGATGTGGTAATAATTCTAGCAGGCTCCATATTTACTCTCCCAATATCATATTTACTTTTAGCAAAAATACCAATAAACGATGACAATAGAGGAATGAGCTCCGACGATAGATTCATGTTAGCAAATTCAGGTAATTTATCCTGAATGGCATTCTGAGTCTTAGAGTCTTCAGTCAAATCAAGTGTCTTCCTGATTTGCATAGACGTTTTTGGATGCTCATGTTCTCCATTGCCATTCGTTAGCATTATATCATCACAATTATTTTCAATACGACCATAATATAATTTAGCACAGTTATTATCATCAGGATATTCATTTATCAATTTACTCGACTTACATATATCATCACAATTATTTTCAATACGACCATAATAAAATTTAGCACAGTTATTTTCATCAGGATATTCATTTATCAATTTACTCGACTTACATATATCATCACACTCACTTATAACAGAACTATAATACTTTTTAGCACAAATCATATCATTAGAATTTTCAGTTACTCCCTTACTTGGATTATATTGGTTATCTACAATTTTATTAGAATTATAAAAATATTTCGTCTCTATGAATATGGTACTCTCGACATCCTCCTGACTCTCATTGTTATTATTATTCTTATTTTTTATATTAGAATTGAGATGATATGAAACATTATGATAACAACTCGATAATTTGTTAAGAGTAATATCTAGATTATCCTGATATACACTACAATCATTTAATTTAATATTCAAGTTAAATAATTTCATATGTGGCAAAGATAATAAGATGTAATTCAAATGGGTATCTATAACATACACTTCAATAGTTTTGGTTAGATCACCTATCGTAGCTTCTACACTGATAATTTTAACAATAATAATCTTACCTTGCGTTTGTTGCACTGTTTGCGGTTCCATGGGTCTTTCTTTATAGGTAAGTCCAGGTAGCCAAGATTTTGGCATGATTGTCACATTTGAACCGGTATCCAATAAACACGGAAAGTTCTTACTGTTTGACACTCGCAACATAGTCTTTAAGAATTGTCCGTTATCATCACTATGGTGGTTGACTGTCCGTTGCCTGGGAGGTGTCATTAGATGTCAGGCGGATCTGCACATCCTCGCTAAATGTCCGGCCTTTCCGCATCTGTAACATAACCTTTGTGTATTATCTCGAGTTGATAATCTATTTAATTATGGCGGTCGTGGGGATGAGTAGTTATTAGGTGTGTAGTTGTTAGGTGTAGTCTGACTACAAGGTCTCGTTCCATTTTCTTCAGCTCTCGGGGAATAACGAGGTGGCTTCTTCCAGTTTTGCGTCAAAACATTCTTTGGTTTAAAAACCTCAGCAGTTGGGTTCAGGAACGTCGGAGGTTTTAAATTTTCTCGAATTCTTAGTTCCTCATCTATAAAATCCAGCATTTCTTCGGTTTTTCGATTTTTCTTCCCTTTGCTTCTCTCGTATAATAGGAGAATTTCCTCCGGGAAAATAGTCCTGATCTTTGCATTTATTACTTCATTGTCCTGGTTCACTTCTAAGTTCTTTAAGCTGCGTAGGTGTGTGTATAACTCCGTGATGCTTGTTCTCAGGGCGGGAAGGTCGTTGGAATCTTTTATCGGGCGGATGGCTAATATTTTTTGAATGTGGTAATCAATAGTTCTATCGGTATTCTCGTATGTCTTCTTTAATATTTGTATTATATCCGGGTAGTTTTCAGCTGTCACTGCGAATCCGGCTATTGTTTTGGCTGCCTCTCCATCCAAAAGAGAGATTAAATAATTCAATTTTTCCACTCGGGATAATTCTTTCCGGTTGTTGATGGTGGATTCAAATGTTTGCCAAAACGACATCCAAGTGGTTATGTCTCCGTGAAATTTTTTTAGTTCTATTTTTGGCAATTTTGCGGTGATGGGTTTCGTATCTTTAGTAGAGAGATTGTCAGTTGATTTGTCTTCCAGGACTTCCTTCTCTTGTGTTATTTCAATAATCCTATGTATGGTTTCAAGTATTTTAGTTTGATAGGTCTCTGAGCTTTCCATATCCGTATCTAGTTCTCCTTCTTCCGTTATCATGTCTGCAACGTTTTTATCCAAATCATATAATTCTTTCCGCTTCATTTCCAGTTGATCCTTTAGTGCATGTAATTTACTTTTATATCCTGGCTGTTGTTGAATTTCTTCGAATTGTTTAATTAGTCGAGAAACAGAGCCCCTCTGAGCTTTTCTTGTTCTCTTCAGAACTTCCATCTTTTAAAAAACGAAACTGTCTTTCAACTATATTATCAGTGAGCTATCACCGCATTCTCTAACGTGGGTGACACATGATACCCTGCTCGGTTCGGTGTGGGGAATTGGGAAGCAAGGCTCGTCCGCCATGTTTGTCCTTCTTGTCTTCTATTGCTTTAAAAATGCATATAAGTCCATTTAATCAATTTGATTTCTTCTTATTAAAATCCATTAGGTTTCCTTCGCAAAGTATTATCCTGTCGGCTTGTGACATTCCACCCCTGATTTCCATAACACATTCAATAAGCAGAAACGAGGCAAAGTTCTATAAAACTGCAGTCCTTTATTTCATAACATTTGGGAGCGGATATCAGAGCGTCTTTCTAGCATGACGCGAAACATACAAGTGCTTACAAAGACAGACAATCGCAGACTGCCTCTTAGTCAGGGGCTGTACCAAAGTCAGCGACTGTTTACATGAACACAGATGTTTTTCGTGGGTGGTATACTACGAAGGAAGCACATTGGGTGCGCTTTATCTTTATGATATTGTTTGACACTTTTGATCCTTTATCTCTGGCACCTGCAGCCATTATCTCTGAGATATTGTGAACTGCGGATTTTAGATGACTAGAGACGGGGTTTGGTTACTCCTTCTGGGCGGCATGGCTAATAATCCTATCAACTGAAAAGAATTTATTGTGTTATTTTCCCCATTGGAATTTGCAGATGTTCACTTGCTTTTGGGTGGGCTATTTCTGAGAGGAAGGGTCCTCTCTTAACAGATGTGGGACCCGAATTATAGAAATAGACGAGATTCAACTTATAATGTCACATATATATATATATATATATATATATATATATATATATATATATATATAGATATATATATATATATAGATATAGATATATACATATATATACATATATATATATATATACATATATATATATATATAGATATATATATATATATATATAGATATATATATATATATACATATATATATATATATATATATATACATATATATATATATATATATATATATATATATATATATATATATATATATATATATATATATATATATATATATATATATATATATATATATATATATATATATATATATATATATATATATATATATATATATATATATATATATATATATATTGCTAATGTCATCATATAAAGATTCCAATTATTACGGAATTAAACAACCAATATTCTATGATAGATATCTGTGGCCAAATAAGTGAATTTTCACCATAAAATAAATCTTTCATTATTCCCTATGTTCTAGATATACCAGTGAGTACTGCATAAATAATCTACCAAAGATCATAAGCATCCTACCTGCGATCTCTCATTCGCTTAAACAGGAATCACGCGCGCTATCATCATTCACAATGGGTTCTCCTGGTGCTAACATCGGTAGAGCGAGAGAACTTGCATCTATTTGTTGGCACTGGTCTACCGGACTTGTCACCTCGGTGTCTGCGCACTTCCAACGGACGGGGTCCGCATGGGTGAGATTCTCCTCTGCTTAGGAAGTGTCAGGGCAGTCCCTTTAAGGCTAGGTCTGGTCACCGCTTCTTGACATCGGCTAACATTGATGGGCGGACGGGAACGAGCGCTTCTCGCATCAACATCTGGGGCTTGCATTAGCTTTTTACATTAACTAACTCAGGCTTTTTCTCCGGCGGCTTTCTGGCTCAGTCTCGGTTTCTCAGCGACTTTGCCTTCCTTCGTCAATAATTGTCGGGCTAATCTATACCCATATTGCTATCTTAATTGAAGTCTCTCAGCTATTCAGATCAGACTATGTCTCTTGACGATTTCAACGCTTCTGATCTCTCTACCTCTTTTTTCCGTCGAGCTAAACTTCGATAACCTTTATTTAGACTTTCATTGGTGGCTCTCTCCCAACCAATGCTAAACTCGGTCTCTTATCATTGGCTGGCCCCCACATTTTATATTAATAACCTCTCCAATCTAAATTGAAGGGGGCGTCAGCCCGTGCACCCTTCTAAAGTTCCTTCTGGGGATCCTTCAACTCCCAGACTCCCACGCCTCGGCTTCATCCCCTGCTGTTAACCTAATGAAGTCCATCTAGTAAAATCGCGTATCGCTATCGCTATCACAACTTAGTCTCCTCTTGGCATCAAATTCTCACTTCTCCCAGATCATTATCTCCAACTGGTGACCCTTTACTGACCATATTTCTCTTAACTTGACATTGCTCGTCTTTAGTTACATCTGAGGAGTTCGTTAACTGCAGCTGGTCGCCATTCACTGTCCATTTTTTAATACTTCTCTTTTCCTATTACCTTGTGCCTAACTTGCATCTATTCAATTTTCGAAAACTGTCTCCTACACTGTGACATGGTGTCGTGAAACGCGAGCGAAGCTCGAAAAGATCACCCTCACGGACTGGTGCGGCATTTTTCATGATAGGCTCATTGGACCAGAATTTTACGAGGGAGGGTTAACGGACAATGATACTTGGAGCTTCTGCAGGATGTAATAACCGACTTTGTTGAGAATCTACCGTTGTACCATATAAGCAATGTATGGCTCCAAAATGACTGTGCCCCTCCGAAAAAGACATCAAACGTTAAGCAGTACCTAATGGAGACTTTCAAGAATCAGGTCATCTGGTGTGGTGGTTTCTTAGAGGGGCCCCCGCACTCACCCGACTTCATCCAACTGGACTTCTTATTGGGACACATAAAAGGGAAGGTATATGCGACTCCTCCGCCAACATTGGGAGATCTTCGACGACGCATTACTGATGTTTGTGCCTCCGTAACACCTGCCATGTTTCCCAATGTGCAGCGAGAAATCCAGTCCAAAGTGTAAATGTGTAAAGTGGCTAATGGAGAGCATTTTCAGCAACATAAATAATTTATCATGAAGATGGGGAGGTGTCTCAGTTTTTTTCTTCCACTCTTTATGACATGACAATTTTCGAAATCGTGACTAAACAAATGTTTATTTTCCACATTCTGTTTTAAGTATTAATGGGCGCAAGGTGTCTATTCTTACTAAATCGATGATACTGAACAATTTTGTAATTGACTTTTTTTCCCTGTCTCGTACTGTATTTCAGATAAAAACGATAGTTCCAATATTGGCCGATAGATGGCGTTGTAAGGTGTCTCATCGAGTATCGCATAGCCTTTTTACTATACCTAGACACCAACTTTATGGCCTATGGTGTCACCGTTTAGAAGTTAATGGGTGTATGACGGATATAGTTGGGAACCCTGTATTTGGCGAAATTGAGAAGAAAAAAAGTTATTGCACATCATAGCAGGGCACTAGAAAGAAGAGAAAGAATTATTATTATTATTATTATTATTATTATTATTATTATTATATAAAGATTCTTTTCTCAGACAGATGACCATTGTGAAGCTTTAATAAGCTTTAAATATTAGAATTAAATATTATACAATAATGAAATAAATTATGAATTCGTTTTTCATTACTTCGTTACCAAATATATTTATTCACATTATTTTTAAAGTGTATTTTTATGTACTTATGCATAGGTAGATTAAAGAGATTATGCATTCTTATCTCACATAAGCCAAAACGTTCAGGTACAAATAGAATTCTAAGAATCAAACAACAGACATATGTGATGCTGTAGATAATAGAATGCATGCTTGAAAGGTGGAAATTTTATGCAAAATTGTTTGCAGAAAAGCTACGTGTTTAAAAGTTTGGGGTACTACGAGTAACCAGGCCCAAGATAAAGCCATGGTAATGTTGAAATATTTCTAAAAGAAAATAAATCAACCAAAAGTATTATCAAACGCTTTCTTCTACAAACACAACAATTTTCATTCTCAAAATAGAGATAAAATATTTAGATTAGCAATGACGCTTGAAGCTTTATATATTTGATGAAGTTATCTAAAAATTTAAATTTTACTTCAATTTCATATCAGACAACATGCTCTGAATATGAATAAGGGATAACTCCAAATGATAAGGGGCAGTTTAATAAGCAACGCATGCTTAAATTTAATATTTGCCCATTAGTGTGTAGACAAAATCAATACGCGGAAATACTTAAATGCGCTTTCAGAGTCCTTATTTGATTTTAAATAAAGTGAACGTGAAACCTGAATGTTGTCAGAAGTTCAAAGAATAACTAGATGATTTAAAACTGCCAAACGAACAATTTTAAATATATATTGCTGTCAGAAAAATTATTTCCTTATATTGAATTATTTCAGAATACTTATGATAAAACTTAAATTCTAGCTGTCGAGAAGGAAGTATCTCCCCCTTAAAGTAAACGATAAATTGCCTTTTACCAAAATTATATTTTAATGGAAATTTATTTGATTTCATATAATATTTACAGAACTTCCTTCAATACCTGGAATCGGTTGATCGGAATCTCTTACATTATACTTTACCATGTTTAAATTTCTGCTGTCAATAACTTGAAGAGTCTACTGACAAGTAATAAAGGTCATGAAAAAAAATTTTCCTTGATTAATGGTTAAAGTATCCATCCAAAGCTAAAATAAAAAAAAAAAAAACATTTGAGGTTCGAATCTCAGATGTCGATTGTTTTTACTGGAAATACTGTATTATGAGAGTTATGTCTCATAGCCATAGATTACCTTTCTAATGCAGTAATAGAGATGAAATGAGTATTTGATTTTTTACCCTTTTAGGGGCGCCGTTTGCGCAGTGCAAACGCCTAGATCCAGTTTATTTGTTCCCACTTGCATTCAATGTATTCCAGTTAAATGATCAGAAAAATAGTTAGCACTGAAATCTGTTATCAGCTTAAAAAAGTAAAAACATTTTACAACCTTTAATTGGAAATTTTTCAAAATTCTTGAAGTTAAAAAAATCAGGAAGACATCTGCACCATGCAAACGGCGGTGATTGTTGTCCTTCAAAGGGTTAAGAGGCTACAAGCATGTAAGCATTTAGGTGTAAGCATGTAAGCATGTAAGCACAAGAAATGTAAGCATTCGCATCACGTTTATGAGTATTCCCATTATCACCTATCTGATTAATAAACTTTAAGATGTTTGGGCTCATGGTACACTTGTGGTACCGCTTTTCGTTTCGGACTGGAAGGTTCTCAGTTTGAATCCCGACGAATGTCATTCAATACCTTCTTCTGTAGGTCAAATATGGGCACGTTAAATCTGTGGGCCGGAAATTCCTTCTATGAAGTCAGAGAGGATGAGAGATGGTATGATCCTCCCAGATGTCGCCCATCTGTGTGGTCGGTCAAAAGTGAAGTAGAACCAAGATGGGGTGTTGGTTCACCTATACCACCCCCACTGAAAGTAAGCAATGATTCTTGAGGTTAAAGTACGAATGTACTAGGGTCAGTCAATAAGTTAGTTGCAAAGATCCGTAAAAATCCCGGTAAAAGCGACATAGTTTTGAAGCTTTGTGGTAACACAGAGCATCAGGTGCTGCGGAAGGTGGCAGTTTTAGTTCGCTTGCTAATCAGTCATGAATATGTTTCAGCAGTTGCCAGTGGCGTCCAACTTTGAAGTGCGTGCTTTAATCCGCTTCCTATGAGCAAAAGGTGGTTATTGCACTGACATTTATCGGCAGTTGCACAAAGTGTACGGTGATAACGCAACATCATGCCCAGCTATCGTCAAGTGGTATCTCTCATTCGAGATTGGCCGTAGAGATACCGAGGATAAGTTTCTTCAACTCTGACGACAGATGAGAACGTTGCACGCGTGGTTGAACCCATTCTTCAAAACAGACGTGCCACAGTAGACGAGACCGTCTCTTCTATTGACCGACCAACACAAAGTGCAACGATTTGAAACTGCTCTAGTATTTTCGGAACGTTATCAGCAGGAAGGAAATGCTATTTGGGAGTAAATCGGGACCGGTGACGAGACTTGCGTTCATCATTTATCCCCTGAAATGAAACACGTCTTTCTCGAAAGAAATGTCGAACAGCTTCACCCGCATTGAAGGTGATGCTGGCGCTGTTTTTCGATAGAGAAAGTGTAGTGCATACAGAATTATTGACGTAGGTTGCCACACTTAATGCAGTGTCTTATTGCGAAACCCTGAAGTGGTGCGAAAGATGCTTAAAGATCGACGACCAGGTAAATTTTCAAAAGGCATTGTGCTCTTGCATGACAATGCGAGACCGCATGCGATGACCCTAACGAGGGATCTTTTGAAAAAGTTTAAGTGGGAAGTGTGGAATCTTGCACCATATGACTTCCACGTCTTCGGTCCCATGAAACAAGCACGTGACGATATCACTCAGATAAGGAGGTAAAAGTTGCAACCCGACAATGGTTATCTCACTTTGGACGGCAATTTTTCGCAGATGGCATGGAAAAACTGTTGTCACGCCTTAAGAAATGTTAAAATAAACGTGATTACATCCTAAATACATAAATAAACGTGATACATAATAAATAAATGTTAAAATAAAAGTGATTACATCCAGGAATAGATTTTGTATTATACTTTTATGTTGGTAAAACTTTGTTCTGTAATCTCAACCCAGTATTGTTTTTCCACAAGTGCAACGATCTTTTTGACTGACCCTTGTACTTATAGAGAAGTGCGGTGCATTCGTAAACAACATTATGATAGCTAGTTATTGTAACATTCACTCCAGGATAAAATAATAAAAATAAGCTACCGGAATATCGAATGACTCAAAAAAAGTGTTTTTTTTTTTAAACGGAGGAACTTGTTGACATTCTCTTATACTACGCCGCAGAATTACTGTCCATTTTATTAGGGGTCGGGGGGACCATATAGGCGGACAGCATTACCCCCTATGAAGGGATGACACAAACGGAGGCATTTTTCATGGCTTAACGCTGGGATTCGATCCGAGCACCCTCAGCACCGAAAACCAGCGCGCTGTACCACAGGGACGCCACAAGCCCCCAAAAAGTTTATTTAAATAGTATAATTACACAATATACACACAAAGCAATGAATTATGAATTCGTGTTTCAACATTTCGTTACCAAAAATAATAATTTTTCCTTGTGTTAAAGTAAATTTTTTTGAATTTATGCTTACAACATCTTATATAAACTGGGAATTCTGTACACAGTTTATATATCTAGCAGTTTAATATTCGTATACTTAAATGTACCTGGCATTTCTAGTAAAATATAGTTGATGATTTTGACTGTGTTCTCGGCTCTCAAAAGACTTGAAACTTCACAAAAGACGTTTGTCTATACCTAGACAGTTAATCCTTTGATCACATTGTAAAAGTATTTGAGTATTAAACTCACTTTAAGTCAAACATAGATTGAAGTTATACTCGTTGGTAGCAGTCAAAACATGACGGCTCGATAGTAAATAAATGTACTAATACAAAAAAAAAATATACTCAACACATCATTGTCAAATGTTGAAAATCATGATATTAAGAATAGATAAATACACTTTAAAAAATTACTATTGAACCCAATAAAAAGAAATATGGTTACTCAACAGCGCGAAATAAAAGATTTCCATCGGGTTTAATTCTGTATCTCACAAACATAATTAAAAATAAAAATGGCAGAGAGAGAGAGAGAGAGAGAGAGAGAGAGCTAGCTAGAGAGATTCCTCGGAATAAAAAAAATAACGTGTTTAAGCGGCTTTGTGCTTAGTAAGTATCTAAAGCCAGATTTAAACATGTCACTGAGCATACGCAGAAGAAAATTACTGTGTTTATGTGGTTTCGATGATAGTATCTAAATCCAGATTTAAACATTTCACTAAGCATGGGCAGAAAGCAATTTTTAATTGAAAATGTATGCTAAGCAATTAAAATTGCGGTTTCGAAATCCAAATTTGACACATCTATAGATTAAACTCTCTGTCGTTTAAGGCCCAAATGAAGTAAATTTATGCAGTTATTTTTTCTTACGGACTGCCCAAAGCGTCTGCTTAGCAACTTAAATATATAGATGGCTGAAATATGAGGTCGAAGTGAAAGTATACATGAAGAAACAAAACTTAAAATATAATAGAAAAATTCTAAAAGATTAAATATATACTTAACATGCTTAAGTAGTATTTATGCAGTAAACTGAAAGCTTAATTCTATAACTCTGGAA
This sequence comes from Dolomedes plantarius, assembly GCA_907164885.2. Taxonomy (NCBI): domain Eukaryota; kingdom Metazoa; phylum Arthropoda; class Arachnida; order Araneae; family Dolomedidae; genus Dolomedes; species Dolomedes plantarius. Next base: position 221,666,312 of record OU015490.1, read on the forward strand.
CTTTAGCTCTAGTGCATTACGTTTATTACAGTTATTTAAAATAAATTGTCTAACAAATTTTTGCTCAAAAATTGAGGTTGAATTAAGTATGCTCTAATAAATAACCAAGCATTGATTACTATAAGGTCAGACTTGAGTTGTCACTGCACTCATTCAAGTCTATCTAGGCCTGATAGTATCTCCTTGTCTCCGGCTTCAGCTTCACTCTGAAAAGCTTAATCTCTGAATCACTGACATGACATTAACTCACGTCCGACGACTTTATATACCTTCGCTGAACGTTCTCGAAAAGTCTGGAAAACGCCGCCTTTCTTTATTCGGTTATTGTTCCCTGACGAGTAGGCGCCTCCCTATGGCCACTTCCTTTTTGTAGCTGACAAACTGTTCCGCAAGCTCTCGTTAGCACTTCCGGTCTTTATGTTGCAAATACTGTCTGTCTCCAGACGTATAAATCACGTACGTGAACAAACCGCGCGTTGGTTGGTCTTTCCGAAATTCCCACGTGCAAAATATTAGCTATTGTAAGGGAGTCGTTACAATCTGTACTTTTTACCTACTGCCAGATTCAGGATTTAGCAAAAAGTATAACACATTCAAGATTCTGTAAATATCAGCTTCAAAGGTCTCTAAATTAATAATATTTTTTTTATCGAAACAAACTAAATATTTTCATTAAAACATTTTTTCTTCAAGCAACCAGTCCATCAGATATCATATAACTAGGTGGTTGAATTAAAGCTCGATTTCAAGCTGAAACTACAGATTGCAAGTCATTTGTGCTAGAAAAAACACTCCACAAATCTTTAAGTGATTTAAACTTCCCGATATCTCTTGTCTTCAGTACATATTTGAGTTGCGCTAATACAGTTGTTTCCCAATAAATCCAAGGATTTCCTGAAATGTTTAAATGAGGTGCTGATACAGCGAATTACAGTGAGCTCTTAAGATTAAATGCCATCTGGACTGTGAATAGGAGAGATGGTAATCCATGCATAACGCATTTATTCCATTTTCTCGATAAAGAGGAGTTACAGATGACTGCTTTCGGTTTGTTAATATTATGCAGGAATATAACTTAGCCTTACGTTTCCAAGTTTAACCTATTTACCGAATGATTATTATTCTGTATCTTAAGATATAATTGTACTTATTTAGTAGAGTTGCTTCTAAACAACTGTAAAATGATATTCTCCTGATACTAGACACGTTTTATATTCCGTACAATAAAAGAAAAAAATTGACAGATTAGTCAGAATTTTTTTTTATGGTTTACTAAATCAACCATAAAAAATGTTTTCTGCCTAATATGTCACTTTTTCTCTTTTGCATCGGTTTACCAAAATCTGATGGTTTTAAAGATAATTGTATTTTAGTTAAGTATTTTCATATTAAATGTCTCCAAAATGATATTCGTCACAATAATTAATTGAAAAATTACTTATCGTTTCTTCCTTTTAGGAACAAACATTTTAGAAATAATTAGCTCATTAACATATAACTGAGAGAAATTTATTTATTATATGTGGGAAATGTAACAACGTGTGATCGTAAATTATAATAAAATCAAAAATAAATTTAACAAACCAGTATAAAAATTCAAAAAATATGTATATTAAAAAGTGGCATATAAATTAAAAAGTGACAGAATAGTTCATGTTGCACAATAAAAGGAAAAAGTGACAGATTAGTCAGAACATATTTTTTTATGGTTTACCAAAATCCGATGGTTTTAAATATACTTGTAGTTTAGATAAGTAATTTCATAATAAATACATCCAGGGATACATTGGGAACAATAATTAATTGAAAAATTGCAGATCTCTTCTTCTTTTTAGGAAAAAAAATTATGGAAATAATTAACTCATTAACATGCCCAGAGGCTAAGTGGTTAAAGCGTCAGCCCGTCACGCCGGGGGCGAGGGTTCGATTCCCGCATAGGACTTTGTTGTATTCTAGGGAACCGGTCACTCTTCCGCCTGCAAAAGGAGCCACGTCTAGAAAGAGGATCTGCAACCCATCGCCCATCGTGATTGTGTGATTGTGTGTATTTCTATTTCCTGCAACCCATCGCCCATCGTGACTGTGTGATTGTGTGTTTTTCTATTTCCTTGTTTCTATTTCAAATGTACATCAGCCTGGGGTGTAATGTCATAAGCCCCCAGGGACATTAGCAAAAAAGAAAATGAGGTGAATTCGTTTATTATATGTGTTAGATGTAACAACACATGATCGTAAATTATAGTAATAAGACAAAAATTAATAAAAATCTGTATAAAATATGAAAAACCTATGTATATACAGTATACATACAGTACACTAAACATATGCATATTAAATTAGTTCATGTTGCAAAATAAATGGAAAAATTTACAGATTTGTCAGAAAACATTTTCTTATGGTTTACCAACTTCGAATATTTTTAAATATACTTGTATATTTCATAAATAATTGGAAAATAAATGTCCCCAGGGTTATATTCGGAACAAAAATTAATTGAAAAATTACTTATCGTTTCTTCGTTTTAGGAGCAAAATCTATAGAAATAATTAACTCAATATCATAAAAATAAGATGAATTCGTTTATTATACGTGTAAGATGTAACAGCGCATGATAGTAACTTATAATAATAAGGCAAAAATGTATAAAACACACTGTATAAAAATTGAAAAACATATGTATATTGGTACATATTGCACAATATAAGGAAAAAGTGAAAGATTAGCCAGAATTATTTTTTATATGGTTTACCAAAGTCCAATGTTTTTAAATATACTAGTAGATTAGATGAGTAATTTGATAATAAATGCTTCCAGGGTTATATTCGGAAAAATAATTAATTGAAAAATTACTGATCATTTCTTCTTTTTAGGAGTAAAATTATAGAAATAATTAGTTCATTAACATATAAATGATATTAATTCGTTTATTATATGTGTGAAAAGTAACAACGTATGGTCGTAAATTACAATAAAGACAAAAATGAATTGAACCAACCTGTATAAAAATTGAAAATATGTATATTAGTTCATGTTGCCCATTTTCAAAATTATCAACAATGAAATGTTTATGTACAAATGTATGGTAGGAAGTTAAAAATTTATTTAACGAATATTCAATTCCAATATATTGAGTTAGAACACCCTTTGATTGCAATTTTTTTAATATTGATTAATGAATTTGCATAATGACAAATATTATAGAAATAATTAACTCATTAACATATAAATGATATTAATTATTTTATCATATGTGTAAAATGTAACAATGCATGATCCTAAATTATAATAATAATACAAAGATGAATAAAATAAAAACTGTATCAAAATTAAACACATACGTATGTATATTAGTTCATGTCGCAACATAAAATGAAAAAGCGACAGATTAGTCAGAAAGCAATTTTTTTATGGTTTATCAAAATCCGGTGTTTTTAAAAATACTTGTAGATTAGATAAGTAATTTGATAATAAGTGCCTCCAGGGTTATATTTAGACAATAATTAAGAAAAATAATTAATTGAAAAATTGCGGATCGTTTTTTTCCTTATATAAGCAAAAATCATAGAAATAATTAGCTCATTAACATATGAATGAGATGAATTCGTTTATTATATGTGTGAAATGTGACAAGATAGATAGATTCAATCCTTTTTGACTCCTCCAAAATTTTAAAAATGTTTATATGAGATTAAAAACATCTTTCAAAGTGTTTTTTGCATTGTGGAATGTTGACACAAATTGTAAAAAAAATTCCAGTAGCAGTATGACCAATCGCATTGCATAGATACAGGGAGAATGACTTGTAGTTTCAGTTTTTCGAATATAACAATTGTCAATCCCCCTCTCTCACGCTTGGGATCCTGAAATTAGTCTGGGACACCTTCTATGTCCTTTCACAATATCTTTCAGAGAGTTTGTACCCTGTAGCTTCACAAGGTCCCTTTTGAACAATTACCTACTCTCTTTGGAACCATTTCTTAGAAGGAAGTGGCTTGCGATCCCGTTGGACACAGCTGCGTTCCCCCTTTTTGATCCCACAGGGATTTTGAGAGTGGGAGTGGAGAGAGACGAACTTACCATGAGAGAAAGAGTTGGGTGGTTAGATAGTGCGGTTAGCCAAATCGAAATAATAATACAGTTATAAGAAACCATTACTAGGCAACATTCTTTAATTATATATGTAGCTCAGTTTCACTGCATTCACTTTTAACAAACACGATGGATATTTTGAAAATACCTTAATATTTGAAAGTTTCAAAATTAGTAAACTTGTGAATAAAAATCAACCAATAATTTTTTTTTTTTAGAGTTATAATATCATGGAGGATTTAAAAAGAATCATAAAATGTCTTCTATTTGATGACGTTTAAAAAAATTTTAAGTTTAAAAATTAAGTAACGTGTAAATAGTTGTGTATCAGAAATAGTTTAGTTTACTAAACGTAAATCTCTTGTCCCACCACAAAAATACCGACAGCACAACACACATACGCAAGTCGTTAGAGCGCGAGTATAATGCAAAATGGATCTGTAGAGTTCTGAGAGATATTGACGGAGGTTTCATCAGATAGGAGTAGTTATCACTCACAAAGGATTGCATGCCCCGTTCTCATTGGTCGAGGAGAAATTGTTTACTGTATCCGAGAGCAGTATTGCTTCTGCAGCAATAGCTCTGTGGGTATTTTCGGCTCTTATCACATGCTTTTGCCCCGATGACGATAGCTTCGAAACCTATGTGATGGGTACATCCGATAATGGCTTAACTCTCCGCGTAAATGCCTTCCAATATATATCATAATTTCTTATGAAATACTGAAGAAACCTTCGTTTTAATAAGAGAACAATCCCTTTGTATTTACTTATTTTAATAAAATAAATTAGCTTAAGTAAAGTTTCATTAAGCCTAGATGGCAGGAATTTCGTGTAGTTGCAGAAACTCGTCATATTTTGAGCCATTTAGGAACCTTTTCGTTTACGATAGAGATTAAAATTAAGGCGAGAAGATATTTAAAACACTTAAATTAAAGCTCAAAACATCATACACGAGTCCTATGTAATTTATATTAATGATCGTAAGCACTAACTAATATATAAAATACAGACACTTAAATAACCTTTATTTAAAATTGTTGCTGTTTCCTTCATGAAAAACAACGTCCTATAAAAACAAATCAAGAAGAAGTCAGGTAATAATATTATCATGTCAACACGCATAGTTATATAAATCTTTGCATTAAACATATTTTCAAGTGGCAGCAGCATACGAGCAAATTCAATTTGGAAGTACAGAGAGACGCTGATTACAGAAATGTTACAGATAAGCTAGTTTAATCCATAACTCTACAGTTTATTATATAAATGCATTTACAAACAAGCCAGTAATATAAATAATCGTATTTTTTCAATCAATTTTCAAAATATATATATTGAACACGCAGACTCTGATTAAGAGATAGATCAGTTGAGATGTCATCGGGGAAGCAATTAAAATTTTTTTCTATAGCTATAATTCAGGATAAAGTATCGGTATCTGGTTTTGCAGCCAGAACTGTTGGTAGCTGAGTTTCTATTTAAATTGACCCCTCCCCCCCCCTGGGTCGTTACAGCTGCACCCAGGGAGGGGCAGTATTGCCCACTTTGGGAACATCTGGGTAAAGGTAATATTAAATTATAAATATGACAAATACACTGATGCTAGGGATTGCAGAACTGGATTAATATATTTAGAACCGGGTGACTGGGTATTACCCGGCTTTGAATATAAAACATTTGCCCTAAATTTTAAGTTGGGAAAACTTTATTTATAATGAAATAATTTGAGTTTACTTCAAAAGAAGAAAAAAAACTCCTCTTAATTTATTTATTTTAATTTAAGGAAATATGTTCTAAAACCCGCAATTTCCACATATTGCACGTTTTCTTTTTCTTTGTGATAATTTTACGTTTTGATTTTCAATTTGCCACTCAATTACAAATTCGTCAATAACTATATCGCATAATTTAAAATTATATATAAAACACAATAAATTTTTACTGTTTATAACTGTAAAAAGTTAAATTTCTTTCGAAAATTATGTATGAAATAAATTATTAAAACCGAACGACACTCGGGGACATATCTTTTGACAGCAGGATGGAATTGACTTCCGAGATCGTTGAGAAGGATATAATACCTTGGATGCGCTACAGATGAAGGGTTCTAAACACTTAGAAAGTGATCAATTGAGAAGCGTGGAAAAACCATTCTATCAAACCAGTCTAACCAAAATACACGTCCCTGGAGACTTTTTCTGCAGACTTATCGGCAGTTTGCAAAAAGGTTTAACTCATATTTTCGGCTTATTTACCGTTTGTAGATATATTTATCTAAAAGGATTCATTGCATGCATACATGCAGATATATTACAAGAAAATATACCATTTACGGAACTTCATCGATATAGCGTTAATAATATTTTTTAAGTATACTCTTACAGACTGTAAGAGTATACTTAAACAATATTATTCAATTACAGTATTCAATTTTGAGATTATATATTGTGATCTCTTTGTATAGAGACACATTTGATGCAGAAAAGGTCATTTCAAAACACGTGCAAAAATATAATAAGCTTTTATGTCCCTCTTACATTAAATTTTTCTGTAATGATTTTGCGTTCCCAAATATATGTTTGTATGCGAAAAACAAATTAAATTTCCGAAACCCCATATTTATTTAACTTAATTGATGGAATAATTTCTAGTATAAGGAAATTCATGTATTCTCATACAACTGGAATGGATATTAACTTCTCGCAAGTCGAAAGTTCGTATGTTAAAAGACAGATGGCGGCAGCAGTACATTTCCGATATAATATTTAGTATTTATATCGAGTGCAAAATTAAGTGATTTCTTAATTACTTATGCAGCACCGGCATGGACATACGCAGCAGATTCTCATATTAAAAAGCTCACTGTAGCACAAAATATTACTATTCGACAAATTGTTAACGCACCGTGGTATTTCAGGAATGCTGAAATCCACGAGGAGCTTGGCCTCCTTACTATTCCAAATTTCCTCAAAAATTTAACTACGAACTTCCATAATGCTATTGATAATGAACTCCTTTTAAATCTCGCCAACTAAAACTTTGCCGATCCTGCCAACAGAAAACGGCCTAGAGCCGTTCTCTGTTCTTAATTAATTTTTAAACTTCTTTTTTCATTACTTTTTGTATTCTTACTACTTACTTCGGTAAGCAGTGAGCTCTAAATTATAAACTTTTCTTAATTTTTAAGTATTTTCTATCTATTTTAAGCATTGCTCTCATGAGCATCGCTTTCGCTATCATATTAAACTTCCTATTCTCAAGCCACTCCCCGGATCCAAATTCCACCTATCTCTTTTTACCTTTCTGTGGTTATTACTATGCAAGCCTACGTTGGAAGGCGTGGCCTATAGAACGTAGTTATCCCATTTGTCTGATGATCTGATGAAGTGATTTCTCATTTATGTTTTGGATCCTAATGTTTTTCTATCTGTTTACACTGTAAAGTGTAATACAAAATCTTCGTGTGGTGCCTTTGTATTTGCATTCGAAAACTAAGTAAAGTTTATATAGCTGTAACGAACTCAAATTGTGGCCGGGAATGGTGGCGCGTTCCTGTAATCCAGCTACTTGGAGGGTTGAGCTGGTGGATTGCTTGAGGTTGGGAGTTTTGTCCCTCTACTTGACTATGTCGACCAGGCGTCCGCGCTAAGCACGGTGCCGATATGGTGGAACTGGGGGAGCCCGGCATCACCAGGTCGTCTAAGGCGGAGTGAACGGCCCAGGGCGGAAACGCAGCAGGCAGAAGCTCCCGCATTGTGCAGTAGTGGGTTGGCGCTTGTGACTAGTTGGTATTGGGCAGCCCAGCTAAGACAGTGGAACACAGTTCTTATTTTTTTTCTTAAATCTTTATAGATAGCCGGAATTTTTTAAAAATTTTGATAAATACATATCGCACCCTCTGCTAGAAGAGTGTTACATCTCAAAATAGCCACATTTTTAGGAAGAGCTAAGGAAGATGTATGTCGATATTTCATTTATTGTTTTATGAATGCCTATGATAATTGTGGAAAAACTTGTTTATATTTTTTTAATCTTTATAGATAGCCTGCATTTTTAATAAAATCTTTTCTAAATACATATCACACCTCTGCTAGAAGAGTGTTACATCTCAAAATAGCCGTATTTTCAAGAAGAGCTAAAGAAGATATTTCCCTTCTTGTTTTATTAATGAAATTCCTATGATAATTTTGGGAAAACATATTGTTCTAATCACTTCAGCGGGCAAAACTATATAGTATTAAAGTTATTTTCAGTTTTAAAGCGCGATTTTGAATTTTAATTATAAGATATAACCTTCTTCTAGTAACCTCATTTTGCGAACATGGACTGAAAGCTTGAGGGAATACTGTCATATCTTTATGCTTATGTACAATCTATCTAAACGTTTCACAATACAAAGAAAAAAACCTTGATAACAGCATGTTCGGGATATACCGAGACCTATTTCTTGGTCTAGTTTTAAACCCTATTTCTTTGTCTTTTGGGGACCGTTATTTTTTTTTCTATAACAACACTCGGTGAAATAAATGATGAATACAATTGCTTTCTTAACAAAAGAGGAACACGTTTCTGCTTAATAACCACGATAAAAAATAAAAGGGTGCCAACTGGTATTCAGTACGAGAAGCATTAGGAGTGTTTGTGTCTATGAACAAAATTCCAAAGAGACTATAACCCCTAATGATCACCTGCCTCAGGAAAAACTATACTAATTTGTTCGAGACTAGTTTCCGCCTTTCTGTTTTTATTTCTGGATATTTTGAAGCTGCGTTTGTGTCTGTTATGCGTTTCCCACACTTTGTCTGTAAGTAACGTTGTCTTAACAAATTTAAAATGAACTAATGTCATAACAAGATTATAAAAGTGTGTGGAGAACAACTAAACTAAATAAAAAGAAATTTCTACAAATATTTTTTTGAGTAGTTCAACAAAGGTAATTGGGATAAGAATCAAAACTTTTAACATCTTAGTTATTGTTTGTTTGTTTTTGTCGTGTCTACGAATAGTGCAAAGCGTTATCCAATAAAGAGGGATTTCCTTAACAGAGGTTATATTTCTATTTGGTCGGTGAATTTTGAACATATTGATAGCCACTTATTCGCAAATGTCTGAAAATACAAATACAAGTAGATAAAAAACCAGTCAAGAGAAAAGTACTTACAACCTACCTTTGGGTAAGTTGCAAATGTCAACCGTTGTTTTAACATAATCGCAACGGTCAAATCCATCTGTTTGTCAAATATGCTAAATACGGTTGCTTAACAATTTCACAACGATATTTTGTTACTAAACTGATAGGGTGTGTCATATGTTTAACTACTTGGGAAAAATATTATTATTCTAGGCCAAATAATATTTTTTTATTAACTGAAGAACCGACTATATGCAACTGGATTTTTTTAATGCTTCATTAAAACTTAATTTTCCTCTAATTAACTGTATAGTTAATTGGTTCCATGTTGCATAACACTATCCAGTTGAAAGAATATTTTAAAGTAAAATAGTCTCGTTAGGAATTCAAACATAAGAAATTAATTTTTAGAAGTTTTTTTTGTCCCGTCTGTTCACGTGAATAAATTTTTTTAAGGAACTTTCATTCCTTTTATGCTAATATGTTCCTCAAATGGTGATCATAATAATTATCAAGGTTAGAAGTAATAGTTAATGTAAAATATATAATAGTTATGATTTACACGAAAGGGGTATTTCCTTCTGAAGACAAAATTTACTAAAAATTTCACATAAAAAAGATATGAACAAGAAAATCTAAATTTTGATTTCGGCATAAAGGAAATAATATAACTGTATATCTTAAATAAAAAATTTAATCCTTTAGTAAATGGAAAACCATGAGATGAACTAAATAAAAAGAAATTACTACAAATATTTTTTTGAGTAGTTCAACAAAGGTAATTGGAATAAGAATCAACACTTTTAGCGTCTTAGTATTACATGAAAGTGAACTAGAAATGATTTAATGCAAAACATCTCTTAGTCAGTTAGTGGAACTTCTCTTCGAAGCAACAAGAGGAGCAAAATGATTGTTACTAACTTTACGAGCCTTATTGATGAAAACATAGAAATGGTTTAATGATATCATGGTTGTAAACCTGTCTGGAAAACAGAAAGATAGTGGGTTCGTGTAAGGAATATATTTAAAAAAATTATAACTTTTTTCATTTCCTACCTTTTTATCCCCGTGGTCAAAGCATTCCAACGCCGCGTCGTAATGTAAACAATCCTTTCAGGTTAACGTCTACGTGAATCGTTCCCACCAATCATTCACCCTTTTAGTTTTTACAATTTTCTTAATTTAACTCTAAAAATAAATATTTGCCTTCCATAACAGAATTAAATTTAACATGTATCGCGTCATATGAATTGCATTAAATTGGATAGGTATCGCGTCAAATTACAATTTAAATTCTATACAAATTTTTCTCATGTTAATGTTATGTACGCAAATTCGCCGTCAAGTACACGTGCACTTCGCCCGTCCTGTGATTGGTTGTAAAGACCTACAAGGCTTTTTAGAACTTTGGGTATCTGCCTCCCTCGTCTGACGCCTGAATCGTTTGGAGTACTCGTTCCATGCCGCAGCGAGTATCATCTGGAATCGCCCGCCTATGGATATATAGTCAAGACCGACCCGACCTTTCCCCTGCATGCCTGTTTCAACGGAGGAAATACGAGCTGTATTAAAATCCATCGACGTCTGCAATGCTGTAATAGTCCTAACAGGGACTCACGTAACTTTTTAATATATTTTGCTCTTATTTTGTACATGATTGGATAATTAAACCTGTTCAGGTTTAATAATTTTTTTTATATTTTTACCTCAACTCCACGTAAATACCTCAATTTATTTTACCTATTTTCGTTACATTTGATAATTAGTTTTTTTTTCAATATTTTGTGGCTTAATTTCTATAGAATGCTCCTGCGCTATTTCACTCCTTTTTAATTTTTTTATGGAATCCTTTTCATGATTCCCAGCAGTTTGATTTCCATGTTATCCAGTAATATTAAGCTAAGTAAAACAGATAAATTATAAAAGATTTTTGGTAAAGTCAGAGTACTTGTTAAAGTCAGGCTCAACAGTGATTTCGACCATAATTTAGGGATTCTAGTACCATATTTTATACTGAGGAAAATGTGAGACTTTTTAGAACAGATGGAAACGTTACAAGATAGAGAATGTTAATTTCAGTATCTGAGAGAAGCAGCGATAGAACAAATTATTGTTTCTCCCTATCAAGCAGTGCAGTTCCCAAGATCTCAAATGGGATGGCCTAAATGTGAAGTAGAAAAAAATATATATATATATATATATATATATATATATTTTATATATATATATATATATATTATATATATATATATATATATTAGTGTGTGTGTGGCTAAAAATGGGGTCTTTTACTTTAAATGGGGTCTTTGTTAAAGAAGATATAAGATTTATCAATTAGGGTTGGGAAATCGTGAAAATCGGAATAAAAGCATCGCGGAGAAAATGCATTGCAAAGTTGGATTTGAATGACAGCCAGTCCCCGCCCCAGTCTCAACGCCGTAGCAAGCGTCATGCTGACGTAATCTGACCGTGAGAGATGCGTGGTAACTTAAAAGCTGAAAGTAAAGGGTTGAAAATCTTCAGAGACAATGGGATGATTAACTGAGACGGTCTTGCTGCTCTGCAGCCAAGCATTTTTGGATAGGAATGGAACGAAATAAAATTTATTAATGGAGCTGAACATATTATAAGATTTAATAAAGTTATTTTAGTGATATTTGGTGTGATGTTGTTGTCACTCGCCACATCTGACTGCTGGTAGAAGAAGACGGAGATGTCCGGAGCCGACTGCAGTTGTAGTTCTAACAAGTGTTTGGAATACAATGGTTTTAAATTATGGGCGTGAAGTACCAATTCCGATATATATATATATATATATATATATATATATATATATATATATATATACAAATACAATTAAAATTTTTGTAGATAAAAAAATTATAAATGGTGATGAAAAATCATTTTGAAAGCTTTTCTAAGCATAAAAAGGAAAAATATTGGAACGCATCTTTTGGATAGGAAGGTATACATAGGCAGCAGCATATGCTTTAACTTCGAAATTTTATTTTTGAAAGAAAATTTTTTAACTTTCAATTTACTTTGTATATTTCAGGTCCTGTAAGTAAAGTCACTTCAAGGAAAAGCTCAATTGAAAATGTGTGAACATTAATGATAAATTCTGTGTCGAAACCCGTAAAACAAACTATCACAAGTAAATGATCAAATAGATGTTTACTCATAGTAAAATAAAAACACCTACCTATATCCCAGATTATTTTATTGCAGATTTAGATCATTATACGTAAATAGTGGTCCAACTCCATTCTTGTTCATTTTGAGATGCAGAGCCTTAAAGTCTAATGAGTGCTGAGAAATGACTGCTGGAGTCTGATTTGTAATGCACTCTGTTGGCAGCAGAAATAAGCTGGAGGTGTGCAAGTTAAAAAAAAAAAAAAATACAAATGATTTGTATGATCATGAAAGTGAGACTAACTCCATTTTTTTAAGTGGAGTTGGGTCACTATTGAAATTAGGCCTTCATATAAATGCAGAAATAAGGGTTTGCACACAATAAGTAGAAAATGAACTATCCTATCCCGGTGTTTGTTTACAATTTTAAACCATTATACGCTTAAAATAAAAATTGTAAATAGATGTTCAAATTAGTTTTCACTCATAATACACAAACACCTGCCCCTATCCTCGATTATTTAAATATAGGTTTAAATCAATAAAAGCAAAAACTGAAAACTAAAAAAAAAATGGACAAATAAGTGCACTCTTATGATAAACTAAAAAATCCTACCTATATCCTGCGTGTTTCTTTATCTATTTAGATCATTATACTCTCAAATTAAAAATCATAAATGAAGACATAAATTGGTTTGAATTTATAATGAAACACATCAAAACCTACCTCAGTTCTCAATTATTTGATTTCAAATTTAGATTGTTATACGCTTAAATCAAAATTCCCAAATATATGCACAAGTAGGTGTACTCTAATAATAAAAAGTCACTCTGTCGGCCAACTATCAATCAAGTTCATAAACTTCTCATACGATATTGAAAATTTTCGAAGGATCACAAACAACTATTTAGAACGCGAGCCCTTACAGAAGGCAACTATAGCGTAGAGGAGTCGTTTTTGACTCTAATCCATCACTCAGCAGTGTCAGAAAGATTTTTGTCTCATGGAAAATATTTCCATAATTTTTACTCTAAATCAAAAATCCTGGAGAAAGTTTATTGAAAACAGAGCAAAGTGGCGCTGAACAAAATTCCATACATACTTTTGGAGGAATTTTAGATGTGTCCTTTTAAAAATACAAATCTTGAGAAATTCCATTCAGGCATAGACAGAAGGGAATACATAGATAATAGAACATAAAAATAGTTGCTTCTGGAAAGGAAATAACAGCATGAACTTCAGTTTGTGTTATTTAATCATAAATTCACTTATAATAGAGCATAAAAGTAGATGCTTCCGACAAGTGAATAATTGCATAAACTTGCACTTTGTACTATTTAATTTGAAATTCACTTAGTATGCTCAAAGTCAAGGACGTAATGATGATAAAATCTAGTTACGTACCGTTATCCTGGTAGAAATAAGTGCATTCATTGTACTGAGATATTGCCCATTTAAAACGTCAAAATGCAAAGATGGTTTATGTGGGTGAAAATTTAAATATTAAATCAATTGTAATTCATTGTCACATAGCTTTCTCCTGGTACAAATTATCACATTCATTGTACTGAGATATTGCCCATTTAAAACTTTAAAATGCAAAGATGGTTTATATGGGTCAAAATTTTAATATTTAATTTAACTGTAATTCATTTTTGCATAGCGTTCCCCTGGTACAAATAAGTACACTCATCGTACTGAGATATTGCACATTTAAAACTTTAAAATGCAAAGATGGTTTATGTGGAAGAAAATTTAAATATTTAATTTAACTGTAATTCATTAAAATGGAATTTTTTTAAACCAAAGCAAAGTACTTCCATACATAAAAAATTAATACAGAATAACTCCGCTCTTCCTTTTTTTTACTGCGAAGACCTGAATAACACCTTCAGAATCATATTTTGAAGTTCAGCTAATCACAACAACTAGTAAAATTAAATGTAATATCTTTACATAGGTTTTAAGATAATTATCGGATGATTTTAAGTCTCCCAAAATAAAATTTAAAAATATCCCGGCCCTAAACAAAGTCTTGGATGCCTAGAAAATAATCAAGACCTGCTACTATCAATAATATTTTCTCTCAAAACTTCAGATTCGATTTTAGGATTAATTTCAAAACTACCAGTTATGTTTTTCTCCCATGATGTTATAATCCTAGCCAGGTACTCAAGAAACGAAAACTACTTTGATCTGGATAAAATAATAGAAGTTCGAGATATAAAGGTATTAATTTTTCCTATGATTAATTCATTAAAAATGATAAAAATGGTCTGGCTTCCAGAAAATTGAGTACTGTGAAATACAACACATGTCTAAAATACAATTAATGCATTGTAATAGAACATTGCTGTGTCAAAGCAAAGCAATGAATTTTAATCCATAAGAACAGTTCAAAAGTTTAAATAGATGACTGCATGTAAATAACTACGATATCCGTCTTGTTTCACTGCTATTCAGTATTTGACTTAGTAACCCATATTATTTTTTAATCATTTCTAGAATAGAAGATCCCCTAGATGGTTTTAACTACAGCAGCGTTTTGCAATATTTATGCTACTATGCTTCCTTATTTTTTTTCCGCGCCACCCTATCTTTTAATAGATATATATATAGACACGTTTTAATTAAAATAACTTTATTACAAAAAATACTGAAAACTACAATGAATAGAATAATAATGCGATTTCGCTATAACAATACGAACATTCAGATTTATTTTTATATTAAAGTAGATTTATATGCCCGGCGTTGCACGGGTGTTCCCATAATAAGGCTTATCCCGTTAATAACGTTTACCCCCTCCTTGGGGTCCAAATTTTGAAAAATCCTGCAATCGATTTTTAGGTATTCGTACATTTTAAAGCAAGAATCTTATGGATCTGTTTCTCTCTTTTAGATATGAAGGAATCTGTAAAAAACACGTTTTGCCCCCCCTCACCCCCTTGGTGAGCAAATTTTTAAAAATCCCTTCTTAAATGACGCCTTCAGTACAAAAGGGATAAGCTCCTAAAAGATGATATCTGTATCTCCAATAGATTTTTTTGGGCGTTGACACGTGTATAGATGTATGAATAAGTCAGGACTTCTTCCTTTATAAACATAGATTACTAATTGAACTACTCCTAACGCATCAAAATTGAATGCGAGGATTGTTGTTGTCTATTGGCACAAAATTTATCAAATTTTGAGGCCAATGTGGAAAGTGCCACTCGTAACTCTATTTCGACTATTAACCTGGTTCGATATTTGGTTTTCATTGCAGCAAGGGCCTAAAAGCCCGTTTTGCATAAATAAGACGTTACAAACCGTAGGAGCACTTTCATTGTAATGTAATAAACTGTAGTTACTACAGTGGAATCTTTACGCCAAATTTTTGTTTTTCCATCAATATATTATGGTCTCAACCTGGTAAATAATTGAAAACATCAAGAAGTCTGAAATAAGTTAGCAATTTATTGTTAATCTGTGAGGATATGAGCACAGCATTCAGAGATATTAAGTAGCAAGGTCTCGATTTTCTTGGAAGGAGAGATTATATCTCACTGTATATCCACAGCCTGTGAGTTCGTTTAGAACTATCTTTTAGAACTAAGAGACGGTTATTTTCGTTTAGAACTGCGAGAGAATTTTTGTGAGACTGAAGAAATAAGGTTTAATTAGAAATTACCTTTCAAAATATCAATCATATATATTTTTAAATGCTTTGAATACCGGATAATAAGAGATTTGTCGGATATTTTCTACTTAATTCAAACTAAATATTTTCAAACCCTCAATAATTTAGGACATAAATTACGGGTCTTGTATCGTTGTAAGAGAACATTTTTGTAGTAAAAGCTCTTTACAATATCGTATCGGATTTTCCCAAATTTCTGTCCATTTCCATCCAAACTAGGGATAAAAAACTATCGAATTATTCTTTATTTCTTAAAATAGGCCGATAAAGTTCTATCATATCATTATTTAGAAAAAACGTTCTTTCTTTAGTGAATCACGAGATTTTGAATATGCACAAGATATGAATCAGCCTATTTTTGTAAAGACAATGAACATATTTTTTAGTTTATCAAAAAACAAATAACAGTTGAATCTGATTTAGGGAAAGTTAACATGTATTATAAGCCAAGTTTATATAAGTTTAGGTGACAATAAATTAAACTGAAATTATATAAGTTATATAATAAAAACTTTAGCCTTTAAACATTTTATTTTTAAAAAACCTTAAAAAGCAAGCATCTCCTCTCTATAATTTAACCAAAATTTTTCTCGTATTCTTTATTATTACAGGAGCCATCGCAGTTTTGCACATCTCTGTTTCACAAAGATTTGGAGAAATTTTTCCCATGTGACAATCGCATGCAGTTTTCAATCTCCTTCTCCGTATTTTCAAACGATTTTTAAAAGTGAATGAAATTTATTGAAAAAAGTGGGGTATTTTCTGAATGATATATTTTATGAAACGTGGGTTCTGTAACGCAATTTCCAAAAATTCATCCTATCTTCAATAAATACTTTTAGATCATTACTTTTCATAATTTTTTTAGGATTTCCAGGAAGTTCCTAGCGTGTTTATTCAAGGAATCTTCAAATAGTGTTCCAAATTCTGAGTTATTACCTTCGACTATATATTTTATTACTTGCGGAATTTTGAAAATTCTAAGAATAATCTGTATGCTCCAATTTTAAGCTATTGGATTTTATAAAAACATCAAAACACTTTAATAACCTTTCACAATATTTCTTTTTAACATAAGACTATTATATTTGTTTATTATCTAACTAATATCCATAGGGTCGGCGTGAATAAATTCATTAAAAAAGGGGTAGCGGCAAACAGATGCTTTATGCATTTATGCATAAAATTATATGCATTTTATTATAGTAGCATTGCTTTTATTATAGTAGCATTTTTTTATAGTAGCATTGCTTCCTGTTTGTCACAAATGATTTTGCCTCGATTTAAATATCTAAATATAAGAATGTTTTTATTCTGAGCATTGTAAAGTACGAAATTAACGAATATTTTGGAAAAGATGATTATTATGCATTTTAAAAAGATCACGCGAAAGAAAATGAAGTTTTATGAAATATAACTTCGCAATAGTTAAGTGTGGCAAATATTTGTTTTAAAATTATTGAAAAATAAACTCTCTGCACACGGATTTATTTCACAGGCAATACGAAGATAATTATGCAAAAATTTTATAGATAACCTTCTGCCTTCTAGAAAAATAGCTTTTCGAGCATGATAAAATTTTTCATTTATAGTAATACAGAATTTTTATAAATAACAACAGTCGACACTTAAACAAGTTTATATTTATAAAGACTAGAACTTAGTATGGTTACCTGAGTATTATTTTCAGCAAAGAAATTTTGAAATTAAAAAAAAACAAACCTGTAATAAGCACAAATAAGCTTTAAAAGTGAAGAAAATTATAAAACATTCAAATGCATAATTGATCTTTTTTAAATGTATAATTTAACTTCAAACTCATTTTCAAAGAAATGATAAAAATTAAAAATAGTTCTCGAATGAAAGTAGAACATTCAAGGAGTTTTCCATTATTTTGCTTGAAAATTTGTAAACAAGCTTTTGGAACAGTTGCATCTACGTCTAATGCACACCTTTCTATCTAATTTATCATAATTTTGAGAATGTAGGAAACCGTTTAAGACAGTTTTAAGTCAGTGTTTCAAATGGCATAGATTAAAAAAAATTGCCTGATTTAATTAGTTTTTTTTCAGCCGGCATCAATCGCAATTTAAATTTCATTAAGTATAAACTTTACCGAAAACTTTGTGCTTGTTAAAATGTCATAAAATTGCGCTTAATAAATTTACGCCTATTAAAATTTATACATTATCTGTTTTAAAAGTAAAGTTTGTATCTCCTTAAATAAAAAAAAAATTCTAACTTTAATAGCTTTTTAACCCGGCACCGATCGTTATCCAAGTTTAATTAATCTCTCTCTCTCTCTCTCTCTCTCTCTCTCTATATATATATATATATATATATATATATATATATATATATATATATATATATATATATATATGTATATATATATATATATATATATATATATATATATATATATATCAATCAATCAGTTCCGTAACTGATTGATTGACCGACTGGCAAACAACTACTAAGAAAGCAGCTACTAAGAAAGGGGCGCACTAAGAAAGATTTTTGAAAAAAATCTTCTTAGATTTTTTAATTAAATTTTTAAGCTGTTTTTGTAACATTCTTTAAAGTTTGCATTTAAAACAATAATCTGAGGGTTATGAAATTTATATCACGAAAAAGATCATAAAAATTCCTTTAAAATGATATCTCTTTCGAATATTTACCTCCATTTTCTGAATTTTGGTGAATTTTTAAAGATTAATTTTTAGAATATAATTTATTAAATGCTGATCACGTGGTTTCTTTTCTTTTTGTGATACTTTAAATTATTTTTGCATCATGCTCATAACAAAGAAATAAATTGACAATCTTTTTTTCTCTCTTAAGCGGCAGACGATTGGACATTATAAAAAAAAAATATTAAAATACAGTAAAAGAAATGTTCTCTAACTGTACTATATTAACTGTACTATATTGTTTAGTATGTTCTATTAGATTTCAGTATTTCCTTCTACATTATTTTGTCTATACAAATATCCAATCATAAAAATTGTATTTATTATAGATTTTTTGTTTTGCTTTTTGACATTAACTGCATACATTGACCGTCGTATTTAATTTGAATGTACTCCGTAGCGAAGCACGGGTATTCAGCTAGTATTAATACATTTTAAAATATGTTGTAAAGTAAATCAAGATGTTTTTACTTGTATAAGGCACTTTATTATTGCTAATGGCACAATCAATATACGGTTGTTTAAAAATAGTGTCTCAACCCAGAAGGATACTATTAGATGAAACGATATAAATGCAATTAACACGTTTAATTTATTAGCATAACAAATTGCAATTGCTAATTTCCCCAAAGAGAATTTTAGAAAAGGAATTTTTTAGTGTTTTATCGATATTATTTCCTTTTGTAGATGATGATTAAAGAATGCAAATACAATGCTAGTCTAGAAATATTAGGTTGTATCCCTCTCTCGGTCGACTATCCACACACTGATCCTAATTTGGTAGCAGTGCGGTAACTGCAATAGTAAGTTAGGGTGGGTGGCCCAAATATTGCCCCTGTTCCTAATATTACATACTCGTGTTTCCAAAGTATGATTTTCGCTATGTATGAGAAAATGAAGTAACTTCTTAGTTCTGGGTTTGTAGTAACAGCGGCGATAGCGACAACGCTCTTATTGCGGACAACAGACACTATATGGCGTCTGAAGTTGCTTTGACTGTTGTCTTCGCAAATTTTGGCTCCAAAGAATCAGAATCCAGTGAATTAATAGGTAGGTTCATCAAAATTCTAATTATGCATATACCATTTGAAAGTGCATTTAACAGAGACTTTGCTAGCAATGCCTTTAACAGGTGATTTCGCCTGGTAGGCGGTAAGAGGAACAAAGTTAGGCGATATTACGAACCGCTCTGGACTTCACTGCAAATTTCATTTTTCCCCATTTGAGCTCCATATCTTAAACTGGCACTGGTTTTGGAACTGTTTGATCTCAGGATACCAAAGGAAATATTCCTTAGGGATGTTCTTTGAGTTTCCAGGCAAATCAGAAACTTAAAAGTGGATGAAATATGGAAAAACAGTTAAAGTAGGCGATATTTGGGACACCTACCCTATGCGATTTTCGGTCGAAATTTTCAATCACCTCATGAATTGTACTGACTAGAATCTAACAATCGTACCTATTTTCCAAATCCTCCAGTAAAGATAATCGTATCTGTCGTAACGCTTTCAAAGCTTTCAATAACCTTATAAATACTGCTGTTAATCTACTCAACGTTTGTTAATAATTCATACTGTTCATACTGCAACACAACGCAATTAGGGACAGTTCCTTCGTGTTTTCTACAAGTAGATATTATCTCCAGACAGTTGGGAATAATACGCAAAAAGCACACTTTTTGCAAAATTCTCTCTGTCGCTGCCTTATCAGCATATTCCTCCAGCAAGCTCCAAAAAGGGGTTGCCTAACGATTGGCGAAAAGTTTCACCATTTATCCCCTTCCCCTCGCAGAACACACAAAATAACCCTTTGTATTACAGTTTTGGCGGAGTTGGCTGGCGACCGCCGGGTCGCCAAGTTCCAGATATTTTTCTCTTCACGTCACGTGACTGGAACAGCTCAGGGAGCGAATTTTGTATGAGCGAAACAGATCTCGTCTGGGCCCCAGTTGAAGAAGATGTCGTTCCCATCATCATTGATTCCGACGTACAGGGGAAAAGCGGTCCGGCGCACTTCGGCCGTTAGATCCCGGCTTCCTGACCCTCCATGGCTGATATGCTGATCTCAACGATGTAACTTTATGTAAAAACGGCACTAAGCCACCGGCCCTAAGCCTCACCGATCTAGTTTAATTTAAAATTAAAAAACAGGAAGGTTAATGAAATTATGTCTTTAATTTTGTGTAGAAAGAAGTTTTCCCACATGTTGATTTCTTGCTAAATATGTTTTTTTTTTTTTTTTTAGTTTTACGTCTTTAACGAAAAACGATTGTTATCTTATAAAAATCTAAAAACCGGAAGCTACTAAAATGCCAAAATTTAAATGATTTAAATTATATAATGGAGTTCATTGTAAAGCAACTTAAATGTTAAATAAACCTGTTAATTTAAATGCTAATAAAAGCTGTTAATTGACTCTCCTGTTAATTTCGATTTTTCTACTGTGAGATCCATTTCTTACAACGCGGTATTGAAGTCGCGAAACTTGGCGTACGAAGCGAAACTTATATGAGTATGTGGCAATCGCGAAATATCTCGGCAAGTGAACAGTTGGGCGAGATGTGCATTCCGGCAACCCTCGGGTGTGACGGGCAAGAATGAAGCCCTCTATCGGAGGAGACCAGAACCAAAAAACGATACTGCTGTATGCTGCGTAGGTTGTAATGCCAATAAAGAAATATTCCTTAAAGTTTTAACCTTCTGATTAATTTAACAAGCACTGATACAGTATTCACCAGCTGTTCAGTACAATGGTGACCTTCTGAACACGTAAAGAATTTCATCTTAGTAGTGCAAATGACGACTTCAAAAACAATGTGGGAGCTATTCGAAAACGGAAGTAATCCATTCTGACTGTTATTTCGTTTTGATGGATACAGCGTGTTCGTCATGATAAAATACAGATAAGAGCTTCTGGATCATTTTCCTCAATCTTTTCAGTATTTTGTGTTTAAACTCTTACCGTGTGAAGTTTATTTTAGTTTCATTTGGTTATTTCGGTTTCATAATTATTCATAATGTCTAATGTCGATGCTGTACAGATTCCCTTATATAATAGATCAGACCCTGCTTTATGGTTTAAATATGCAAAAGAACATTTGCCTTACCCACCCCCAAAGCAATCTCCGAATCCTTAACAAAATATAATTATATTGTTTCACATCCTCCACCCGATGTTGCGTCAGTTATTCGTGATATCCTGATGCAACCGGATGCCAATGACCCCTATGGTGCTTTGAAAACGGAACTCGTTAGTCGCTCTGGTGAATCATTCCAGCAGGGGATACGACAGTTGTTGTCTGGGGAAGAACTCGGAAATCGGAAACCTTCAGATTTATTGCATAGCATGAAACGTCGTGCGCAATCCATGTGCCAGATAAATTAATGTTAGAATTGTTTTTACCCACTTCTGTTCAGTCAATTTTAGCTGCTGCTTCCGATTTAACCCATGATAAAGCAGAGGAAATTTCGGATCGTATTTTGGAAGTTACCCCATCCCCAGCTGCAATATTAGCTGTGTCCCGCTCGAATGTACAGTTAATAAAGGACAAATTAATGAAAGAAATCGGAAAATTAAATAAGCGCATCAACCAACTTTCATTTTCGCGCAGCAGATCCCCACAGCTTAGAAATTGGAGCAAATGTCGAGAGCGAAGTAATAGTGAAATTCCGGATTCCTGTATTTGCTGGTATCATCGACGTTTTGGAAGCAAATGTCAAGAACAAAAATGCATCAAACCCTGTTCTTGGTCGGGAAACGAAACAAGCAGCGAATAGAGACGACTTATTATTTTCCTCAAAAGTCACGTCGCCTGTTCATTCGAGACCGGGCAACAAATGTTGCATTCTTGGTCGACACATGCTCTGACGTATCCATCCTTTCCGCCAACAATTTATAAAAACGGAATTCACCCGTACAAACACTTTTGGCCGCTAATTCTTCACACATAAATGTTTCTGGTCAACGAACTCTTTCTTTAGATTTTAAACTACGAAGAAAATTTAATTTGACTTTTCTTGTGGCAAATGTTACAACACCAATTCTTGGAGCAGATTTCTCCATTTTTTATGAACTAGTACCCGATTTGAGAAACAAAAGTCTCATTGACTTAAAAACAAAACTTCAGGGAGTAGGCCAAATAAAAAAACGCTGAAATACATTCCGTTAAAACTGTATTTGGTAATTCTATCTGTGATAAACTTTTGTTAAAATTTCCGTTAATTACCAAATTACCTCATCCGGATCAACTTGTACAGCAAAATACCGTGCATTATATTAATACCAAAGGTCCTCCGGTAGTCGCAAAACCACGCAGATTAGCCCCTGACCGATTAAATATAGCAATGGCTGAATTTCAAAATATGCTACAGTTAGGTCATTTGAGGCTTTCCAAAAGCAATTACGCCTCACCACTTCATATGGTACACAAAAAGGGAACTGTGGATTGGAGACCTGTAGGCGACTTCCGCCCTCTTAACTCTCAAACGGTTAAGGAAAAATAACCTATTCCCTGTATTGCTGATTTTACTTCAGAATTAAACGGAGCAAAAATTTTCAGTCACATCGACTTAATAAAATCGTATCATCAGATACCCATAAATTCAGATGACATCCATAAAACTGCTATATGCACTCCCTTCGGTTTGTTTGAAAGCACGCGCATGCAATTTATGTTGTGTAATGCGTCGGAAAGCTTTCAACTCTTTATTGACGAAGTTACAAGAGGTTTACCAGGCGTTTATGCCTTCGTAGATGGCATGCTTATAGGTTCTAAAAATTAAAACGAACACATCGAGCATCTAAAAGTATTATTTTCAAAATTGAAAGACTTTGACTCTATGCTTCAAAATTATCTTTTGGTGAATCTATCATAATTTTTTTAGGTTTTAAACTATCCGACAAGGGAATTGAACCATTACCCGATAGAGTCAAACGCATAATTGATTTTCCTCAACCGACTATACTAACTCAACAACGCATATTTTTAGGAATGTTTAATTTCTACAGTAATTTTATGCCCAAAGCTTCCCATATTCTTTATGATTTGGTAAAATTTTTGGAAGGGCACAAAAACAAAAAGAAATCTCCTCGTTCTGTAGCTCTATCAGAGCAATTACAATGGAACGAACTCGCTGAACAATCATTTACAAATGTTAAACATGCCATTGCCTAAGCAACCCTTTTACGACATCCTATTCCAGGAGCGAAATTAAGTGTTTGGATATATGCTTCAGACGTTGCTGTAGGTGGTTCTTTAATGCAACTTTCTAAAAATGAATGGGAGCCCATTTTTTTCCCCATGAAGCTCGCTAAGAGCCAACAAAATTGGTCCACCTATAAAAGTCGGGAAACTTGGCGTACGAAGCGAAACTGATATGAACACTATATATCTAGCCATAGGAATAGTTTCAACGCTGAAATAAGTATCTACATTGGGGATAGGTAGCATTTCATGGTCAGTAGTAAAGAGCAAATACTACGATTAAACACAAATAATTTAAGTTAAGTAGAATAGTTTTATGTATATAAATATCCATTTATGTTGGGAATCGAATGCATCGAATGGATTGTGTGGGTGGAGTTCAACTGGCACTCACTGATACCACGCGATCCCCTGGAGAACGATGTAAAACCTTGTTGTTCATGTTTTCACTTGTCTTGCTAGGTTTGATAGAAATGGAGAATATCTTGGCAGTGCTCGCCAGGTTTCATTTATTATACTTGGATTAATTCCAGTCTAATTTTAATTGTTATGTGTTTTGTTATGTGTGGTGTTAAATAAAATCATAAAACGACCATCAAGGACCCTTACAGGTTATTTGGCACCTTACACATTTCGTATTCTAGAATATACTTCTCATTTTCTTCAGTTTGAAGAATCTTTAACACAATAATTATAATCGTAAATTATTTACCATATCCTGTGAGTGATGAGATTATAGTTTTAATTTCCGATGTTAAGAAAGCTTAATGGCAATCTATGACTGTTATTTCAATGCAAATTGTAAAATCCGTAGATTAATTAACAACAATTTCGAGGTGTGTTCTTTATGAAAAGGAAGATGTGAAAGAAATATCTGTTTGATCATTTTCAAACATTTACCTTCAGTCACTAACGAATTAACTTAATTCCTGACTAAAAAATTTAACAGACAGGTGAACCTAATGTACCAAACGTGAAAATAAAATTGACTACAAGAAGATATAAATATATACGTTACAAAACATCAGCCTTCATTCCACACAAAAAATTCTTAAAATTTTGTCTCAAATTTTAGACAGGAATTATGTTCGAGAACAATACTTTTCTGATTTTGCACACACTATATTTGTATATTATCTTGTCTTCCTCTCGTAACTTTAACATGCTCTTAAAACAGCATCAATGTTAAAAAATAATAAATATTTTGCTAGAATTTTACTATGCAAAGTAACGTTCATTACATATAACCATCTTAATATCGGAGAAATTATATGATACAAATTCCCATGAGAAAAAAAATCTTATTAATCATTATATATAACGTTATTTTCAATGCCCTAATTTTGGAATTCTTTCAAAATGTGATTTTCCGAGTGCTTTTTTATATTATTTCCAAACTTTCCCCAAGAACAATGTATATTTAATAGCTATATAATTTAGAGCTGAAGAAATTAATGAAAAGTTATGGAAGATCAGAATTTTAAGGAAATCATTAGTTTCTAGTCAAACATGCTGCATAAAAAAGTACATATAAACAATCGATGTCTTTAAACATTTTTAAAAGTAGAAAAACATTTAAATATTTTTAAGGGGATCTGGGACAAATTTAAATATTTTTTAATTTATTGTGTTAAAATTTTAATTTTTTTGTTACAGTTAACCATATAATTTTTAAACAAAATAGCATCATAAATCTTCTTATAAGGTTTTTTTTTAAAAAATTATATATTTTAATTTTTTTTAAAAAAGAGGAGAAATTTAAATTTGTTACAACTCGAAATATTATTTGTCGAATTTCAATATTTCTTCATTTAATTAAACAGAAATATGTAAGTTCTAATTCTGATTCAGCATTTCTTTAAATATTAATTTTGAAAAAAATCAAAACTATTTAGAGTAAAAATTTCAAAAAAAGATGTCACTTATTTTTGAAAAATTCATATTTTCAAAAGTAAATATTTTTCTTCATATTCAGAATCAAAATTAAAGTAAAACAATTGAAAAAGACATGTTCCAAGTTTGAAAAATGTATCTTTAACGGTTCTTAACTTATAACAATTTAAAACGAAAAATACTGAAAAAAACCCATCATGCATAAAAACGCATTTAAAGTTTTAACAAAGATTGGCTGCTTTTGGAATATTGGAAAACAAAAAAATAATATCTCCTGTTTTAAAAAAGATAGACACGTGATTTAAACGTCCTTTGCAGCAGAAAATTGCAGCTTCTTTTTCGAATTGAAAAATTTTGTGTCCTGGACCCCCCTAAAATTTTTTTTATAGTTACGATAATGTCAACTGCTCTTTTGTATGTACAAAAAGCTCTTTTTGTGTTGTAAAGTATTGTATAATTATGTGCGTTATTGATAAAATCATGCTTTAAAAGCTATAGAATATTAAAATAATTTGATAAAAATAATCGAAATTTTCTTACACTCCAAAAAGATAAAGATTTGTACATTTATTGGCGATCCTTAAACACTAAAATCAAAATTTTTTAAGTAGACAATTAATTTGTAATTACCTTAAAATGCGTGTTTTAAGTAGTTCTCTTTAAAATTAACACTACGAAATATAAGAAGTACCTAAAAAAAATCTTATGAAAAAAATTTCTACTAAGGAAATACCAGTACCTCAAAAGATTTTGTAGTAACCAATAAAAATTCAGATTGACATTCTTTTAAGTAATAAAGGAATTCATTAAACGATTACTTACTTCAAATTCAAAAATTCAAAAATGCGATCTTCTACGAGTTACACCTCTGGTATGCTTAACTCGGTTCACAACGCAGAACTTGCGTCCCTGTCTTGTGCTAAGGTCTGGGGTAGGTTCGCAAATGATTATTTGTGGATTCGGTTTTTTTTTTTGTCGTCCAAAACTGAACCTTTAAATAAACAGCGCGTAGTTTTGATTTAACTGTCAATATTTTTACAAGGCATTAAATTAAAGACGTCTTTCTGTTCTATCGCCTATCGAAACAATTAATTAGAAAATAAATTTTGAAAAAAAGAGCATATTACATTTGAATATATGTTTAAAAACACGAATTCAAAAATATGCATTTGTTCATCAGGGTTCAGTAAAACATTAAAAGCAAATTGGTCAGTGTTATGCGCAAAATAAATGGACCCACAAAACTTTACATATCTGGTAGGGTGCGCCACACGTTTCGCCATCTTGAAAAAATAATTATTATAGGCCAAAAATATTCTTTTATTAATTCAAGAACCAGCCATACAGGCAATCGTGGGTGGAAGCTCCCATATCACTAGCGAGATCCAAATTCGCATAAACGAGGTTCATGCATCCTTCAATAGTTGCCTGCGCATGTTAACATTACAGGCAAAGAGAACGTAGATAAACCAGCAAAAGAGGCTCGAAATCTCAATAATAATAATAGCGCCAACAACCCCAATGTCACCCTCTCGGATGCAAATGCCGTGGCCAAATACAAAATGAAGGCCAAATACAAAATCTATTCCTTCAAAGCACCAGCTCCACAACATCAGTGGAGATCGACGTATAGCTAAAACCATAGTTAGGATTAAAACTGGCCATTACAGATGATCGAAAATTGACAGAGAGGGCAGGAAAAGCTAGAGAAACAGCCATCCTTGCTGAAGTGTTAAAAATGGGAATCTTCTTTACGAGACTGAACCTCTACGATGACAATATAGTGCACAGTACCAGGGCCGTCATCTCCGTCCATGGATTTATTTGAATAGTGTTCATCATAGACACGATATCATAATCATCAATTGAAGAACCAACCATTAGGAACAGAAATGTTTAATTTAATGCAACCCCAAATTTCTAAATTCCAGTGTAGAGTGGGTTGTTTCCTTGTTTCATGATAATGTCTAATTTATTTCAGCTTAAGATTTCTTGTTTTTTGTTCCTAATGAATATATTAAAAATACCAAAACGTAAAAAAACCAAAAAATATAATGTTTTTTTTTTACACTTTTGAGAACTGTGGGAAGTCTGTATCAAGAACAGGATAGTCTCTTTGCTAGATAATGCTGTATTCCTTGTCATACATTTTCGTATATTAAATACTGAATTCTAGACAATAATAAGTATTAAAATATTCCTACTTTCCTAAATATACTTTTTTTCATCTTCCAGTTTCGTTATGTGCAGCATGACTGTTGAAGAGCAAGTTGTGTTTTTTGATCAGAATTTCGTACGTATCATTTTTCTCATTAAACTTCTTTAAAAGAACGATGCATACACTGAAAAACACGTCATTTTAGTTAAACTATTATAAACGTACTATTAACATCTTAATTATAAGATGAATTTTTTTATTATAATTGTCTAATAGTTAAATTTTAAAACTTCAGCTCCTGTTATCATCAATGAATATCTGAAAACCACATTGTTACTAAGCTCTGTCAAATATAAGCTCTTAAAATGTCAGAATGTAATAGGATTAAACACTTATAAGCCTTAAAAGCATCGCCAAAGAATAATAATCACGATAGTTTTATGTGCAACATAACTAGCAGTTTTAGATTTAGAGTTTGATTTTGATCTATTTTTCGTAGAGCTTAAATTAATGTTTTATGCGATACATTCTTTTTAAGTTGGCAATAAATGCAATACATGATATTTAACTAACTCCAGTTATTATTATTTTATTATATTTAATTGAATAAATTGACAACAAATTATTTAAACCCATTTAGGACCGCTCCATGTTTCCTTTATTGGAAACGCACAAAACCGATTTTAACACTTCTCAGAACATTAATTACACAAATAAGTTGTTTCCATATAATTAAATTTATTTTTATGAGAGTTACAAAATGTTGCGTTTTCGCAACATCAGTCAAAAGCGGTATAAAAATTTTTAAAATATGAAAATTTAAAATTATAAAAAAATTTAAATTAAAAAAATTAAACATTTCGCATGAAGAGGTACATTACACTTATTACATACATAAATTGTTTGACTTTAGCAGTATTTCCATACTTTTGTTTATTTTCACTAATTTTAGAAGTAATATGGCCCATACGGTCTTTCCGAGTTTCGTTGAGAATTAGATTTTGAATGGAAGATGGTCTTCCAATATGTGAAGTTTCAGGTAAAACAGTATTCATCTGCATTTTTCAAGCCTTTTTATCAAAGATATGGCTCTCTAAAATATATAGATCTCTGAAACTCTAATAAACTTATTTTAGAATTCATTACATCCATGTAGAGTCTCCATTTTTCCCATACAATATGCTCCTTTTTCTTACTATATTGCTTAGTTTTACATTTATTAGAAAAAAAGTCGATTTCACCTGCAATGTCTTTAGGGAATTTTCACATAAAGGACACATTCTTTAGGACATTTTCACATAAAATACACTGCTGGCCACCAAAAATTGCAACACCAAGAAAGACAAGAGATATCACAACAAAATTTATTTTGTAGATAACATGTTGACCAAGTATCAAATGATTAAATTTATAGACTTCTGTGAAGTGTGGTTCCTGCCAAAATCAGTAGCCAGAGTAGCCGCCATAGTTGGAGATCACCGCTGCCACACGCCTCGGCATTGATTCAAAGAGACTTTGGATGAGTTCTTGGGGTACAGCAGACCAAGCAGCTTCCACACGTTGCCCAAGTTGATCTGCTGTGGCAGCTGGGGATGGAATCTGGGTCAATCGTAGAGCAACCATGGACCACATGTTTTCTATCGGCGAAAGATCCGGAGAGCGAGGCGGCCAGGGAAGCAATTTAATCTGGCGATTGACGAAGAACCGTTGGACAATGCGTGCCACGTGTGGTTCCGCATTATCCTGTTGAAATATGGCTGTGGGAAAGCCCTGACGGTAAGGAAGGACAACTGGCTCCAACACCTCGGAGATGTAGCGCTGGCTGTTTAAAGTACCGGCAATGCGTACTAGAGGTGTGCGAGAGTGATATCCAATACCGCCCCATACCATAATACCCGGTGCAGGACCAGTGTGGCGGTGCATAACGCAGCTGTTCAGCATCCTCTCTTTACGGTGTCTCCAGACTCGAATGCGACCATCGTGGTGTTGAAGACAGAAGCGTGACTCGTCAGTAAAGACAATTTTATTCCATTCTGCCGTCCACATCCTTCTGTCATCGCACCATTGGCGGCGGGGACATCTGTGGTTCTGTGTCAAGGGTAGACAAAGCAATGGACGTCTTGCGGACAGACCACTCTGCTGTAAACGGCGTCGAATGGTACGCGCAGACACTGGATGATGCGTTACAGACTGCATGTGCTGTGCTATGGTTCGTGATGTGACTGAGCGATCCGTCACTGCCATGCGCACAATTTGCCTGCCATCACGTGAAGTGGTGCGCTGAGGTGGATGCGATCGAACACGCCGGTCCGTCGTACCCTCCTGCATCCAACGATCGCATATCCGCATTGCAGTTGTTTGGTTTCGTCCAACACGACAACCGATTTCCCTGAAAGATAATCCACAATCTCGGTAGGCCACTATCCTTCCTCTGTCGAACTCGGATACTTGATCAAAAGATGATCGCTGTTTTCGACGAGGCATAATTGATCGTTTTTTTGAAAAAACCACAAGAAAAACGTAATTGCCGAACTTGAAATCGTCGAAATCTGCAAGCCTTAAATAGCTCTTTGAAGTGGCGCCACAGGCGCGCGTGATGTGCGTCTGCGCTGAAATTCTAATCATTTGCATATCTCACCTCCGCTAATGCACGTTGTAAATTTCATGTTATTTGCATGTTTCCTTCAGGGTGTTGCATTTACAGTGGCCAGCAGTGTATTATCATCAATAGCGTCTTCATCCGTCAAATCATCTGGATCTGGAGGGATAATGACGAATTGTTTCATCATTAGCTTCTGTTGAGGACGATTCTGAAATATCATCATCATCTAGGCCATGAAAATACTCCAATATCTCTTCCAATGTCAAAAATCGCTTTTTTCTAGAGACAAACTTATCTGAAATAAATGTAATAAAAAAAATACCAATCTACTGCATAAAAACTAGGCCGCATATCAAAATCTTAAATAATACACATTGGACTGATGTTGCGTTTTCACAACATTTTAAAAAATATAAATTGAGAAACATAAAAACAAATATTTTGCCTTCCCTGTTGAAGCCATTTTGTTCTTTAGTCTCTAGTAAAATCGGAACCAGCATCAAATCGGATATTTAACATGTGCTGCTATCCAAGGTTATTATTTGAAATTAGTCATATTTTCCCTTTCAAAACACCAGAATAAAACAATTTTTTACAAGTGCTAAAAGCGGGCAAATGTGGAAATATATATATATAGGTATCAGTTATACTATAATGATGTCAGAGTTTGAATGGTGTTTATCTTTAAATTGCTGGTTTACAGAAGCATTTCACGATCGTCAGTGTTGGTATGTAAACGAGTATTTTATGATATTTTAATAGATAATTAAAATAACAATTTCCTAATTATGGTTGTAGTCAGTAATTGAAGTCATGTATTTTTTTAAAATATGAGGTTACTGCAGATTGGAATAATAAATAATTCGAAATATGAAATTCTCCTTAAAAAAACACGTTTCACATTACATTAAATTGAAAATTCAAGGGGATAATGAGCGAAGTTCGACTGTACAGCAAGCCAATTTTAACAAAATACATGGTCTTCTACGTCAGTTAGAACTATTTTTCATCATAAATTTTCGAATTCATCTAATAAAGCTAATGCTTATTTTTACTCAATGCAACATGACAAGTGAAAATTTTCTTCTTCAAAAAATTTCCAAAACATTTTGTTTTGACTTCAGCTAATATGTTCTATTTGCTTGAAATTTTTTATATTAGACAATAAGCTGTGAGAAGATAGCATTAATATTACTAAGAAACAAGTATGTTCAGTTTTATTTCAATATTAAGGAATTCTTATTGTTGTAAATTAATATACTTCCTTTTGTTTTCATGTATAGAAAGCTTTTATTAAACGTGTGGGGGTAAGTACAACAGTATTCTACCTGCTTAATAATTTATTGCATCTTTCAGAATTTTTATATTCTACTTCTATTTTGAGATGACAATCTGTACATTACTATTAACCCCAAAAACAGCTAACTAACATAATTTTCTTTTAATACTTTAATCCGGTAAAGAAACTGTTAAACAACAATTATTTTAACTCAATTTCACTTCAATTTCATTACATATATGTGTGTGTGTGTGTGTGTGTGTGTGAATAGCCATAATTTTTCTTTCGACATCAAAAGTGTTAAGGAATTTATTTTGAGTACAAATATTGCTTTGGATCTCATATTATGGGTATAGACCTTTCCGGTATTATGGGCTCAAGTGTGCAAGAGTGGTGAGTATGCTGAGGATTACACAATTTCATAAATCCCCAAGGATTCGTAATCAGGTTGAAGAGGTATAGATTTTCAATTTTATGTAAATTATTTAAGTCACATGAGGACTTTTCTATGTCTGTCAAGTTCCAGTGTGATAGAGACACGTTGATCTACCATGAGCTGAGCTTGCATGGAAACTAGACACTAAAAGAACCTTTTAGATGAGGGTGACCAACCGGTATCAATTTGTCCTTATTGTCTCAGTAACCATCTTTTAAAATTAAAATGAGGTTTTAAATCTAAATAAGTTCTAAAAAAATTACAGCAGCAGTCTGAAAATGCTGAGGAAAGAAAGTTCCCAAAACTGCATATGGAAAGGGAACAGCAAACCTCATTTTTCTCCTTTATTCTTACTTTACTTATATTAAACTTAAGAAATACCCAAGCATTCAGAAACACTCTTTCGGGAGTTTTAACACGCTGGGACTAAGAAAGGCAGCTAGTTACCCGAACTAATTACTCGAATTGCAGTTCTTTCATCAGGCCGGGGAGTATTAGGGGTGATTGTCTCTGGGGACAATTTACAAATTCCAAGATCATTCAACTTTAAATTAGATGAAACACTTTTTAAAGGGGTCCCTTGTGGGAGTCAGCGGCCGAAGAGGAAATGGGATCGTCTGTCAGAGAAATGGGGAAGAAAATATATTTTTTTTACACAGCCCACACTAAGAAACCCCCCCTCCTAAGGTAAAAAAAAATAAATAAATAAAAAAATAGAATGAAGAGGCAACAAAATAGAATCGTAAAGACGGAAATATACCATGGGATTAAAAGATAATGAAATAGGTTAGACGAGAACAGGGAAATGGAATTTAAGATGCAATTACGGACAAACAATTTTCCAGATAGATCATAAAGTAGACATGTCATTGGCTAAAACTCTTTATTACCCTATTTACATAAAATAATTTAATAATCTTCTCGTTTATGAGTTGTCCATAGCTTTGTTGGTTGGGAGCGCTACGGAATATCTTACTACACAAGGGATACTTTGACCGGGAATTTTAGCTTATAGCCGATTCCGAACGGCTACAAATATCCATGCCAATAGTTGGACTCGAACCTATAGACTCTGGTACCGCTGTCATTCCCTAACCATTAAGACATCGGCCAGTTGCCCATTGGAGACACTCCCAACGCTTCCCTTTCTGATGTCAGTTTATAATCATTAGTACGGGATCCGTTACATTCTTTCTCTATACTGTGAATTTCAAGTAGTTATGTGTCCCTGATCTGTTCATATTTTTATCTCGTTCCATCGTTATTCTCGTATGTTCAGAATTCGTACTAGTTTCTCCATAGTTTTATAACCCTTCCCGATATAAAGACTTAATGTCACGTGTATCTAAACTATAAATTATTATAAGGACAGTTCTAGAAGGGTTTGGTCTTACATTATCACTATGAAGACAAGCAAAAATAAATTCCAAGTAAGCGATTTCACTAAAGAACTATTTTCTTACGAAAACACAAAATTAAAAGTCTCTATCTGAAAACAAAAAGGTTTTGCCTATTTTCAAAAATACATAAAATCGTCTTTTTTTTTTTTTTGCTGAATGGCTTAACTCACCTCGATTTCCGTTCGTGCAAGACAGATATATGAAAATGGTAGCCAAAGTATTTTTATTATCAGTGCTATAAATTACTAAAACTAATATAAATTGTTCATCTTATTATTTATTAAATACTAATTATGATTTGTATTTGCACATTAGCCGACTGCTTAACCCTCCAAGAGATTGATTAGTCATTGTAAACCGTATTTCTCTCTTTTGGTGACTCAATTTTGGCTCGTAACGATTATGACTGGAAAACCACCACATGACTAAAACACGTTTCAAAACACTTTTATAGTAAAAAAAATATGCCAAAGACCCTTTTCTACATCCGTTTATGTGTCTTTAGTCAAGTAATGTCACCTTTTTCACAAAATCTGTTATTCACACACCAATTGCTGCAGAGGAAATGCTCCCTATTGACGATAAAGTTTACGTGAAATTTATTTGTACACAAATGCAGTATTTTTTTCTGTTTTATAAGGTGCTAGGTATGTTGCTACTGAATATGCTTCCTCCATGAGATTTTGGTGAGGCCTTTGCAAGCTTATGAACTGATTAACGTGTTTTCCATTAAGTCTACAAATTTGTTGATGTACCCCTTGGTCCAGAAAGGTTAAATACTAAACAGTAATGTGTGAAAAAAACAGGAAAGCCCACAAGGTCTGATAAAAAAATTATTAAGGATCATTTGGGTTTATTTGGCATTGTAATAATATATGGAATATCTGCCCCCCCCTACTTTTGTAGGCCGTACATCTAAAATTTTCTTCACATTGCATCAGGAGCGTAGCTTCCAGTTCAAACGTTGGCACTTAGATTTTTCACATGATCTGGGATTGGTTTGACGTATCACGTGATCATCATGACATGACGTATCACATGTGTTAAAATTTTTATCACTGACGCTGCGCTCCGCTTCGGAGGCAGTTTGAACAATGCCTAAATGTTTCTCTAGAATGCCTAAATTGTCATAAAATATAACTCCAAACTTGGCTTCTAATAGCATTTACAAAGAGCTATCTAAATGTAATGAAAACGTTGGTTTGCTCGTAAACAAATGCCAGAATATGATATAAAGACTACAATGACAGAATTATGAATATATTTTTAAATTTCGTAGAAAACAAATTTTACTCCTTTCGAGTTCATATCTTTTACATTTACTTCTCTCAAATGAAAGAAATACGATCAAGTCTTCCTGAAGAAGTATTTATACCGGGTGCGTCATAAATTCGTGCAAAGTTTAAAAATTCGTAATAAAATAAATAATGCTCGGAAAAATTTTCTGTTTGCGCGAATAGGATCAGAGGGAGATTGAATTTTTTTCCATGTAAAAAAAAAAAAAAAAAATGTTTCCGTAAGTAACCGAAAGAGGGCGCTTTTGCGTGACCACGTTAAGTCTGCACTGCAGGAATAACATGCATTACCTGTTGTCCCCTTCATGCAGGATGGTGTCCCGCCCCACATTTCACGTGATATCAAGACGTTCCTGTTGGAATCTTTCACTGAAGACCTAGTCTATAAGTCGCGGTTGTAAGGTTCGGTAGCCCTCATGATCACTACACTTGACCCCGGCAAATTTTTAGTTGGGGGTGATACTTGAAGTCTCGTGTGTACCGGGGCTCTCATACCACTTTGGTGGAACTGAAAAATGTCATTCGATAAACAGTCGCTGCCATCGATGCTAGAATCAGCTGTAATGGGCTTAGTGACGCGCCTCACTTGCCTATTACCTTATGCTGGTAGTAATGTTGAATATATGTTACTTTAAAATAAACGCACAGTCTCATGTTATTGTGATCTGTTTGATTATATGTTTGAGTTTGCCTGATTTGCTTAAAACGCCTCAGTATGACGTGTGAGCGCCCTCTTTCGGTTACTTTTGGAAACTTTTTTTTTTTACTTGGAAAAAATCCAATGTCCCTCTGATCTTATTGGCGCAAACAGAAAAAATTTCAGAGCACTACTTCTTTTATTATGAATTTTTGAACTTTGCACGAATTTATGACGCACCCGGTCTATTGATACATCGATCTTGTGGAAAGTTGATCAAGAGCAATCAGTTTTCTGTATTTTTACTTAAGCGAAGCAAAAATATTGTAGTTAAAAAACCAACACCTATGGAATTCTTAAAAATATTAGTACCTGGTTTGCATTCATATGAATTCAATTTCATTCCTGTTTACCTACGAGAACCAGAAATTTTCTTGTTAGGAGAGAAATCGTAACAATATTTACAGCTGTCTTGCCTGCGCATGCGTATTTAATACTCTGCATGTTAGCTTTTCCCAACTGAAAAATCTTGTTGCTAGGACACCAATACCTACATAGCTTCTAACAATAATAATATCTATTATCGTCAACTTTTTCGTTAATTTTTTAGCAATTGTTGCAATGTTATTATTTTCTTATTTAGGGGAACTCTAAAACAGAACATTTTAATTTTCTTGGTTTTAAACATACGATCATGCTTTTAAAATAAAATAAACAATCGCAATGTATCTGAGATAATTGCATTGCCAGAAACAAGATTTAAATGTTTTAAGGTCAATATGTATACTGCTGTACATATGTACTTTAAGTTTATTCCCGGAGAAATGATCTTTTACAGGATTTGTCTTCTTTAAAGGGATATTACTAAATTTCATTGTAATAAATCACTAGGCTTGAAGTTTTGTACAACGTTCCTTTCTGTTATTTTTATGTAACTGTAGTCAGAATTTTGTTTTAAAGTAATAGTTCAGGATAAATTTTAACTTTGGCAAAAATTACTGTGTTAAAGAGAATTTAATTGCCCTTTTAAGCGATTAAAAATTTCATAGTAATTTTTTAATAAGAAAATACTTTTCTAAATGTTTATACCTAAAACCGTCTGAAACCTTATGTATGTTCAAGAAAATTTTTCAAAATTCATGGGTTGCATGCTGTTCTTAAAAAAATATATTTTAAAGTGATGCACATGTAGAAAAAAAGAAACTTACTTTGTTATATTTTTACATATTGTTTGAAATAATAAGATTAAAAAGGCTTTTCTTGCGAGGGGTACAGGGTTTGCGTAGTTCTAGATATATTCGAAATGCCGTAGTTCTAGTGTTAACAGGAGGGTAATCTTCTCATAGTTGCCTAAAAATACCGGTAGAAACCCGTCACTCCTAAAAACTAACTAACTTATTTTCTTCACTCTGGCGTTTTGAATGCTCTTACTACCTCTAAATTGCTAAGATCGGGGAATAGAATTCCTTTGCTTATTCTAAATAAGTAATTTCCTTCTGGGCGGAACTTCACTTTGAGGGTTTCAATTTAAGACGTTGTTGAGTGACCCGATAAAACAAAAGGATAACCCTGTGAAGGTGTTCTTCGAAGGTTTTAGAGACAACCACGATATCATCAAGGTAGATTGCTATCTAAAGTGGCTGTAAATTAGCTAGCACGATTTCCACCAGACGCTGAAAGTGGGTTGGAACCTTGAGCCCAAACACAATCCTTTTCCACTGAAAATGTCCATTATGAGTACTAAAAACACATTCAAAATGCAAAAACATTTGGTAATGCCCCAAGGTTAAGTATAAGCTAGAAAAATATTAATCCCTATTTAAATTGTCTATAGATCGGTCATATTTGGAAGGGGAAAAGTATCTCCGATCGTCTTGTCATTAAGACAGTAGATCTTAATGACAAAAGGGTAAAATTGGTCCAAAACGGGGGGATTATTGGAAACTTTGAAGCGCCATGGCGAATTAAATTTGGTTTATTAAATTAATGCAAGGTCAATATTAGAATTTTTCTATGAATTTACGGAATTCATTGATTTTATTGGAAAGGCTGTTGGCATTCCAGAACAAAGCTCCCAGTGAGGAGAATGAAGGAGAACAGGAGTGCATCTAGGATAGTAACATCTATGAGTCTTTGGACAGGGTTATCTTTATTATCCTTTTAAACAAGGGAAATATACTTGAAAAATTCTATAGTATCGGCGATGTTAAATTCTGAAATCACATCTTTGATAGTATTGATTATGCCTGAGATTTCTCAAGACATTCGTGCAGACATGGGCGTGTAAGTGACAGCAGAAGTAGTGACAGTAGCTTGGGACATGGACATGGACAAAAAAATTTCGTGAGGTTCCTATTAGGGTAAAGAAAACCCTCTACACATCGTACTGATAGGGGACGCACTGCCGAATTTAACACACCTAAGGGTAAACTCGCAGGTGTAAGGGGATGTCCGAACATCATAGAGTTATGCCTATTTTCCATGAATTTGAGGAACAGTGCACTAACTTTACTTTTGAAACGAACGGCTCGGAGAGAGATGCCTTTCTAGATAGCATGAACACTTTCGATGGAGAAATGCTTGTTGTCATATTTATTATTTCAAACTCATTTGCTATATTTATTTTCTGGTGTCTAAAAATGGATTCACATTACATACATTAAAAATATATCAATATGAATATAAAACATGTAAAAAATCATACCTGAATGCAAAAAAAAAAACCTTACCTGAATAGACATTTTAATAAACACGAAGAATGCGTAAACATTATATTATGTGGATTCTTTAATTACTTCACCAAGTGAAGCCAATATGTCACGGAATAATTGCCGATAAATCCAATGGTGACTGAGTTAACATTAGAGACATGGTGACAGAGGATAAAGCTGAAGTCGGTGATATAGCCTTGAGGTCGATACATCAAAGAATGACTGTTTAGACCCAGATGCGCCAGGCTATCCAGCCTATTCCAAAAGTGGAATTTAGAATTTAGAAGAGGTAAGTATGTGAATAAATGATATTCCAGTTTATTTTTCTTAACGTCTCTTTTCCATTAAAGCAAAATTTTACGTATTTAAAATGCATAAACGTTTTATATAATGCACTGCCGCATTTAACACACCTAAAGGGAGAATTGCAGGTGAGGAGGGAATGTCGGATCATCATCGACTTATGCCTGTTTTCCATTTATTAGAGGAACAGTACACTATCTTTACGTTTGACACCAAGAGCTCAGAGATAGCTGCCTTTTTAGATCGATTAAAATATTTTTACAGGAATTTTACGGACAAATGCAGCTTTTAATTCTTATTATTTTAAAGTCATTTCCAAGATTAATTTTCTGGAACCTAGAATGAATTCCGATTACATATATTAAAAACATTTCAATGTGAATTTAGAAGATTTAAGTATATGGTTAACAGATTTTCCTGTCAGTTCTTCTTATCTCTTATCATTCCTTAACGGCTCTGTTCCATTGAAGCAAAATTTTCCATATTTTTAAGGCATAAACGTTGTATATAATGCAATGCCGCAATTAACACACCTAATGGAAGGCTTGCAGGGGAGACGGGAATGTCCGATCGTCGTTGACTTACACCTGTTTTCCATTTATTAGAGTAACAGTACACTATATTTACGTTTCACACCAACAGCTCAAAGACAGGTGCATTTCTAGATCGATTGTTAAGATTTTAAGGAGATATACTTCTTGTCATTCTTATTATTTTAAAGTCATGTAAAAATTTATTTTCTAGGGGCTAAAAATTGATTCTGATTACATATACTAAAAACATTTCAATATGGATGTAAACTGTAAAAAATCATTGTTTTAATTGTTTATTTAGAACAATTTTACAATTTTAAATAAATAATTACAACTAAACA
Source organism: Dolomedes plantarius (assembly GCA_907164885.2). Lineage (NCBI taxonomy): Eukaryota > Metazoa > Arthropoda > Arachnida > Araneae > Dolomedidae > Dolomedes > Dolomedes plantarius. The sequence goes on from OU015490.1 coordinate 221,705,833, forward strand.
AATAATTTAGTTTGGGAAACTTTTTAAGCTTTGCAGAATTAATAAAAGGTGGCATGGTGACTGAGGATAAAGCTGAAGTCGGTGACACAGCCTTGAGATCGATACATCAAAGAATGACTGTTTAGACCCAGATGCGCCGGGCTATTGGAATTTAGAATTCAAAAGAGGTAAGTCTGTGGTAAACACATTGCCCAGTCTATTTTTCTTAACTCTTATCATTGCTTAACGGCTCTGCTCCCTGAAAGCGAGAATTTCGGTATTTTAAATACATAAACTTTTTATATAATGCAATGCCGAAATTAACACACCTAAGCGGACGCTTGCAGATGAGAAGAAAATGTCCGATAATCATCGACTTACGCATGTTTTCCATTAATTAGAGAAACCGTACACTATTTTTACGTTTAACACCGACAGCTCGGATACAGCTCTCTTTCCAGATCGATTCAGGGATTTTTATAGAGAAATACGAATTTTCATTCTAATTATTTTAATGTTATTTGCAAGATTTATTTTCTGGTGGCAAAAAATTTATTATGAGTACGTATATTAAAAACATTTCAATATGAATGTAAAACAAGTAAAAAATCATACCTCAATGTAAAAAAAAAATTTGCCTGAAAAGAAATTTTAATAAGTACGAAGACTGCAAATATATTTTATATTGTGTGGATTCTTTATTTACTTCACCAAGTGAAGCGAAAAGATCCCTTACGAAATATTAATATAAGTCAATTAAAATGCTACGTTAATTCCTGATATTATGATATATATTTATAAATTTTGATGAACAAAATTTTTGTTCAAATTTAATATTTCCGTTTTTAGGATTAAAGGAAACGTGTTGACGCTTAAAGTTTAAAAAAAGAAAAAAATATATAAACTATTAAATAAATAAACACAACATTTGAGAACTATTTGAGGTTTGCAGAATTAAAAAAGAAGACATGGTGACTGAGGATAAAGCTGAAGTCGGTGACGTAGCCTTGAGATCGATACATCAAAGAATGACTGTTTAGACCCAGGTGCGCCAAGCTATTGGAATTAAGAATTTAGAAGATTGAAGTATGTGGTTAACATATTTTCCTGTCAATTCTTCTTATCTCTTATCATTCCTTAACGGCTCCGTTCCATTGAAGCGAAATTTTCCACATTTTAAAGGCATAAACGTTTTATATAATGCATTGCCGCATTTAACACACCTAAAGGGAGAATTGCAAGTGAGACGGGAATGTCCATTCATCAGCGACTTACGCCAGTTTTCCATTTATTAGAAGAACACTCCACTATCTTTACTTTTCTACACCAACAGCTCGGAGATAGCTGCATTTCTAGATCGATTTAAATAGATTTAAAGAGATATACTTCATATCATTCTTATTATTTTTAAATTATTTGAAAGATTTATTTTCTGGTGGCCAAAAATTTATTCAGATTACATGTACTAATAACATTACAATATGAATGTAAAACATGTAAAAAATCATACCTGAATGTAAAAAATCCTACCCGAAAGGAAATTGTAATAAGCACGAAGAAAGCATATACTTTATATTATATGTATTATTTATTTACTTCTCCAAGTGGAGCCAAAATATATCTTACGTGATACAAACCAAGAAGCCCATTAAAATGCTAAGTTAAATCCTGATATTATCAAATATATTTATAAATTTTTATGAACAAACATTTCGTTCAAAATTAAAATTTCCATTTTCAGGATTAAAGGAAATGTTTTTCCACGTTGAAAGTATAGAAAAAGTAATAAAATAACATAAATTATAAAATAAATAATTACAACATAAATTATAAAATATATCATTGTTTTAATTGTTTGTTTCAACAATTTTACAATTTTAAATAAATAATTACAACAAAACAAATAATTTGGTTTGGGCAACTATTTAAGCTTTGCAGAATTAATAAAAAGAGACATGGTGACTGACGATAAAGCTGAAGTCTGTGACATAGCCTTGAGGTCGATACATCAAAGAATGACTGTTTAGACCTAGATACGCCAGGCTATTGGAATTTAGAATTCATAAGAGGTAAGTATGTGGTTAACACATTCTCCAGTCTATTTTTCTTAACTCTTATCATTGCTTAACGGCTCTATTCCCTGAAAGTGAAAATTTCCGTGTTTTAAATGAATAAACGTTTTATATAGTGCACTGCTGAGATTAATACATCTAAGCGGAGGCTTGCAGATGAGAAGTGAATGTCAGATCATCGTCGACTTGCGCCTGTTTTCCATTTATTAGACGAACAGTACACTATCTTTCCGTTTGACACCAACAGCTCGAAGATATCCGCATTTCTAGATCGATTAAGATATTTTTACCGAATTTTTTTAGAGACAAATGCTTTTTGTAATTCTTATTATTTTAAAGTCATTTGCAGGATTTATTTTTTGGTGCCTAAAATGGTTTCCGATTACATATATTAAAAACATTTCAATGTGAATGCAAATCATGTAAAAAAATCATACCTGAATTTAAAAGAATCCTACCTGAAAAGAAATTTTTATAAACACGAAGAACACATACAGATTATATTATGTGGATTCTTTATTTACTTCACCAAGTGAAGGCAAAAGATCTCTTATGCGATATTTACCGATAAGCCCATTATAATGCTACGTTAATTCCTGATATTATCATATACAGTCCAACCTCCATATATCGAAGTAGCAAAATGCCGGAAAAAAATTCGATATATAGAAATTTCGATATATAGAATTGATCTTAGTTTTATCATAATTCTCCTAAAACATTAAAATTAAAGCTAATTTTCGTATACGAATCTCCATTTCCAATTTATATGCGAATCACATTAAATGAAAGTTAACTAAAAATGAATTAATGTGAAAGATTTATTGAGTACTATATACCTTTAAAAAATCAATAATCCAGACAGTGGTTACAGTGATCACAGTTACATTCTTTTAAAAAAAAACTACGAATATCTTGCTGAACAGCCAGTTTTGCGGAAAGTTCATCAAAGAAATGCTCGCACTTATTCAGTCCATTAAAAACTTTATCAGGGGTCTACGAAGTATTGTTCCGAACGCCAAAAATTGGGAGATTTTATTCTAAAGTGAAAATAAAATCTCCCAATATGTCGTGAAAAAAATTTCGATATATAGAGATTTTTTCGATATATAGAAACGGTTTTTCTATGTAATAAACATGGAGATTTGCTAAGAGTTCGATATATAGAAAATTTCGATATAGGGAAGTTCGATATATGGAGGTTCGACTGTATATTTATAAATTTTGATGAACAAATGTTTCGTTCAAAATTAAAATTTCCGTTTCCAGGATTAAAGGAAAAGTGTTGACGTTGAAAGTATAGAAAAAGTAATAAAATAACATAAATTTTAAAATAAATAATTACAACGTTTGGACAACTATTTAAGCTTTACAGAATTAATAAAAGGAGACTTGGTGACTGAGGATAAAGCGGAAGTCCGTGACATAGCCTTGAGGTTGATGTATCACAGAATGACTGTCTTCACCCAGATGCGCCTAGCTATAGGAAGTTAGAAGAGGTAAGGTTTAAGAGATTTTTCAGTCTATTTTTCTTAACTCTTATCATTCCTTAACGACTCCGTTCTATTGAAACGGAATTTTCTGTTTTTTAAACGCAGAAACGTTTTATAAAATGCTAGATAGGAGAAAGATTTGTTATTTGGATTTTCTCAGAAAATTGTGGTCTTGGGCCTTACCATTATCTGACTGAAGGTGGACTGCAGGGAAATTGGCGTCTTAAAAATATTCATGAATAAAGATTTACAGAATTTTCTCATTTGGAATGCTACATTAAACGAACTCATATGTAATCACTTTCTAAGTTACTCTTAAATAGGGGTAAATCACATATCGGGAGCTTCCTGTTCTTTTGGAAATGTATGAATGTACTGTTTGCTTTGCCCAGTAGGACGTGTTTTAAGCAATTTTCTACACGAAATGGACAGTTTAATTTTTGCAATTTAAATTTAAAAGCTTAGAAGCCGTTGCAAAATTTTATCGGCAGTAACAACTACATTCTTGGTTTCATAATTATTTATTAAGCTGTAACCTGACGATATACTGACATGTGCTCTTTCTGCATAACGATTGTATATTTGTGTACATTGCTATATAATGGCAACGTCTCTTTAATCTACCCCAGATATTTAGACTCATTCATTAAGAAACTCGGTTCAGCAGTACACGAAATTGAAATAATATCCAAATCATCCATTGTAGGAGATGTTCCACATCACAAACCTTTTTACCTGTAAATATTTTGCCATTAAGGCGTCGATCGTTACACATCTAATTGTTATATGCTAGATTCATCGGGAATTAATAGTTTTCCCTATTGTTCAGCAGTTTAAGGTACTTCTTTATAGGACAGTGTGTCTTCAGATTCATGACAGCATGAGGTTTGAGGTTTACTGGGTTTTTGAGGGGCAAACACAAATTCATTTTTCAAATGTCTAGACTTAGATCAGATTTATCAGAAGTAACACCTTAACTTCCAAAAAGACGTCGTTGGAAAATGTACTGTAGTCCTCAGTTCTGACTATCTAATTTCATTGTGTTCTCCTATTCAACATAATTTACGTAAAAGTGGTCTTTAACTTTCACACTATATTCTGCATAAAAATTATAAGGGGCATAGAATGTGGGAAAAGAACTGCGTATAAAATTAGCTTGTGTTAAATTCTCTTTTCCAAGCACATGATAAAAACATACAAAATACTGGCCGATGTAAATTGTAAAATTGAATGATATATAGTGAAACGCAAAAAAATATCTATGTGATTCTGAGGTAGACATTCCATAGTAATAAGTCCATAGTAATAAGTAACCATAGTAATAAGTAACCATACCATAGTAATAAGTAACATAAACTTCAGTACCGGTGACCGTACGTTATCTTAAGTTTTAAAAAATTAATTTTTAACACTTGTCTTAACCGGTTCATGTGAGAAAATATGGCTTAATGTACAAAACAAAACAGTTTAAAAAAATAGTTTACAAAAAAAAAAAAACATATGAAGGAAATCCTATTATTCTATAGCCTTTATGGATAGGGTTAAATATTATCTTAAAGTATAGAAAAAATTCTCGAATATTTAAAAGAACTCATTTTTCTAGTTTTTTTATGAATCAATTTAAACATAATCTAGAAACGAGACAAGTTTATTTTGATTCTCATTTTATAAAACGAGAATGAATAAAAGGAGTTAACAGCGATTTTTCGTAAATAACATTTTAAATTAAGAAAGGGGTGGACAAAAAATCAGAAGAAAACTTTTTAACAATTTTATGAACAATCGGGAAAATAAAGCTGGTAACTACAGCTATTTTTTTGGAATAATCCATTTATTTTTTACCATATTAGAAACCTTAATGTTTATGCATTGAATGTTGAATAGATAAGATTTTAAAGTTCCAGTTTTCGAACGAGTAGGGGCCATCTTATTCCAACAGAAAAATGCGAAAATATGGTAAATGATTAATATAAAAATTTGAAGGTTTTTCAAATTGTTGAACAAAATATACCTTATTTTAATATTTCGTTCCACAGTTTGGAAATCTTACGCGTTATCAGATCATGGGCATGTATTTTGGAGTATCCATCATTGTCGTGTACGATGTTGCCGAAATAGCTATCCTGGCGCTGTATGACTCGATAAAGAAACGCAAGGCCAGAACGCAAGAGACAGAAGTTACTGTATGGAAGAACCTTAAGGGGACTTGGAACCATTCAAATGGCGAAAATCGATGAAGACATCGATTTTTCAAACTTTTGCTTAAAATGGAGTTTGACACCTCTAGTATAACTCAACAAAGTCTTGAAACAATCAGATAAATATCATTGACGGCTCCAGGGGGGGGGGGCAGTAGAGGCAATTGCCCCTCCCAAAAAATCCCAGCGTATTTTTTTTCATAGTCTAAAATTATATAATCGTATACCTAAAACTACCAAAGAAGTTTGAGTTTAAAATGAGACGATGTTTATTTCATATTATATATATATATATATATATATATATATATATATATATATATATATAACCCTAAGAGCCGACACTGACCCCCCAAAAAAACTCTGGACTGGAGCCGCCCCTGATAAATATAAATGTAGTAGAAAGGCTTTTAAATATTTCAAGTGCACTGACGGCTCTTTTAATGCCACGCCCACCTCAATGTTTAAAAAGCTTTACTCGTATGTAACCTCAATAGTTTTAATAAAAAAAACGCGCAAGAGAAAAAAATATGTTATGCTCTGACCATAATCATCATCAAAGTTGTTTGTTTGCATGTGCTTCGCTACTTTTGCTTGTTGTTTGCAAAATACAAATAAAAGTTTGCACAGCACGATTTGGGCAAAGTGTCCAAAAGAAACATTTGTCAATAAACAGCGTGTAAAGCGTGTTATAATTGAATCTGTTTGGGAATTTAAGAAGGGTAGAGTTCGCACTATAGTGGAAACACAGAAATTATAAGGTTTGTGCATGGGAAATTCAACAAAAAAACTTGCTGCAACTTTGAATTATCGAAAACGACTATTTAGAAAACGACAGCAAAATTTTAGTGACAAACTGGCTCTTAAGTAATTAAAAGAACAATAAATAAAAGAGAAATATATTTTTCGGAAATTGTTTTGGCTTGTGTAGGATTCAAATGAAAGCTTGTAGTTCTATTTAATGTCTTCATATTGAATTGTGTTTGGTTTGATTTTAAAGGCATATGTCTAGGAAACAAGTGCAGTAAATATTAAAATAATTACAAATGTGTTTGAGGTTTTATTTCAGTTCTGTATTCTTTAAACTGCGTTTTCTCAGTTTGTATTTTTTCACAAAATCATAGTATTTAAATTCATAAAACTTCAATTTATATTCAAGATAGGAACTTGAACTTTTTTTTGTGTGTTCAATATGATCTGCTTAATTTAATTAGGGATGTATTTTGCTATATCTTCAGAAGATAAAATATTAAAAATCAAAAAGTATCAGAAATTATGTTTTTCTATGTTTTTCCATAAATGTAAACTTTTTAATTTTTTTCTCAAAAACCAATTGATTAATAGCAAAACCTATCCCTAAAGTTGTAAAACATACTATTATGAGTATTAAAAAATATTTGGTGACAAAAAATTGTTAAATAAAAGAGAAGATTAAATTTTAAAATCCCTAATTTTTTTTAAACATTCAATTTTTAAAATTTTATGTTAAACTAGCCGGAAACCGGCACTTCAAATTAAATACAACGGTCAATTTATGTAATTAATACCAAAGAAAATAAACAAATATATATATATATAATATATATATATATATATATATATATATATATATATATATATATATATATATATATATATATATATATATATATATATATAATAAATACGACGATCAATGTATACAATTGATGTAAAAAAAACATTTATAAAAAAGTCGTAAGGGATATTTTTATAGACAAAATAATGTAGAAGAAAATATTGAAATTAAATCTAATAAGACATACTAAAGAATATACTATAGTCAATATATTATAGTCTGAGGATCATAAGTTTTACTGTATTTTAAATTTTTTTTTAATAATGTCCAATCGTCTGCCGCATTAACTAGAAAAAATATTTTTTTGTCTATTCCGTTATTATGCACGTGACGATAAATTTATTTAAAGTACCAGAAAAAGAAATCACGTGATCAGCATTTAATAAATTAAATTACAAAAATTAATCTTTAAAAATTCACCAAAAATCAGAAAATGAATGTAAAGATTCGAAAAAATTTCATTTTAAAGGACTTTTTATCATTTTTCTTGTGATATAAATTGTATAACACTCAATTTATTATTGTAAATGCAAACCTAAAAAAAGTTATTAAAACAGCTTAAAATTTTAATTTTAAAAAATCAAAGAAGAATTTTTCAAAAATCTTTCTTAGTGCACCCCTACACTATAAGAATAATCGCCATGCAAAATTTCAGCCTTTTACGTCATCAGTTTGGTCTGTGCGTTGTATGTCAGTCAGTGAATCAGTCAGTTACGGAACTGTTTTATATATATATAGATTAATTTTTGTTTTTCATGTGAAAATTATTTTGTTTAGTAATAATCTTTAATAATATACACATGAGATAAGAAAAAATCCTTAAATAAATAAAAAAATATTGGTCAAAAGGTGCCGAGTCCCCTCAAAATACCAGGATGGCAGACTCTTTTGTAAACGATCGAGGTTTTGACCGGTGGACGACAGTATATCGTTGGAGAGACAAATATTAATCAAGGCTTTTCATTTTATTACCCGGTATATTAAAAAGCAATTTGCCAGAAGATTTTATATGCAGGACTTTTCCATAGCTACTATTTAAGCCTACACGAGAGTATCTATAGCATGTTAAAAACAACCTTAAAAATTACTATTTTACTAATTATATATGGAGCAAAATTGTACTTTCTTCGGTTGGAAACTGAATGCAATAAAGAGCTACAATCAATATCCTCGTATGGAGAGACAGAAACATAGCCACCTTCTGCTATATAAATCCCGGAAAAAAGGGGGAGACCTCTAAAGGTGACGTCTTGGGGGATCGTACAATCTCCCACCCTCTCTGACATCATAGAGGGACTCTCCGGTCTAATGATTTAACGATCCAAAATCCGGCTTAGACATGGAAGTATTTAATAGATCTTGTCGAGATTCGATCCGAGCACCATCAGCACCGAAAGCCAACGCGCTACCACTAGACTAACTTGGGCCCTCCATCAATCTTTTACACCACGATTGACCTTATAGTACATTTCAAAGAGTTATTGGTCATAAGGTGTAATTTCGGAAGCAAGATATTTTTTCCCTATGCGGCAGACGGTAACTGGGACAATATCCTTACCGCCATAGTACACCACAGTTTTGCTAGCCTTTTTATCATGGAGGCACCATATAGGTGGACTAGCATTATTCCCTATGAAGAGACGACACTAATGGAGGCTTTTAGTGGCGCGACGCCGGGATTCGACCATCCTCAGCACCGAAAACTAGCGAGCTGTACCACAGGCCCGCCACAAGCCCGGAAGCATGATATAAATTTTACTCTTTGACTCAAGAAAGGGATATTTTAAAATTATCCACAGTGAACTTCATGAGCCAAGTGGGCTAAAATAATTATTAATATGCCAAAAAGAACAAGGAATACAAAATCTATAGTTCGGTAGTAATTTTTACAAACAAACATTGAATGAAACTACTGAAAAAGACACAGCGTAGCAAAATTGCGAGTTATAAAACCAAAAGCGAAGAGACACTCAGAAACATAATTGAAGCAAAATTTAGAACAAATTAATTAAAATAATTGATAGAAATATAAGAATATAAGTAACTAAATTAAACGAAAATAGTGAGAGCGTAAGAAATTTATTTAGGCGTAAATACATTTCGTAGCTATCGATAAAGACAATACCAAATCGAAGGAATTAGGGCATGAAGAAAAATTTTCCCAGACATCCAATTAATCCAATTTGCTCTTTTTATTTCTTCACATGTAATTCTAATTAACGCTAAAAGCATACCATGAACAAAAACATCCTGAAATTCTAACACTTAAACTAATAAATTTTATGCTAAACTTAGATCAGAAATAATCCATATAAATCACCCTTATAAATCTGAAAACAGGGTTATCAGTGTACTACAAACATGTCGAAAAATTAATATGCCTTTTTAAAACATTAAAATTTTCTAAATAGTTTCATTTGCAAGCGTCTCATACAGTAAGAATAGTTTAAAAAGTACCTTTCCTTCATTTGAAAATTAAGGAAATTTGGGTGGTGCGACAGTAGACATACTTCCTCGCGGTGCACCCAGGGAACGTTTTTAAAATGGCTAAAAGGTCTACTACTTTGGCATGCGGCATCTAGTTATCTTATGACGCGTGTCTCAAATAAGAGCAGTGACGTAACTAGGTAGGGGCAACCAGAGCAAACGTCCCTGGGCCCCCGAGGTAAGGGGGGTCCGGGCTCCAGAAAACTATGTTTCATTATTTACCAAGGGACCCCAATTTGATTCTTTGCCCCGGGGCCCCTAAATGCTTAGTTATGCCTCTGAATAAGAGCTAGAGATATACCTTGGAAAGGAAAATAGCAGACAAACCACGGGATAAAGCAGTAGCCAAGTTTAGGCTCGAAATTGGTGACGATTGCTTGGCGAGCCATCTCTATCGTGTTGGTATTCGTACCAGGCCAAATTGCGGGTTAAATTAAGAAATGGTCGGTCACACATCGGAAGGTACCTGGCGTTGCGTGGAGCTTCTGAGGTGGAGAAGTATTGGAACTCTAGACGCCAAATGATGAGATATTTACTTTTCACGTTATACGATCACAGAGTTTTGTTCTGTTTGCAAAACGTCTGTCATATTCTTTGCCATTAGAAGTTTTAAAAAATTGAAATTAAGGTCGTTTTTGTATTTTCCTCTTTTCGTAAATTTATATGACTTTATTGCGCAAAAAAGTGGTGGTTGAGAAAAGAATTAAGATATATTCTGAGACCCAGTTCTGTAACTACGCAGTTATTAATGTTTCTTAATTGAAGCGAAACATGTCAAAATATATTGCAAATCGTATGATACTGCATTTTAAGATAAAATACACAATACAGACACGCAGATGAAAATTTCTCATTTTTATGCTTATGTAGGAGCTGAAAATGTTCGACTTAAGATGTGAAAATTTCACGGACTTTTAGCACACATTGAAAGAAACCGTTTCGTTGAATTGTTGTACAGTAGGGTGGAGAGAAAAAGGCAATTTTGCCAAATTCTTTCCTAATAGCGAAAATAATTTGACCCAATCGTTCAAAAAGCGTATCCTAAAATACACTCACTTCCAAAAGTTAAACACGGAGCGGTAAAATGCGAAAAAAATGAACAAGTACTGCTTTGATTGACAGGAAATGCTGCAAGTATGTAGCTCTTTGTTTATTCATGAAACAAAACAAAGAATTACGTACAGATATAAAAAAAATATTGAATTTTCATAAATTATAAGATGACGTCATATTTGCGTCATTAACAAAATGATGTTTAAATGCAAAACAAACAACAAAAACCGACATTAATAGGGTACGTGAGCACCCCTCACCTTCATACAAAGTGTACAGCGTGTGATCATGCTTGTTACGAGATGATCAACCATGCAATGTCCAGTAATCGCCATTCCTCCTGTAACTCAGTTTCTAAATCTCTGAGAGTGGATGGAGGTGGGAAACGTCTACATACAGCACGGCCGCGGGCATCCCAGAGATTTGCAATTGGATAAAGGTCGAGCGAGTAAGCCAGTCACTCCATACGCGCAATTTCTTCACTCTCCAGAAATTCGTCAACGATGACAGCTCTATGGGGACGGGCATTATCGTCCATTAAAACGAAAGAAGAACCAACTGCTGCAGCGTACAGTTTCACAGTAGAGTCTAGGACGTCATCTCGATACCGTACAGCCGTCACAGAACCTCGTCTGTAGATGTGCAGGTCGGTGCGATATCCCAAAAAAATCCCTGCCCAGGCCATGATGCTTCCACCGCGGAATGCGTGATGTTCGGTGATGTTTTCGGTCCGATTGCGTGTGCTTTGTTCCCTCCAGACCCTTACACACTTATAATCGGGTTGTAAGGCAAATCTGGACTCATCTGTGAAAATAACGTTGCCCCAATCTGATACAGTCCAATTCACATGCTGGCGGCACCACTTTAATCGTGTCCCTCTGGATTGGACATATAAAGGAAAACAAAATCGTGGTATCCGGGCGTACAGAACATTCATGTGTAGCCGTCGACGAACAGAAGTGGCAGATATCGTCTTACCAATGGCCGCTGCAACCATAGATGTCACACGTGTGGCGGTTGATCTTCGATTCTGCTTGGCTACAAAAGCAATATATCGATCTTCCGAGGGGGTCGTAACCCTTGGACGATCGGCTACAGGTCTTCGGACAACTGTTCGGCTGGTTTGGAATTGTTTCCATGCTCTTGAAATGACAGAATGATGAACGCCGAAGAAAAAAGCAACATCTTTGATAGACTGTCCTGCTTCAATGCGTCCGACATCCCGCCAACAAGCATAATCTTCCATTCGTCTTCTGGAAGCCATAGAAACACGTCTAGCTTGAAAACAAGTCGTACGAATGTTCTAAACACCTTTCATTAGCACTTACATGCAACTCCTGTAATCCTTCACAATGCCGGATTCTTATACGACTGCATGTTTTGCATATTTCTCGACGCGAAACCCTGATTGGCTGTTACCTAACATATTTGCATACTTCCTTCGACCTTTGCAGGAAATTTCAGCTTCTTTAATTCAGATTGGGTTACAGAAATTGACATTTTCCTCTCCGTGCTTAACTTTTGGAAGTGAGTGTATTTTTAATTTATTTTGAGTCTATATACCGGCGTATTTGATTTGAATTTCTTCAAATCTGATCCAATTTCTCTTTACAATATCATTTGTAACCGCGAAAAAGCGAGAAAGCAAAAATCAATTAACCTATTTAGGACCGCGCCATGTTTCCTTTATTGGAAATGCACCAAACAGTTTTTTTAACACTTCTTAGAACATTAATTACACAAATAAGTTGTTTCCATAAAATTAAATTTATTTTTACGAGAGTTACAAAATGTTGCGTTTTCGCAACATCAGTCCAAAGCGGTATAAAAATTTAAAATTATAATTAAAAAAAATTTTTTTTTAAATCTTTGAAACATTTAGCATGAAGAGGTACATTACACTTATTTCATACAGAAATTGTTTGAATTTTGCAGTGTTTAAATTTTTGTTTATTTTCACTATTTTTAGTAATAATATGGCCCATAGGGTTTTTCCAAGTTTTGTTGAGAATTAGATTTTGATTTGAAGATGGTCTTCCAATATGTGAAGTTTTAGGTAAAACAGGATCCATCTGCATTTCTTCAAGCATTTTTATCAAAGATATGGCTCTGTCAAAGATATAGATCTCTTAAACTCTAATAAACTTATTTTAGAATTCATTACATCCATGTAGAGTCTCCATTTTCCCCATACAATATGCTCCTTTTTCTTACTATATTGCTTACTTTTACATTTATTAGAAAAAAAAAATGTCGATTTCACCTGCAATGTCTTTAGGTAATTCGATATTTTCACATAAAATATTATCATCAATAGCTTCTTCATCCGTCAAATTATCCGGATCTGGAGGGATAATGGCGAATTATGGTTCCTCATTAGCTTCTGTTGAGGACGATTCTGAAATATCATCACCTAGCCCATGAAAATACTCCAATGTCTCTTCCAATGTCAAAAATCGCTTGTTTCTAGAGACAAACTTATTCGAAATGCAAACAATACCAATTTACTGCATGAAAAACTAGGCAGCACTAATAAAACACATTGGAAATAAGTAATACACTTTGGACTGATGTTGCGTTTTCGCAACATTTTTAAAAATATGAATTTAGAAACATAAAAACAAAAATTATAATTTATCTGTTGAAGCCATTTTGTTCTTTAGTCTCTAGTAAACTCGGAACAAGCATTAAATCGGAAATTTAACATGCGCTGCTATCTAAGGTTATTATTTGAAAATAGTCATTTTTTTCCCTTTCAAAACACTAGAAAAAAATTTTTTGTGGAAGTGCTAAAAGCGGGGAAATGAGGAAACAAACAAATTATTATGATCAATTGAAGTATAGAGAATAAAATAAAAATGTTACTTCACACGTACAAAATTTTTAACATGCCTTTAAAAATACAGAAATTAATGTTGCGTTTTCGCAACGCCAGTCTTAAATGGGTTAAGTAGCCAAAGAGCGGGTTTTTTTTTTGCAATCATATATGTGTGTTCAGGTCAATGTCCTTGGGTGGTCATTACTCCTCTGCCCGTGCGCATGTGCAAGAACACGCGCCATACACACTTCTTTGGTCAGAATCAGTAATTTTCATCGATTATTGTTTTCAGTTCGGTCGTAACTAGAGTTTCGTTTGCTAATTGTTACAGAGATGAATAGTGATAAAACAAGAAAAGCTTCTAGTTCTTGTATTTTTGGCAGCATTAAAGATGTGAGATCTAATATGTTACCAACGTATAAGGAGGTCATGGAATTTTATAATTTTGAAAGATTTCAGCTAAAGCTTAAATCGGATACTCGAAGGGAGCCAGCAGTTTTACATATTGCGGAAATTGTTGCGGTGAGAATCGAAACTATATGGCAAAACGGTTCAATTCCAATCGTATCCCGCACCCGCATTATACAGTTTATAAAAGCTTACCATTCGAAATATAAAAAAATGATAACATCTTGAAAACGATTGACTGACGATAAAAAAAAAGATTTCCATACCCGTAGTAACAAACTATTTGATATCTGTTCTTGTAAGTGCAAAGATTTTCGACAATGTAAGTGTCCGAAAGGAACAAAAGTAGAGAAAGAAGAACAATTTTTTTTGACTGATCAGAGGACTGAAACAAAAATGATTATTGGTGGTATAGACTTTTCAGAAACGAATAAAATTAAAAAAACGAAATGGTAGAAATAGAAAGTTAGAACTATATTATGCTTGTTTGACAAATAAAGAGAAACGCAATAATACAGAACTTTCTCCACGAAGCTGTGTTATATCGGAAGAGTCAGAAGATACAATTGATATAGGCGATAATTTAGAACCCTGTTATTCAAAGCTAAAAGTTCCCCAGAAAAAAATCAAATCTCAGCTTGCCGTCTTTGTCAAAAACATATGATCGATATAGCCTATCTGATGGAGCTGGTGCAGCAATCGTGTCTGCAGTTCTTCATGACATTAAATCAGATGTCGAAATAATAGACAGATCAAAATTGCGCTGTGAGAGAGCAAAAGAACGCACAGAAATATTAGCTAAACATCGAGTTTTCAGTTATTCCAGCTCTATTTTTTGACGGCAGAAAGGATAAAGTTTTAACGATAGTGAAAAAGGGTCTCAGAAAATACCGCCAAGTGATGGTTGAAGAACACATTTCAGTTATCAAAGAACCAGACTCTGTTTATGTCGGCTACGCTGTCCCAAGTACTGGGACAGCTAAAAGCATAGAACTTGCTATATGTTACTTGTTTTTTTCTAAAAACATTTCAATGAGAGAAACTGAAACGAATGTGATGGAACAGTTACAAATAGAGGAAAAAAAGGTGGTGTTATACGGTTGTTAGAAAAACGCTTGAATCAGCCTTTACAATGGATCATATCCCTTTTACACACGAATGAATTGCCTTTAAGACACGTGTTTTCATACTTAGATGGCGAAACTACTGGGCCTACTTCCTATTCTGGTACTATTGGAAGATTACTAGAAAAATGTGAAAACAATCAGGTTGTACAGTATGAAAAGATAGAAAGCATTTTGCCGGATATTCAGTCGGATATCATCAGAGATCTAAGTTCGGATCAACGTTATTTGTATGATATTGCATCAGCGGTAATTAGTGGCGAGTGTTCTTCTGATCTAGCAAACAGAGATCCAGGAAAAGTGTCGCATGCTCGATGGTTAACGAAAGCCAACAGGATATTAAGGCTATATACTCGTATTTTGACGAGAAAACCGTCTGAAAATCTTAAGCATCTTGCTACGTTCGTTTGTATAGTTTACGCGCCTGTTTGGTTCCAAATTAAAATGCATCCGTCATGCAAAGATGGGTCTAGACATTTTTGGAAATTGGTTTCAGATTCTCGATACCTTCCACCTCAACTAAAAGAAGTAGTCGATCCTGTCATTCAGCTGAACAGTTTCTTTGTACATCCTGAGAATGTTCTATTATCGATGCTCTCAGATCCTGATAAACATGTTCGTGAACTTGCTGCTAGAGGAATCTTAAAAGCAAGACACGCGATTCATCATGGACTGTTTCCTCGTATTTTTGAGGTCCCTAAAATAAATCTTAATGCCAAATCTTACACAGACCTTATAGATTGGCAACAAAAGTATTTACAACCTCCCATTAACTTATATTAAAATATTTAGGGTTTTAAATGATATCAAATACGCAGAGAGCATTTTCTTCGTCAAGGGTGAGACGTCAAGGATGAAGATTTGCTGTCGATGGTGGAAACAAACGGAAGTGAAAAGATAATACCCAAGCCGTAGAAGTTCAGTAAAGACACTAACGGAGGTTTCTATGCAGGTATTTGATAAAAATTCCAGAGAAGGTCTCATGATTTCCAAAATTGAGTCAAGAAAATCGATGCCCAAATTCGACACCAAACGTGATTTTAAAGTATTCTTTGACTAGTTTTATATATTTTTTATGTTTTAAGTGAAGCTTTTTTTTATTAAATTAGTAATCTATTGTTCCTTGTGAGTCATTTTATTCTTAATAACTAATAGTTTATATAGAATTTAGAACAATATCCTTGTTCAAGTTTCATCTGTATGCCAGCTAAAATGTAAATTTTCAAAGCAAATGCGCCGGTAAAAGGAAAATATTAATAAAAAAATTGTAGTACATTTTTTGTTCCTCTATAGGTAGGTCAAACGTTTATCACTATTAGAAATGAAAATTATTTTTTTCCCTATACGAGCGCTCCGCCCTATTGTACAGTTCTGGAGGTAGAATACCACCCTGGTTGACTGGAAACCTAGGCTTGAACACTGATCTTAGCAGACAAACGTTATAAATTTTCTGAGCTCAAAAAAAAGTTATATTTTATATGCTTATTTTATTTTATATGCTTGTATTTTATATGCTTATTTATAGGTTTTATATGTATAATAAGTTGTATGCAATAGTTAATTTATACGCTGGAAGAGTTGTATAGTGTTTATTCATTTATAAATTTAAATTATCTAAAACATAAAAAATGACTCAAGAAAAAATGACCACGACATTTTAGATGATTTTCCCTCTTTTAAAAGTATATAGAATCTTATGTCTAGAATATTATCTTACGTTTCTATCTTGAAAATTAATTTATTATTATTCATTTTACAAATGAAGGTCATTTGGCCACTAGGTGATTAGACCATGGGCTCTCCAATACTTAAAGTCAAAGGACTTAAAACTGAAAAGTGCAGGGCACAAGTCAAGATGAATATACGCAGCTGGAATCTATAAGCTCTAAGTGTTCAGTGATAATACTTCATAAGACGCTGTAACAGATACCCAGCATTCCAAGCTTTATTGTGAACATATCTGAAATTTTCAACTTTCTTATTTTCAATGTATGTATCGATTGCCCAGCATTCATCATTTTCACATGTTACTGAAGCAAACTAATAGTTCTATTCAAATCTGCGCCTGAAATCAAGGAAATTTTTCTTTGACATTCCTCATCTCATATGAAATTTTAATAGTTACATTTTAGCTCTTAATTGAATATTGTACAGTTCAAAGAACATTAAAAGATCAGTTTCACACCATGCGATAATTTTGCATAGTTATGTGGATTTTTACATTTTTATGTTATCATATATATGTAGAATATCATGCATAATTTTATTGTGCACTCTTGTACTACAGTCGATGCTTGCTATAACGATCCCCCACGTCCAATAGTAATGATAACGAGTGTTCATTATATCGAAAATATAATAAACTCTCATCATTTTAAAATCAATACCGTATTAGTACACGATTACAATGGGTATACTATTGTCGTAAAATGAAGCATTGGCAAGGAAAATTAATTAAAAGGGACAATGTTTCAAACTATTTTTTATTTTAAATATTTCACTCTATGTACAAAATGAGAATTATTAATATATTTTTTTTAAGAATGAAGATATTTAGAATTCACAAATAAGTATTTTGCTGGAGAAGAAGACCTGTTTTTCAAAAACATTTTTAAAAATGATAGATTTTTTTTTTCAAAATACTCCATGCGCATTAATTCTTTTCTGAATTCTTCCAAATTACTTATTCTTATTTTGTATATAGATTTAAAAACTGACAATTAAAATAAACGAGGTTGAAGGTTCCTTGTCGCCTTAAGTATATACATTTAAAAATTTCTAAAATAAAAATTTGAAGTAAAAATAAATGAAATTACAAATACTGGGGCTTACATGACTTTATTTCCTAGAACAATAAACATAAATCGTTGTTTGTTTTTTGTGCATTTGTGTTGCGAGAGTGAATTGGCGACACTGTTTTGGGATTTAATGATGTGCAGGGTTGTTATATGGGGCTTATAAAGACATACCATTTAAGGGAATTCCATTTTGGACGTTTTACTCCGATCGTTGTATTAGAACGGCCGTTATAACGTGCAGTCGTTAGAACGGTCGTTATAACGTGCAGTCGTTAGAACGGTCGTTATAACATGCAGTCGTTTTAACGAGTGCCGACTGTAAAAAGAAATGAATACCGATTCTTAATATATTTAGGGCAAGAGTAGTCAGAAACATGTATGTCATTAGATTTTAGAATCGTGGAATAACCTCGTGTAACATTTATCAAAACACGGAAATTAATTATTGATTTTGCTTTTAAGCTTTCTCCACAATCTTAAAAACATGCATTTTATTTTCTATAATATTTTGAAGCTTCACATTTGACAACATAGCTAAATACGTAGTATAATTAGTATTTATCAATACATTTAAATTCGTCGTATTTACGTAAAAAGCTAAGGTATATAATGAATCTTTTAGCATCTCTTAACAATGAACTAGATGTCCTTTTTTTCAAACTTATAATTAAGACTTTTATTAGAACAGAAGAAAAAAAATTAAGGTAAAACAATATTTGAGGGAAAAAAATGTAAACTTTTCATTTCTTTCTTAAAAGTTAAACTAAAATATTACTTTTTTGTTTAATCTTCATCCAAAAAAAATCTTTTTTACTTTTTTATATCTCCCTTTTGCACAAAAGAAACTTCTCTTATACATATTTGATATGCAAAGAGACATAAGAAAAATAATTTAGTAACCCTTGTTAGGATTTTTTGGTGGTCTTTTTAAAAATACTCTAACCGGATTTTTTTATAAACTACGGGTAAAGTGAAATATGTTATATGTTTGCTGTTTGCATAAGCTACTAAAAACAGGCTTTATTAATCTCGAATGAAATCTACCGTAAAATTGTTGTTCATGTGGCATTGACATTATATTTCTCTGAGATTTTTTTTAATTAAAAATTTTGACTCTTAATCCTCTATAAAATAGACTGAACATGTAATAATGTTCATGCCTACATTATTAAGTTCTTAACGAAGAAGTTCATCGACAATACATCTGAAATATTATTATAAAATGTTACTAAAATGTTTAGTGTTCATAGGGGACAGGGTGGTTGAGAAGCACTACTGACATCTTTTTGCTACACGATGAAATAGACTGAACATGAAATGAAGTACATGCTTTCATTATTAACTTCTTAAGAAGTTCATGGACAATGCATGTGAAATATTTTTATAAAACATTTCTAAAATGTTCATTGTTCGTAGGTGATTGGATGGTTGAGACCACTACGATCATCTTTTGGTTACACGAAGAAATAGGCTGAACATTAGGTTGGAGCGAAGAAACTTTTTTTCGAAATTCACATTGCCTGAGTCATTATTTGGTGTGAAACCGGCTGGAACAATTTTTCTCCAAATTTCAGCTCAAAATGTTGACATCTTCAGGTTCCACACCTCAAGTGAATATTTTTATTGCCTTTTTTTTAAAAAGTTTTTAATGCCTTTTTATATAAAAAATAATAATTAATTAATTTGTAAATTAATATTAATTAATATTTTAATAATTATTTAATAATTGATTTAATATTGATATTTGATGTCAAATGCCAGTGCTAGAAATGGTATTTCGTACATTTGAGAATATTACAGCCAAATCTAGCCGTTGCTTGTGATTGAACGGGAGTATCGGATAGGTCAGCTGCTATTATTGCATCCTCTGTGCTTCGTGATACAGGGATTGTATCGAAAGATACTCCATCTAAAGTTATTGACTGGAGTAAGCTGGGGAGAGAATGTCGAAAGGTACGATCACAAGTTAATACTACACAAGTAACACAATTTTTGTACGCCATCTACTTTGATGGAAGTAAGGACAAAACTAGAGTGCAAGAAAAGAAGGGAAGGTCTTTATATAGGACTATAGCTGTGGAAGAGTATATTGTTTTGTTCTCAGCACCTGGTAAATTTTATATGGGACACGCGACTATGGGACATGCGCATATTATACGATACATCATTAACTTCGTTACAGAGAAAGGGATTACACTTTCGGAACTGGTTGCCGTTGGATGTGATGGAACGAATGTCAACGTTGGGAATAAAAATGGCGCAGTTAGGCTGTTTGAAATCTTTGTTGGCCATAAATTGCACTGGTTTGTATGCTTATTACATACTAAGGAACTACCACTTCGCCATCTTTTCCAGATGATTGAAGGAAAGACATTTGGGTCACATTTTTCTGGAACAATAGGAAAAGCTCTGGAATCGTGAGAAACCTTTGCAGTGACATGTTTTGTTTCTATTCCAGTTGTTCGGCCTGAAATTGATAAAAGAGACCTGCGTGCAGACCAAAAATACCTTTTTAATAATTCTAGGGCAGTATCCTCGGGGGAGTGCCTTCCAGATTTAGCAAACAGAAGTGCCGGAACGATGTATCATTCAAGATGGATCACTACATCCTACAGAATTCTCAGCCTATATGTGTCTACTGCAGAACCAACAGAACACTTTAAGCTCCTATTAGAATACGTCATGAAAGTTTACATGCCTTCCTGGTTTGAATTAAAGAAAATACCAAGAGATACTCCTGGAGCACGTCACCTGCACGTAAAGATAAATAGAAGTTTATTCTTGCCAGAATATTTTAAGTCAATCATTCACAAAGTTATTCAGAGGAACTCTTATTTTGATACCTCTGAAAGCATTATGTTGAAAATGCTGTTAGATGAATGATCACATATTCGAGAACTTGGCCTCAGAAGAATACTGAAAGCAAGAAAAACTGACTGGAAGGGGAAAATACGCAGATTTGAACTTCCACATTTAAATTTCGAACCAGAGGAATATTTTGTGATGATTAACTGCGACAATCCTTTGGAACCACCAGCTACCATAAACCTCAGTGACGAAGACATAGCAAGTATGATCAAAAACGATTCACAATTTGAAATAGAGAAGCTTCCTTGATATTCTCTAGCAGTAGACAGGCATGTGCGACTGGTAACACAAGCATCATTGGTAACATGTGGAGCAGAAGCCAGGGATGGATACATTAGCAGTGGAATCATGTCACGAAAGGAACTTCCAAAGTTTGACAACAAAGATAATTATCTTGGCCCTCAGTTGAAATCTAAAATTGAAGACTGATTAAAGTAAATTGCAGGTTAGTGATATTTTTTTAACGACAATGTTTTCCTGTTTCTTTTTTGTAATTAGAACTGTTTTTGAGTCAGAAAAGAAAGCTATTTTAAACATTAAAACTAAATAAAAGAAATTGATTTTTTTTTAAATTTTGTTTTTAATATTCCTTTCTTTGACCACCTTTGTGGAACCTGAAGATGATGAGTGATTGCGCTGGGAATTTGTTGCAGTGTCTTTTTTGCCAAACAGCACCATTTGTTGAGTCAGGATATATTAAAATTTTAAAAAAAGTTATTTTTTACCTTTTTTACTCCACCCTACTGAACATGAAATAAAGTGCATGCTTACATTAGAAACCTCTTAACAAAGAAGTTTATCGACAATATATGTGTAATATCATTATAAAATATTCCTAAAATCTTCAGTATCCGTAAGTCATTGGTTGATTGAGAGTGATATGGTCATCTTTTTGCCACACGAGGAACTAGTAAACTGGGAGATACTGCTGAAAGCACATTCCAAACAGCTACTATAACCCATGCTAACAGTCGAACCCACAGTCTCGAGTACCGAACGTCAGCGCTATAGACTCTCTCCAATCGTCCACCTTCATGTGCCCGTAAAATGGCTTAGATATTGATAAAATAGCTAAAGGAAATGGTTAAAGAAAATTAGTATTTTTTATGCTCTAAAGCAGGCCTGCACAATTCGAAATGTGATAAGGATCATATTAATAAAGGAAAGTTACTGCAAGAAAACAGGACAGGAAGGAAAGTGAAAAATAATTTTTTTAGAAAATATATATTGCGGATTATATTGAAAATTAAATAAATATTAATATTCATTGATTATATACACCTTTCGTAATTTAATAAGCATTTAAGTAATATTCCGCATTTTTTAGATTTATAAAATTATGTGTCGTCATAAAAGTCTCTTTGCGGGCCAGAGCGTGAGAGCTGGCGGACTGCATATGGCCGGCGATCCATATGTTGTGCATGCCGTATCTAAATGCATTCATTATTGCAACAATGATTAACTTTGGAATAATAGATTGTGCTAAATTTATCGAAATACAGATGATAGTAGTAGCAGCTGGATTTCACTTTTATTATATTAGTTCTATGAGCATACAGGATATAATTTTCTTGAAAAATGTAGTTTCATTCGCGGGAACAAAAAGAAACTCTCTAGAGTTCTGTCTAGAGCTTTTAGTAACACTTATCGCAATACAAGAGAACTGCGAAAGACCTATCAAATATATTGTGTCCAAAAAACTGTCTGCATTCGATGAAATTTTAAAGCAGTGAAGGATTTTTCATCCAATAAATAAGCTATTTTCACCCAAAATACAACCATTTATTAATAAGACATCTTGAAACAATATTTTTAACATATATATATATACATTTCTGGCCACCCAAATTGCAACACCAAGAAAGACAAGAGATATCACAACAAAATTTATTTTGTAGATAACATGTTGACCAAGTATCAAATGATTAAATTTATAGACTTCTGTGAAGTGTGGTTCCTGCCAAAATCAGTAGCCAGAGTAGTCGCCATTGTTGTAGATCACCGCTGCCACACGCCTCGGCATTGATTCAAAGAGACTTTGGATGAGTTCTTGGGGTACAGCAGACCAAGCAGCTTCCACACGTTGCCAAAGTTGATCTGCTGTGGCAGCTGGGGATGGAATCTGGGTCAATCGTAGAGCAACCATGGACCACATGTTTTCTATCGGCAAAAGATCCGGAGAGAGAGACGGCCAGGGAAGCAATTCAATCTGGTGATTGACGAAGAACCGTTGGACAATGCGTGCCACGTGTGGTCGCGCATTATCCTGTTCAAATATGGCTGTGGGCAAACCCTGAAGGTAAGGAAGGACAACTGGCTCCAACACCTCGGAGATGTAGCGCTGGCTGTTTAAAGTACCAGCAATATGTACTAGAGGTGTGCGAGAGTGATATCCAATACCGCCCCATACCATAATACCCGGTGCAGGACCAGTGTGGCGGTGCATAACGCAGCTGTTCAGCATCCTCTCTTCATGGTTTCTCCAGACTCGAATGCGATCATCGTGGTGTTGCAGACAGAAGCGTGACTCGTCAGTAAAGACAATTTCATTCCATTCTGCCGTCCACATCCTTCTGTCATCGCACCATTAGCGGCGGAGACGTCTGTGGTTCTGCGTCAAGGGTAGACAAAGCAATGGACGTCTTGCGGACAGACCACTCTGCTGTAAACGGCGTCGAATGGTACGCGCAGACACTGGATGATGCGTTACAGACTGTATGTGCTGTGCTATGGTTCGTGATGTGACTGAGCGATCCGTCACTGCCATGCGCACAATTTGCCTGTCATCACGTGAAGTGGTGCGCTGAGGTGGATGCGATCGAACACGCCGGTCCGTCGTACCCTCCTGCATCCAACGATCACATATCCGCATTACAGTTGTTTGGTTTCGTCCAACACGACTACCGATTTCCCTGAAAGATAATCCACAATCTCGGTAGGCCACTATCCTTCCTCTGTCGAACTCGGATACTTGATCAAAAGATGATCGCTGTTTTCGACGAGGCATAATTGATCGTTTTTTGAAAAAACCACAAGAAAAACATAATTGCCGAACTTGAAATCGTCGAAATCTCCAAGCCTTAAATAGCGCTTTGAAGTGGCGCCACAGGCGCGTGTGATGTGCGTCTGCGCTGAAATTCTAATCATTTGCATATCTCACCTCCACTAATCCATGTTGTAAATTTCATGTTATTTGCATGTTTCCTTCAGGGTGTTGCATTTATAGTGGCCAGCAGTGTATATATATATATATATGTGTGTGTGTGTGCATATTTACTGAAGAGTGGAAACGTGTCCAGAATTCAAAGAGGTAAACTTGTTCATATCTGAACTGTTAAATAATAGGCTATGGTAAATGGATATAGGTTAAATGGATTTATGCAGTCGCAGACTGTAAATGACCTTAAGGATATAAAATTATAAAACGTAACTCCTATACGTTATCTAACACAATTCTACTTTGGATTAATTTAAAATTGTACAAAAGGCGTTACGACTGAAAATTTATGAATATCTTTATTTCAAATCTCATATTTCATATTAAATCAAGTTGTTTAGGTGAAATATATCCTTATTTTAAAAGAAACATGTTTATGCATTGCACTTAGAAATAGTTATCCGTGGCCAACAGATTGAGTAAACTCTATACATAATTAATTTTATCTGTTTACTCTAATTTTTCTTTTGTGTATTAATAATAGCAAAATAGAAAAAACCTATAAATGTGTAAAATCTATAACTTAAATATATTTGTATATAACAGTATCTAAATATCAAATATTGCAAAATACACTGCTGGCAACTGTAAATGCAACACCCTGAAGGAAACATGCAAATAACATGAAATTTACAACATGCTTTAGCGGAGGTGAGATATGCAAATGATTAGAATTTCAGCGCAGGCGCACATCACGCGCGCCTGTGTCGCCACTTCAAAGCGCTATTTAAGGCTTGGAGATTTCGACGATTTCAAGTTCGGCAATTGTGTTTTTCTTGTGGTTTTAAAAAAAAAAAAAATCAATTACGTCTCGTCGAAAACAGCGATCATCTTTTGATCAAGTATCCGAGTTCGACAGAGGAAGGATAGTGGCCTACCGAGATTGTGGATTATCTTTCAGCGAAATCGGTAGTCGTGTTGGACGAAACCAAACAACTGTAATGCGGATATGTGATCGTTGGATGCAGGAGGGTACGACGGACCGGCGTGTTCGATCGCATCCACCTCAGCGCACCACTTCACGTGATGACAGGCAAATTGTGCGCATGGCAGTGACGGATCGCTCAGTCACATCACGAACCATAGCACAGCACATGCAGTCTGTAATGCATCATCCAGTGTCTCCGCATACCATTTGACGCCGTTTACAGCAGAGTGGTCTGTCCGCAAGACGTCCATTGCTTTGTCTACCCTTGACGCAGAACCACAGACGTCTCCGCCGCGAATGGTGCGATGACAGAAGGATGTGGACGGCAGAATGGAATGAAATTGTCTTTACTGACGAGTCACGCTTCTGTCTGCAACACCACGATAGTCGCATTCGAGTCTGGAGACACCGTGATGAGAGGATGCTGAACAGTTGCGTTATGCACCGCTACACTGGTCCTGCACCGGGTATTATGGTATGGGGCGGTATTGGATATCACTCTCGCACACCTCTAGTACGCATTGCCGGTACTTTAAACAGCCAGCGCTACATCTCCGAGGTGTTGGAGCCAGTTGTCCTTCCTTACCTTCAGGGCTTGCCCACAGCCATATTTCAACAGGATAATGCGCGACCACACGTGGCACGCATTGTCCAACGGTTCTTCGCCAATCGCCAGATTGAATTTCTTCCTTGGCCGCCTCGCTCTCCGGATCTTTCGCCGATAGAAAACATGTGGTCCATGGTTGCTCTACGATTGACCCAGATTCCATCCCCAGCTGCCACAGCAGATCAACTTTGGCAACGTGTGGAAGCTGCTTGGTCTGCTGTACCCCAAGGACTCATCCAAAGTCACTTTGAATCAATGCCGACGCGTGTGGCAGCGGTGATCTCCAACAATGGCGGCTACTCTGGCTACTGATTTTGGGAGGAGCCACACTTCACAGAAGTCTATAAATTTAATCATTTGATACTTGGTCAACATGTTATCTAAAAAATAAATTTTGTTGTGATATCTCTTGTCTTTCTTGGTGTTGCAATTTGGGTGGCCAGCAGTGTATATTACAATGAATAGTATTGGGTAGTGTATAATCGACATTTATTTACAAAATTATTAATCAATGGAAAATCGTACAGCAAAGAACAAACTGAATATATCGTGAAATGAGTATCACTCGTTATAATATAATGAGATTTAGAAATAATATTTAGATAACTTAATAGTATCTAAATATCAATTGAAAAATATATTACAATGTATAGTATTGGCTAGTGTATAATCGACATTTGTTTACAAAATTGTCATCAATTTAAAAAACGTACAGCAATGAACAAACTTAATATATATTCAAATGAGTATTACTCGTACTGGCATAATGAGATTTAGATATAATATTTAGATAACTTAATAGTATCTAAATATAAAAAAATGCACAATATATTACAATGAATAGTAATGCGTGTTGTATAATCTACATTCGTTAAACAACATTATTAATCAATGGAAAAACGTACAGCAATGAACAAACAATATGTCGTGAAATGAGTATTACTCGTACTAATATAATGAGATTTAGATAACTTAATAGTATCTAAATCTCAAAAATTGCAAAATATATTACAGTGAATTGTATTGGGTAGTGAATAATCGACATTTTTTTACAAAATTATTAATCAATGGAAAAACGTACAGCAAAGAACGAACTGAATATTTCTTGAAATGAGTATTATTCGTACTAACGTGATGAGATTTCGATATAAGGTTTAGGTAACTTAACAGTACCTAAACCTCGAAAATTGTAAAATATATTTCAATGAATAGTATTGAGTAGTGCATAATATTTATTTTTTTTACAAAATTATTAATGAATTTTAAAACGTAGAGCAGTGAACAAACTGAGTATATCGTGAAATGGGTATTGCTCGTTCTAACTTAATAATGAGATATTATAACTTAACAGTATATAAATTTCAAACATTGCAAAATATATTACAATGAATAGTATTGGGGAGTGTATAATCAATGTTTGTTTACAAAATTATTAATCAATGGAAAAACGTACAGCAATGAACAGTTTTAATATATCGTGAAATGGGTATTACTCGTTCTAACATAATGAGATTTTATAACTTAATAGTATCTTAAACTCAAAAATTTCAAAATATATTACAATGAATAGAAATGAGGTGTATATAATAGATATTTGTTTACAACATTATTAATCAATGGAAAAACGTACAGAAATGAACAGTTTGAATATATCGTGAAATGGATAATACTCATACTAACATAATGAGATTTTATAACTCAACAGTATCTAAATCTCAAAAATTGCAAAATATATTGCAATTAATATATTGGGGAGTGTATAATCGATATTTGTTTACAAAATTATTAATGAATGGAAAAACGTACAGCAATTAACAAATTGATGATATCGTGAAAGGAGTATTGCTCTTGCTAACATTATACGGCACAAAGTAATTATGCCAGATATAACTGCAAAAGAAAGTTAAAAATATATCATTTCTAAATTTAAGCAACAAAATAAATGTCTCACAATCAAATGCAATACTTAAAATTATAAAGAATATCAGTATAAGAAAATATCAAATATAGAGAAATTAAAAACAATTCTCCCCAGAGCAAGTAAACAAAAATAAAGTCTTATCACGTAGATTCTTTGTAAACAATGTTCTCATGTGATGAAGTTTCTAGTCTAAAATAACAATCCTAAAGTAATCAAAGTTTTCAAAGTTCGCGATCAAAATCTTGATAAAAATAGCTTGAACATTATTGCGATTCTCTTGTTACATCACATTTGTTCAAACAGTGAAAAGGCAGTGAAAATCAATACTCTAATTCAACAGAAATCTTGAGATATAATCATATTATATCCTTGTTTATATATTCATATGTTATAAAATTAAAGTCTTTAAATCATATCCATATTTACAATTATAAACATGATATAACTTAATTATTATTTAATTACCAATATCATCATAATTTGTAATCGTTTAAATATAAAAATTCATATCTAATCTTCGTTTAAAATTTGCTAATCATACCCTAACCATCGAAACAGCCGGTCGATGACCGAAAGGCTAGGGCGCTGGCTTTCGGTACCAAACTCTGTGGGTTCGAGTCCCAAGCTTGATATGGACTTTGGTAGCCGTTCGGAATTGGCTTTAAGCAGTAAGTCCTGGTCCCTAATCCTGTAAGTCCTGTAGCATCTAATTAACCTCGTGTAGCACAATTAGCCCTCGTGTAGCATCTAAGTTACCATAGAGCTCCAAACCAAGCCAAGCCATCATAACGTTAAAATTTATCTTATCTCCATAATGTTGAAAATGATAAGTTTCGGTCGATATCTACGAAACACGAATAAGCTTATTTTTAACAAAATTACTTCTTAATTTGCTTTTATCACAACTATTACTTGCCATTTCCAAAGTTATTATAATTGTTGCCTGCTGGACATTGTTTAGATAAAATTATACCCCTTGGCTAAATGTTTTGGGTATGGTTCAAATATAATACTATGTGACTGTTCTATCTCCAACAGAACTAATGCAAATTATTTCAAATATACTGGTTGCGGCCGAACGGATTCCCACATGTCAAATAGTAATAAAAATCGATTGAACAAACTTACAGAAAAAAGGCTTTATAATTTCGAAAAGCACTAACCGTCTAGTTTTTTTTCACTAAGCTTTGAAAATAACATCACTCAGAGGGCACCTGTTATTTCCGATGCACTGCCGAAGCCGTTCTCTAAAGTTTACCATTACTGTGTTGGTCATCTGTTGGGGAATAGAGGCAACTTCCTCCCAAATAGCGGACTGACGGACTTGTTGCTCACTTTCAGGGGATCTAATAATCCGAGGATGACCACTTGGTTTCCTTCGTAATGCAGAAGTACTTGCTCTCGTGTTTAAAACCCATGTAAGGATTGATTTTCGATGAGGAACTGCATCATTTGCAAAGAGTCCGAAGCGCGTCTTGCATGCCCTCTGTGCCACTGTTACACAGAATCGTTGCTTTTAAAGAACACCTAGAAAATGAAATCGTGATTTTCACCGGACCAACTCATGGTGTTTAATGACAACTAAAAAATCCGTCCAAACTGTTTCCACAACACGCACCGCCGTACCACTCCCTTACCATTGACCTTCAGAAATGTGGTATTCCCTTCTGCCGCACCCTGTACACATGGAATGAAAAATACAAACACCCTCTTTACCATCGTTAACATTCAAATTTACCCTCAACATTTTTAATAACTGATTCTATCCATATACGTATTCTGTCTTAAAAATACTCATAATTAACTCTACAACTTGAAACTAAATTTCCACTAAAAAAAGTATAAAGTATTCCAAATTTTATTCAACAATAACAAAACAACTGCACCATTATTAATACTTAGATTTGACTTCAACATTTCTCATGCCTAATTCTACCTCTTATCTACTATGAAAACATCTCACAAATTTGATACTCTTATACTATACTATTATTTACTTAATATTATTTACTTAACATGATAGACTTGGTTAATTTGAGGTTTACTGGATTCTTGATGTCTTGACAGCGAAGCTTATTTTGGAGATTGGAATGTCATAAATTATTAGTATGTGCAATATCAATACCCTAATCCATATATTGGCTTGTTAGAAATATTATCTTTATTATTTGATAAGTTATTAAAGAACGAAAAGAAATAGATTTCTATAAAGTATTTTTTTATTCACCTAATGTGTCTCAGTGTTAAAGTAGTGACAAATAAATTTTGAAACCAGCATAGACATGGTAACAACTATTGACATATAAATAATCTTTGGTATTTTACATTAGTTATTTAATTATCAACATTAAAATTATTCTCTTCTCAAATACACATTAATCAAGCCAATAAAACTTATAAGATCATGTATCAGTAACCGGGTACTTTACATAAGTATATTACATGTATACGGGTATAAATATAAATCTTTAAAAGCAAAAGGAAGAATTCTATTTTCTGTTCATGAACAAATGGAAAAGTATTTGCAAAGTATAAAGGTTCTTTGTGTAGAAATTATAAAATGCCTCTTGAAATCTCTTAAACGCTTAAACTTTTTTCTTTTTTTAAGAGTGTAATAAAAAAGAAAATATTAAAAAAATGATTTTTAAAGAAGTCAATTTCTTAGGACTGGGGAAAAAGGAAATTTTTGGAAAAGGAAATTTGTAGAAAAGGATTTTGTGGAATAAATTTATTTTTTATTCTATAATAATAAAAGAGGAAAATATCTGAATTTAAAAATAAATGAACGGCATTTCGTATTAGTTTCCGACTTATTAACCAAAAAACTGCAGTTAAACAAAAAACGATTGTGGGTTTTCTTAAATTTTCAAAAGGATCTTCAAATCTTTAAATAAAACATTTCAGAAAACGTAGATACATAATATTCATCGAATAATATATATATATATATATATATATATATATATATATATATATATATATATATATATATATATATATATATATATATATGTGTGTGTGTGTGTGTGTGTGTGTGTGTGTGTGTGTGTGTGTGTGTGTGTGTGTGTGTGTGTGTGTGTGTGTGTGTGTGTGTGTATATAAATAAATAAACTACCCGAATGGTCATCTCTTGAAGAAATACAATCGAGGCCGAAATATTACAAGTCATATTCATGATCAAAGAAATTTATTCCACCAATACCAGCATATTTCTCCCTTCGAATCCAGCCCGCGTCTCTCGTTGCAAGAAAATATAGAATTAGGTCAAAGAGGGGTTTCCAGGAATTGGCGGAGAGAGTTAGTATTGGCAAAGGGGTAAATGACGAGAAGGTTACCATAGGAAGAACGAAATCGGATTACAAGCAATTAGAGGTGGTTAAAATTCATTACTTACACACACACACACACATATATATATATATATATAATTATCCCGAAAGAGAAAGGAAGAGAGAAGTGGTCAGTTAGATGGTTAGATGAGTTTAAAATGATTCACAAATTGAGGCATTCAGAGAGAAATGCACAAAATATATTTCCATTTTGATATTGACTTTAACTTACAATTTCCTTTATAATAAATGACTTTGTAGAATAAACTATAGATCTGCTATTACAAAATTGGAATCTGACAACAATTTAGTCAACCCCATATTTAAAAAAATCTACCTGGTATAATATAATTAATTAAAAACATTATTAAATGCAGATTCTTAAAAGAAATGTATCATACTCTGAAAATTATGCTGAGCTTCAAGTGAAATTTTTCGGTGAAATATGACAGAAAATTAGATTTTCTCCTAACTCCTACTGTGCCGTGTATTCCTCCAATCTCTCTTTTAATGCAATTTTCGATGAATATCAAATTTCCGAGATGCAAGATTATCCCTCTCTCTCCCTAAGGTTCATTTTTCCATTTTGGATTGTAAAGCAGAAAATCAGTCAGGCATTGTGAAAGATTGCAACTTTTAACGAATTTATCTAAAAGTTAAAGAATTATGATGAGAAGATGGCTAGAGCTTAACAAGCTAGGCGGAATTATTGACATTAATTGAATTTTCTGAAAGATAACACTGACTATAGGTTTGTCTTATTATCTCTTATTTTCGTGATTCAGCGAGCAGGAAAACAAAGAAATAACTTTTCTGTTGAAAAAATTTTTATTCACATTATTCAACTCAGAACATCCTGATAAGATTTGTTTCAAAGCTGAAAGGAAATTCCTCCTGACTTCAAGCGGCTGGAATTTTTCTAAAAGGGAACAAATTATATTTAAACGTACGTGCTCCCCTATAGATAGGGTGAGATTTTATATATATATATATGTATATATATATATATATATATATATATATATATATATATATATATATATATATATATATATATATATATATATATATATATATATTTATATATATATATATATATATATATATATATATATATAAATATGCCCATATTCACTTATTTTATACGCATATTTCTCAAGCACCATCATGAGATGAATCACTGACCATTTTAAAGATAACGTTTATGTAAAAGATCGCGTTTATGTTCCACCGCTATCCACTACTCTCTATGCCCTTAAACATCAAATAACAACAGCAATCAACTCAGTGGATCGCGAAATACTGATACGCGTTTGGGAGAAATTCTGTTATTCCCTTGATGTTTCCCGCGACACTCGTGGTGGTCACATTGAACTTTTATAAGACAGGAAATAAAACTTAAGTATGAATGGAAAATTTGTTACCTAAGCTGGAGTGTTGTATTACTTTCCTCAGTAAAATTGCATAAGTAATATATATATATATATATATATATATATATATATGTATATATAGGGTAGATCGGGGCATGTTGGCCATAGGGGAACGTTGGCCCATCTGCGATATTTTTATAACTATCCGGTAGATTGCGTTACTGGAAGAAGCAATCAAATGAAAGCCACTTCAAATTTTCCCTGAAGTGAGTTTTTTTGCACTTATAAATAAGCGTATCTGATTTATTTCTAAATTAAGTTTCACTTAGGAGAATAGCAGTCTAAAAGATCGTTGTTCAGAGCAAATTTTCTATCTACTGATTTCAAAAAAATACTAACAGAATATTTGATACAACGATCAAAAACCAAAATAGCGATATGGGGCAAGTTGGCCCATTTAATCCGGGGCATGTTTTCCACAGTTCAAGAGTTTGTTTTCTACATTCATAAGCCTATAAAAGTCAATAAAATTGACAATAGATCAGGAGAAGGTTGGATTCAATGTAGCATGTGCAATCGTTGGGCACATGAATCATGTGTCACAGGGGACACGAATTTTATGTTTGCATTCATTCTGATGATGAGAAAGATCGAGTTAAGGTGGACAAAATATCTTTTCTTATCTTTTGTGTCTTTTATATACCATGTTAAAATTACATTAGATAATATATGTGTGTTTTCATTTCTGTTAGTAATCCAAAAATCAAACCAACCTGCCCCGTTCGATTGTTCAGGTTGGCCCAGTGACTTGATGCCCTGTTGAACTTCACATAGAAACAATTAATTAATATTTATCCAATTTTCTCATGCGGGGTTATGCTTTGCGATGTGCTGATTGTAAAAACTAAAAATATATATATATATTGAAGAAAAAAAAAGTCAAGTCTACCCTATATATACAGTGGAACCTCGACTTACGAGTTCTCTTGGCATACGAGCATTCTCTTGGCATATTTTTTTCTTCCAGTTACGAGCTATAATTCGGGTTACGAGCAAACTTCAGATACCCCACCGTTAGTTTACGCAGCGAACGCCATGTTACGTGCTCATCAAATGAGAACCCGAGAAGAGTATAATAATTACAACCTTTTTGTTCAATTATTATACAATTGTATAATATTATTCTAAGACTACTCTCCAGTATTAAACCAAGAGATTAACACTCAACAATTATCACCCGGGAAGCTTGCTCTGCCCACACTTGAGTGACCATCTGAAACCAAACAGCGTCCAACCTCTCTTACAGAGAAATAGCTTCAATTCCCACCCCCACACTGGAACCCCCATAGGGTCTAGGGGATGGGATGACCTACGTTGAAAATCAAAAAATAAGATTTAATTATTCAGTTCAACCTTTCTCCTCCTCTTACATCAGCATCTTCAAGTCTGATCTGCAAGGTAAATGTTGTACATTACACTTAATAATACAAGTTTATTGCAGTACATTCTATTATATTACGTTTTTATACAATGTTCATCATTTATAAGCACATTTATCTTATTTAAAAACATGTAACAAAAAATTGCGGTGTTTTGGGGGAGTCCGGAATGAACTAATGGATTTTCCATTCATTTCAATGGGGAAAATTGATTCGAGAAACGAGTATTTCGAGTTACGAGTAAGTCGAGGCACCGCTGTATACACACACACACACACACACACACACACACACATATATATATATATATATATATATATATATATATATATATATATATATATATATATATATATATATATATATATATATATATATATATATATATATGTATATATGTGTGTGTGTGTGTGTGTTTGTTTTTGTTTGTTTTCGTATTTATGCTCTCTTTCTTCAAACGAATTTATAATGTTTCATAAAAATACATATTTTATTACCCCAAAAAGTCCATAAAATATAAAACAATGCAAGTAAATAACAAGATGGCTCAGTTAATGCCGGATGTCTGGCTAAACTACAAAATTCAAGACTTTCTTTTTGTAAGAAAAAGTACTCCACGAATCTCAAACCTCTCGATTTCTCTTGTTTTCAGTAGGGATTTCAGTTGCGCCAATACAGCTGTTTCCCCATAAATCCCTAAGATTTCCTAAAATGTTTAAATAAGGGGCTGATTCAGCGAATTATAGTGAGCTCCTAAGATTAAGTGCCATCTTCACTCTGAATAGGAATGATGGTAAGTTATCCATGATAGAAAGTAATCCATGCATAGCACATTTATTCCATTTTCTCGATAAAGAGGAATTACAGATGATTGCTTTCGATTTATTAATGCTATGCAGAAACTCAGAAGTCGTGAGGTCAAATTTTAGCTTATTTTCCGAGAAATTATAAATTAAATATCTTGAGATATAATTAAACTTATCTAGGGGAGTTAGTTTTCAACAGCAGTAGAATAATTTTCTCCTGATAGTAATCTATATTTTAATTCCGTACAATAATACTACATTAAATTATTACTGCATTCAATAATACTACATTAAGAAAACATTAGTCATAAAGCGTTTTTCAATAGTTTAGTGAAATTCAAAGGTTTTAAACATGCTTGTATATCTACTAG
Organism: Dolomedes plantarius; assembly: GCA_907164885.2. Taxonomy (NCBI): domain Eukaryota; kingdom Metazoa; phylum Arthropoda; class Arachnida; order Araneae; family Dolomedidae; genus Dolomedes; species Dolomedes plantarius. The sequence goes on from OU015490.1 coordinate 221,740,719, forward strand.
GATAATAACTGCCACCAAGAAGGTTATATTCGAACAGATAATTTTAAAAAAAAATCATAGGTAACCCATTAAAAGTTAAATGCGATATATAGATGAACTTTAGGTTTAAAAATCTTTTTTTAACTTCAAATCTTTATGAATGATTTTACTTAGAGTGCCAGAACATATTCCTAGTTTCGATACAATTGATCTTGGATTCGGCGGATTTTCATTTAGGTTCAGAGACTTCCCTTACTTCGTATTTTCCTGATTTCGAACATTCTTAGGATGAGGTTTCGCGGTCATGTTTTCATTCTTACTTTCAGTTAGACTTTTTTCCTTTCGAATTTAATATATTATAAATACTTTTTTTAAATGCCATAACCGCAATTTTTAAACCGATTTATAATTTTTCGATTCGAACATTTCTCCTCGGAAAGCGCAGTTACATAACCTTCGAGCCATCTATCAATTTTAGGAACTATTTTCAAAATAAATCTTTTATTTTGCATTCCAAACAAAGCAAAACATTATCAGACGATTATTCTGAAGTTGCCAAATTTTTATCTCAAAATGCAAACTACTGAAACAAATTACAAAATATTTTCCATTAAGCGCAAACGACATTCTGTATAACATTTTAAATCAAAGACTAAAATAGTTATTTTTTATTCAGGATAACAGCACCACTAATCCCTAAAAGGCAGCACACTTTGGCAAATCTAGCTTTTAATATTGTCGAATCAAATTCGTTGTAATATAAAAAGATAAATATTAATTATGTTTCGAAGATCAAACCATTGCATTTAGCTAATTTTGTTGTGGTCATCACGTCAAAGCATGAAATATTGCATATGCAAGATGAATATTTGGACTAAGCTACACGCCTACGTGCAAACTAAATGAATATATCTCAGTCTCAAACTGCATACACATATTAAATTTTACATTTGGGTAATCTCCTGCACATCTCATTAAACGGATTACATGTAGTTTATCTTTCGCCAGTTTATTAATCCTTGTTGTTACTGCAGCTTAATTTGTTTTACCCGCAGTGGACGTTATTAACGGGCTTTTGGGAAACAAATGCGTTTAACGTAATGAATTGTGTATTATAGAGAAATGGCGGTACAAATAATGCCACTTTCTAAGGGAAATACATCATTATAAACGCAGGAATGCCTTCCTTATATTCACTGAAACTTATGAAATAAAGACATAATTTTAATAAACATTATCTGAAATGCTTCGTGTTTATTCATTAAATTTTATTAATTTGACTAACTTTAACTAACACACACACACACAAATATATATATATATATATATTTACACAATAATTATAGGACATATCTTTTTGGATTCCTTTCAATGATATAATTTGTAATAAGAAACACATACCACATAAAATAAACGTCTTTCATTTCAATAGTTTATTAACGTTAAAATAGGAAAAACAAATTTGGAACATTCAGCTCTGTTCTGGAAAACCGTGCTTCTTTCACACAGAGGCATTTGGATTTCCATTTTTCGGTCCAAGATCAACTGAACTTCAGCCCTATTTGTTTATAAAATAACTCCTTTTTTTACCTAGACAGGCGGATAATATTTTTTTTAATTCTGTGAAAGGATTTTTTTATATATATCCAAATGCTAAAGTAATCTCACGAGTAATTTGCTACTGGGCAGGGAAGCATAAGAAAGCGTTTGAAAAATACAGACTGTACCGCTAAAGATTAGAGCTGTTCTCAAACACCAAACAAATACTGTAAACATAGTCAACCCCTAATGATAGCATTAATGATAGTTTAATCTACATATGTATGTTTTTCAATGCAAGTATAATAGAAAAATTCGACTATATTAAACATTGTTGACTGGCAATTTTATTTAAATATATACGCAAGTCACCAGCAAAGACTGAAATTTCGGAATAAAGTAAGCCATTGTTATTTTCTGAAATCTGATTTCTTTGTACGGGGGTCTGAGGTATCGAGTTTAAATGATAAAATGTGAGAATTTTCCCTAAACTCATTCAAGTCATAGTAAAAGTCATATGTACTATAACAATTATATACTTTAGGAATTTCATACCTTGATACATGAATTTATCTCATAAATTGTCTTCAACATTTGAGTGTGTATACACTAGTTTAGACATTCCCCTCTGCAACGTGTTAAGAATGCAGATTATGCTATAAAACTGTCATCTAAAAATGTTCATATTAGTAATAAAATTTATAGTAAAAATAATGATAGAAACAGTAAATGTAAAAATTAAATGAGTAAATTAGAAATAATTTAAAAATTATTTGGATTATTCTTAGGTATTATCCATTACAACACAGATCTATCAGAAAATCAGTAGATCTCTCTCGTTCATACTTAAAAAACTCCCTTAATTTTACTTAAAATCTCCCTTAATATATATATATTTGAATACAGAATATGTTATAAAGCTCTCATTTAAAAGTTTTGATATTAGTAATATAAAATGTAATAGCTGTTATAAAAATTAAATAAGGAAATTATAAAAAATTAAAAAATATTTGTACTGCATTACTTTTAAATCTCCACATCTACAATACATTTTGTATGAAAATCGGTTGTCTTAACTTTTATGCTTAAATAAATGCCCTTAATTTTCTAAAAACTATTTCCTTTCCAAACTGTTTAGTCTTACTGGAGATTTCGTCAATTCCTATCATTTCAGGGATATTGACGAAACTTAAAAAAAGTTGCTTATCTATAACAAGCATAGTTATTTCAATATAAGATTCATTATGCATGTCAATGTTTCCTGTTCCATTTTCCACCATCTAATGTGTCACGTAATTCAAGTTTCTCCTGATTTCACAGGAACCTTTAGAACATTCACAGAATGTCTAAGATATTCTCCTACACTGGCCATTACAACGCATTTCAGAAATTAAACGCCAGCGTCTTAATAATGATGTATGTAGTTTGTGAGTTTCGTGGATAATGAAATTTCCCCAAAGATAAATATGTTGGACTAACTTTAGGCTTTGAACTCATCCAAAGTATTTCCATTATGCTGCAGTTTTGTAATGTTCCATCTATTAATTTATTTATTATGATGTTGAAGAATTATACATATCATTCTAGCCAGATATTATGCGTGGTCTGATATTAGTTGAGAAAAATACAATCAATTGCGATTTGTTTTTAACATTTATAATTTTATAACATTTATTTCCTTTGTGTAGGATCTATGAAAAATTCGCACTGACAAAATGACCTTGTCATAACATGTAGTTTTAATCAATTACAACATTTATTGGTACTTTTTTTTGTGCAATAGTATTAGTAGTATTGGCTAAGTAAAATAGTTTCAATAGGGTAGATAAAAGATAAAAGTTTTAAGCATATTGTGTGTAAATAATATATATTGTGGATTGCAAAGTAACATATGGACAACAGAGAGTCTCTGTATATATATATATATATATATATATATATATATATATATATATATATAGAGAGAGAGAGAGAGAGAGAGAGATTATATATATATATACATATGTAACCCCCCCCCCACTCACCACAGATTCCGGAGCACTGCTGTCACGCGAGGGGGAATGCCACAACCGATGGAGTTACAGCTGGGATGATATATATATATATATATATATATATATATATATATCATTCTAGCAGATACATAGACATGGCCGGAGTGAAGCAAAGAACTCACTTGATGAATCTTTTACCGGATGGACCTTGTTGGATCTTTTATAACTTCCTGAGGTCATAGTCGTGTGACCCCTGAACTCTTGCATTGATTGAACAGAGGGTCCCAGGACCACTCTACGGAATGGAGCCCCACGGCGTTATATAAGGTTTCACGTCCGCTAGACTGGGGTTTTTAAAGGGATTGATATCTGGATTACCTAATTTAGTTTTAGGTTACGCTTCAATCCGTTGTTCTTAAGACCGAACATCGCAATTAATTTATGCCCAAGGGAATTTAAAAGAATTTAGAATTTTGATAGGGTTTTGGGGTTATATATATATATATATATATATATATATATATATATATATATATATATATATATATATATATATATATATATATATATATATATACATACAAACATACATACATACATACATACATACATACATATTTAGAGAGAGAAAGAGCGACTCTCTGTTGTCAATATGATAATTTGCATTCCACAATTCGTGATCCATATCTGACTGATTAATTCAACAGAAATTTTTAAAGGGCTTTGAAAGCTAATTTAGATTTAGACCCTTTACAAATGCGTGAATTCTCTGAAAAAGTTATTTCAACGCTGTACAAATTGTCTGAAACTCTCCTTGTGAGGTAGCTATCAACACATTGATTGCAATAACTTTCTTTGATTTTCGTGCATTTTTGTTTCATTTTTACTAACCCAAGAACATCTTTAAAAACTTTCATCTTCTTCTTTTAGTGTAACCGAAAATAAATTTGAATATTTCCGATTTCTTAAAAAAGTATTTTTATTTATCATTATCAGGGATTTAATCTCTCGACAGACGAGAAATATCTTCATTATAAAATTACAGTCAGACCTTCGTTATATGGAAAGTTCGTTATATGGAAAATTCGTTAAATAGAGATTCACGTTTTAAAATACTTTAAACTACACAAAAGAGATTTTAAATTCATAAATGCTAAATATTATTAATAAAAAAATCAATCACACTTTTATTTTGTCTATTATTTGTGTCTATTTCTATAATTCGTGTCTATTTCTATAATTCGGTGCACTAGACACAAATTTCTATAATTTTTGTCTAGTTCTTTTAATTAATATCTATTTCTTTTGTATATCTTACCCATTAAACAGAAATCTGCAAGGAAAACAAGAATAAAACAAAACATTGTCCGGAAATACACTGTATTTTCGATTTAAAAAAATTATATTAAAATTAATAAATTTTAATGACATTATCGCATTTATTATAACAAGAAAATTTTAAGCATACATTACCTCATGCGTCCTTAAATTTAATTGCTGATAAAGTCTCTTAATTTTGTCCAAGTTATTTGTTTGAAAAAATGTTTTCTCTCACAATACGTCTCTCATCTTGCAATGTACTAAAAAGCCCTTCAGACGTATTTTATTCACACTGTAATTCGCATCGGAATGTGTTAAAAGAAAGTTAATTTGTTAAATGTGTTAAAAGAAAGAATAAGTTTAAAATGTTCAGAAATATTTTGAGAAATATGGAGGAAAAAAATATTGGATCGCAAGAAAAAGTTCGTTAAATAGAGAATGCTCTTCGCTATTTAGAGGTTATTTTACGAAGAAATTCGCAAAACGTTCTTGGTTCCAAGGAAAAGTTCGCAAAATAGAGAAATTCGCAAAATAGAGGTTAGTTAAATAGAGGTCGGACAGTATATGCACTGTTGGTATCTGTATAATTACATTCGCATATTAAATGAGCATTTCCAAAGATTTTCTTACTATGTAAATGAAATGTACAGTTTCATATTTTCCAGTAAATAAAGATAAGGATACATAAACATAATTACATTTATCTGTGAATTGTTTAAATAGAGAAACTATTAATTCTACAGATAATGTACCGTGATACATATTTTTAAACGTATTTGTTTGAGAGTTACACAATTTCAGTTGTGCAATTTTGAAACAGTATAATTTTTTCACCCAAGGGCATTTTATAATACATCTCATTCTATGTCTCTGTTACAATACGTAATTTATATAAGGAGCAAAGATGGTTGCACGTTTAAGGAAATTAATGCTTTCTCTTATTTATCATTAAGTTTTTGACTAAAAATGTAAATTTTTAATGTTACACATATTTATTTTTGAGATGTAAATATATTGATGAACTAAAAAGTTATAATGTTATTATTTGTGTTGTAGTAACTTTAGCTTTATGTTACTGTATTATACTGTATACTTAATAAATTGTCTTCAGGAACACGCCATCTTTCGGGGTTGACGGTGTTCGGATCGAATCCAGAGAATCAGTATTAACGTCAAATTATTGAAATCCGTAACGTCAAATTATTGAAATTATCGATTTTCCAGTTATTAGCAATCTTGCAATATGACGGCATAATGCCGTCTTCATAATAGTCTAATAATAGTCTTCGTGAATGTTCTTCCTAACGCTTTTCTAGTCTTAGAGAACTATGTTCTGCAAAATACATCCCAAAATGGAACACGGGGGGGGGTCATGTTTCAAGTTACTGGAGAAAGCGATGACGTCACCGAGACCGCGACCGCCTTACCAGTTTATCGTTTGTTTGTTTTTTGTTATTTATTTTGTAGATTGGTACGGCGTTCGTATTAAATACCTTCGTTTCTAGGCTGGATATGGGCACGTTAGTTTTGCAAACCGGAAAGTCCGCCTGTGAGGTCTAAATACCTTCGTTTCTAGGCTGGATATGGGTACGATAGTTTCGCAAACCGGACAGTCCGTCTGTGAGGTCAAATTTTCAATGTTGGACAAAATTGAGGTGGCACCTGGCTAAATCATTCCTTGTGGAGACATTATAAACAGGAACCCTACCCCTTATCCCACTAGCCTAATTGGAATTGTTCGAGAATACCTTCGTCCAGGGGTTTATTAGGCACAACAAGAATACATATTGAATGAACTAATAAATTTACATCATTCAAGCTAAAACATATTTCATTTATTAATTTCTTTCATTTTAATGAAGAAAATAAGAATACATTTACTTGAAACACAACTGCTCTATTTAAAATGCGCAATAAAAAATTTTAATATTTTTCTTATTTTTAATGAAGCATTATAAAAATATCGTAAATTTTTAAACAACATTTTTTTCCATAGCCATCATAGCTCATACACCCGAAAACAAAATTGATCATTTTAAAGAATATATAAAGACATCGCATTCTTGGAATCTTCTAAAACAAACTATGTGTTTTTTTCAAGGAGGTAAATTACATTTAAAGTTTAATCATGATTATTGCTTTTATAAAATATTTCAGAATGTTGCATAGTTCAAAGAACTGCATTCTGATAAAAACTGATTAGACAATGTACTTAAAAAATAGAAATATGAATTATATAAAATTTTCGTTTGCGTTAAAAACTATTATACATACCTTTTGCATTCATTTTAAAGAAGTTGAGAACTATTCTAAAATCTTCTGTTTCGGATGATTCTGTTCAGGCTTTGAAAAAATATTTTTTAAGCTGATCAAAAATTTCCACGTATTTAGAAAACATAAAAATTATTCTAAATTTAAATTGGGTGGAAACTTTCTCGTATTCCTTAACGTATGCTCGAAAAGTAAGTAATAGAGATGAAGTGAAATTCCCCTTTTTCTTGTTCTGAAGGCATCATGCATTTAAATTACATCTTTTCGCTTGTCTAAACAATTTCTTTTTGAAGTCAAAGAAATGTTTTCCATGGTAAAATATTCCTCACAATGCTTGTTTTCATACTTTACAGCTCGAGGATCATCTGGAAAATTTCCGAAAAATGTAACATAAACTATATAAATTAAATTTTATTATATTCATATCAGTCTGAAAAACATTTTTCTGTATGAGAAGTAATAGAATTTTCGATCTTTCTTTCACATTAAAAGTTTAGGTTTTATAACTTTCAAATAAACATTTTAATTAATCATTTTCAGGAACTGACGTTCCTAACATTTGCTTTTGAGGTACTATATACAGCAGCTACATACGGTCTTTCGATTCAGAACAAACAAAAGAATATTTTAGTAGGCATTTTTGGAATAGGAATTTTTGTAATTTATATTTATTGACTTAAAACTTTTATAATATTCTTTACATGTATATAGCTTCTTAAATTTGCTATATATTCCTTCGTCTAAAATTTAAAAAAAATTCTCAATATGTGTTTGAAAATTTTCTTAAAATTTAAGAAAAGGAAAA
>OU015490.1:221748726-221756226 GCA_907164885.2 Dolomedes plantarius
TAGGGCAGGTTACAGCAAATATGGAACGAAATGTCTCAAGACATCATACAGAACTTGTATGACTCAATGCCCGATCGTATCGCATCGTGCATTCGCGCTAGAGGGAGTCCACGGAGTATTAACTCCTCCGTTCTTTTGCCTTTTTTCTCTGAATAAATTATCTTTTCTTTGATTTTCTTATTTACTTATATGAAAGTAGTCATTACGTATGTAAAATTTCGTTTCATTTTCACGACTCCTTCTTGGTGCGCTAATTTTTTTGTCCATGAGTGTAGGATTAACTGCTTTTAATTTCATTCCTTTTGTCTATTTTATTTGTTGTAGTTGGTTATCAACTCAATAGTTAATTCTCGGCTATATTCTTTTTAAGTATTCTTTTTCATTTATAGTGTCTTTTTTGTTGTCATTATTGTATTGTACATTTTAGTTAGGTTGTTCAACTTCTTATTTTATTGCTGTTAGTTTGGCTAAAGGTACTGCTTTATAATTAGGGGATGTACCAGACCACCGAGAGTGTTGCCATGGCACATAAACATGTTTAATCGGAGAGGGGTGGTCACAACTCCCCCCGGTCACTTAGGTACATCTCCATATTAGTATTCTTTCTGTGGGATTTTTCAATTGTTCATACTGCTGCTGTACGGTTTTTGACTTTTTCTTTTTATGTTTTTAAATATCAATCTTTAATATATATTATAGTTTGACGCTTTGAAGCTGCATAGCGCTTATTGGTGTCAACATGTTCTATTATCATTTATCTTATTTCCTTCTATCTCTTTTCTAACTATATATATATATATATATATATATATATATATATATATATATATATATACTATATATATATATATATGTATATATATATATATATATGTAACAAGAAAACGCGTCGTCCTAAATTACTTTACTTTAAAACGTATTCTAAATTATCTTTTTAATAAAGCACGACCCCTTTTCCAAAAATTGCGACCTAAAAATAAAGTAAGTATAATTTATCGCAGCACTGCAGATCATTAAGCAGGCATGTGAAGTATCGGAACTCAATAACATCCCCAGATATGAGTGTTCGAAGTTTATGAGATTCGGAATGTCCGTATAGTGTCAAAATTCTTGAAGAGCCCTCGAAACACTCTGAATTTATGTCTCTATAACGTCAAAAAAACCCACTTTGCAAGAACTTATGGCCACTTATCCTATGCCCAGGCCATAGGTCTCAACTCTAGCAAGCGCGGAATTTATCAGTCCCCGGGAAGCTTAAGTGGACACGTGAACTCCACGAATCTAGGTCGCCCAATTAAAAATTTAGTAGTTTAGGCCCTCTGGCGAAAATATCGCAAAACACCCATTTAATATTTCATGAACGCAAGACTTTTCCCTCTCTTCGTTGCTAACTCTTGTCGCTATCGGACATGCTGTCCGCTCGCTCTTCGATTCTAACTGTTGTTGCTGTCGGACCTGCGGTCCGCTCCTGTATGTTTTTACGTCCCGTCCTGGCAAAGGCGCCGAACAAATCATGTATCCACTGTAGCTAATACCCTCGCGATGCTTCAGAAGTAAATAAAGGTGATGTCCTGGATATCGTGCAATCTGTGATTCTCTTCTATGGCTCCATGTGTTTATCTACAAAATTTAGTAAGTGCTTTCCTGGATCAACACTACGCCCGACTGCATCTCTCCAATTTGTGCGTAGCGATTTACTAGATGATTCACTCCTCGTTCCCGACTGCATCTAAATTTCCCAAATGTGATTATTATCACATTTATAAAGCCGACAGGATTATGGATTAATGCTAGGTAACCCCATGGATAAAAAAGTTTTAAGCTATTTAGATGCATCTTCGTTCCCAGACAGCTAAATCTACGCTAAGTTTGCCTGCTGATGATAAACCTTTAGCTTCCCCGTCACTAGTATCATCACTCGAAGTTCGTGAGCACTGCGAAAAAACTCCTACTCAAGAATCATCACAATTAAGGACTATGGCGGAAGAAAATTTTAAGTGTCCATTATTTGTGCCCGATGGTGAAATTGAAATTGAGGACTGGCTGAAGTATTTTACAAGAAAATGCAACGAATTAAATCTGAGTGACGAGAAGAAACTTTCTAAATTTCCGGATTATTTAGGACGACGCGTTTTCTTGTTACATATATATATATATTATATATATATATATATATATATCTATATATATATATATATATATATATATATATATATATATATATCTATATATATATATATATATATATATATATATATATATAATATATATATATATATATATATATATATATATATATATATATATATATATATATATATATATATATATATATGTATGTATATATATATATATATATATATATATATATAATATATATATATATATATATATATATATATATATATTATATATATATATATATATATATATATATATATATATATATATATATGAAAGATATAAATTTAAGTTGATCCCCTGTAAATTTTCTTCCCTTCCCATGCTTAAGATCGCATTACCAAATTCTGTTTTCAAGAACCCAGGAATATTTTTCATAGCGTCAGCAATTCCTGGGCAAGCCACGAAACTGTACGACTACTTTTCTATGCCCAAATAAGGTAATCGTCCTGCACAACTGATGCAGCTTGCAAAAAACATCTTTGGTCAGCAAATTCTTCAACCGCAGATACCTCTATACTCAAACCCCGGGAATCACTCGGGTGTTGGCTTTCCATTAGATCAGATGTCTGTTTAGCCACTCGGAAATAAATTTCTTTTTCTAATAGTTCTGTAATCTGATCTTATTTCATTACATATATATATATATATATATATATATATATATATATATATATATATTAACACTATGTCATAAAAAAATATATGCACACAGAAGAAATAGAACTACTATCATGAAACTTGGCTGGAATGTAGTCTGGTAAGAGGTATGCAAATGATTAAAATTTCGACGCCAATGATACAAGGATAAGCGTGCTATACGCATATGAGATACTCAGCTGGGAGAGTTTAAAAGCAAGACTGCTACTGCCATAGGGTTATTGAAACAAATCTGTCGAGTTGGATGGACGGTATTGTGTCTAAATATGTCTCTGAGACGTAACCGGTGACGGTATGAACAGTAGTCAGAGAGGGGGCGTAGAGTAGGTCTCAGAGAAACAGGTTGGTCGAACACGCGTATCGGCCGCAACCTCGGTCGGAGCGATATGGTAATTGCTCGGTGTTGGCAACAATGGATCATGGAAGGTATAGTCTACCGTTATGGAGGGTCAGGGCATCCCAGGAACACAAATGCATGCGAGAATCGCACAATCATAAGAGCCGCCACGTCCGCACCAACGACGCCATTGGTTCGACGCCATTTGCCACTTTCCTGACATACGGTGGTATCAAGGGAAACCATTCGGAGAGGACTTTCCGACGCAGGTATAATGAGCCGACGTCCATTAATACGCCTACCAGAGATCCCACATCATAGGCAGTGTTTATTGGATTTTTGCCGACCTCGGGCAAGCTGGAGTGCGATCGAATGGAGGCGTGTGATATTCAGCGATGAATCACGATTCAGTCTCAATGCTGATGACTTGTGTGGAGGCTGCCAATCCACCGGTCCGCTCCGGCATTTGTTCGCAAGAGGCATACGGTGATTACAAAAGGTGTGACAATGTGGGTAGCGATTTGTTGGGACACACGATCACCTCTAGTCGTCCTTCTACGCTCTTTGACGGCACGCAGTTACGTGGCCGATATTTTAACGCCAGTAGTACTACCTGTGCTATCAAGTCGCCCAGGTGCCATTTATGAGCAAGACAACGCTCGTCCACATACTGCGAGACTCTCCCAACAATATCTTCAAGGATATGACGTACTCCCATGGCCTGCCAGGGCACGAGACCTCTCGCCAATAGAGCACGTCTGGGACGTGCTTGGAAGGCAACTGCTACTGGCCCGGAATACTGGTGAATTAACTGCCCAGTTGCAAAGATTATGGCATGATCTTCCGCAGGAAGACATTAGTGACCTCATTGATTCGATGCCACGCCGTGTTTCGGCTTGTATATCTGCCAGAGGTGGATTTACTACTTAATGATTTTTAACCATTTTTATGCCATATCTTTTTAATAAAACGGTCTGGACTTCTGAATTCGTCTGTATCTCCTCATGCACTAAATACATGTTAAGTTTCGTGATAGTACCTCGTTTCCTTCTGGGTGCATATATATATATATATATATATTTGTGACATATTGTATATATATATATATATATATATATTCAAATATTATGCTTTTATTAACCTTCGTGGTGTGTTCGGGTCTATTTTGACCCAAAAGCTATTTAATTTTGGAATAAAATTAAAATTAAAATGGATATTAGGTTGCCGCTTCATGAATGTGCTGATTTTGCTATTAGATGAAATATACTTATTTTTTGTTTTGATTGCAACAGAAGCCTATTTGTCAAAAAAAAAAGTTTATGTACACTGTATTCGGGTCCATTTGGACCCCTATGCTAAAATGCATATATTATTTTTAAAAATTAGCAGAATTATCTTATTTATAGTATGTAGAGTATATATACAAATGAATAATAAATAATTAATAATATATAGACTATGAAACATAAAATGAATTTACGGAGAGCACCTATTTATCAAAAGATAAGTTGATTCAGTATAGAATTGACCCACTAAAATCAGGTAAACGTACCTCGAAGGATATTTTCAACCCTACACCAGGACCTACTAGATACGCTCCTTCAAGAATTCACGACGAACTGTCTGCTTTTCGATTGTTTATTACAGAAACCATCGAGAAAATTGTCATCAAGAACTCAAATATAGAAGGGGCACGTGTGTTTGGAGATAAGTGGAAAGAAATCGACAGGTGCCTATATAGGTTTGCTTTTACTTGCTGGAGTATTCTAATCCTGCAATGAATGTACAGAAATTTTGTGGGATTCATAGAATGACAGATCTATTTGTATGGCAACTATGAGGTTGCAAAGGATTTTCATATATCAAGAGTTTCTAGATTCGATGATTGAGGAACACGTTCCTATAGGAGACAAAATGATAAATTTCCAGCCATTCGTGATATGGGATACATGGGTGGGGATATTACCAAAACTTTTTAACCCCAGTGCATATGTGACAGTTGATGAACAGTTAGCTTCTTTCAGAGGAAACTACCCATTCCGACAATACATGCCTAAGAAACCCGCAAAATAAGGCATACAATTTTGGGTTCTCTGTGACAAGGAAATCAGTTACGTTTGGAATATTCAACCATAACTTGGAAGACTAACAAACCAACTACACGAGAAAGGTCAGGGACTTTGGGTTGTTCTTGATTTGTCTTATGGTCTAAAAGGACATAATGTAACATGCGACAACATTTTGTCGTCTTAAAAACTTGGACAGATGTTACTGAAAATAAATATAACAATTATTGGAACAATGAGAAAAAATAAAACTTCCATTCCTCCTGAATTGCTTCAAACTAAAAACGAGGAAGTTTATTCATCAACATTTGCGTTCACGGATGACACCATGCTTGTCTCATACATACCGAAATGAAATAAATGTGTTATTGTTCAAACCACACTGCACGCTGAAAAAAAGTGGACTCTTTAGAATCTAAAAATACCACAAGTGATCCTTGATTATAATTCTACGAAAGGTGCTGACATCTTAGATAAAATGTCGACAACTTAGATAAAATGATTTCATGCTACACTTGTAAAAGGAAAACTAATAGGTGGCCCATCGTTTTATTTTGAAATGTTATTGATATTTCGGCAGTAAATCCAGATTGGAAGCAAAAATCAAAGATAAGTCGAAGAGTTTTCATTGAAGCACTAGGTATGGCTTTAATACAAGACCATATTTGTTGAAGAAACATGTTTCCACGTCAAAAATCGGTAACTGAATTAGTGAGAAGTACGCAAAAGCAATCAAAAGACGAAGCAATTTCAAGCCCTGAAACAGAGGGCTCCGCGAGCACTAAAAGAAACAGAGGTCGCTGCCATTTGTGTAAATCAGATAATAAATTTCAGAATGTATGCATGAAGTGTGGTAAATACATATGTATATTGCACTTGAATCAAGTATGTAAGAATTTATTGATACAGTTGTTCAGTTATGAACATTTTCTATATTTAAAATAAGGTGATAAAGCAGGCAACTATGTCAATATTTGTGTCATAAACATATAAAAGATTAAATTTTTATTTAAATTCAATTTTATTACATTGTTTTTAAATATTGAACAGAAGTTATAATTGTAAAAAAAATTATATTTCTTTTGTGTAAAAAATGGAAATTTCTGTTATTTTCGCTTTTACTTTTTTTACTTTTCCATATTTCTGTCATAAACATATAAAAGATTATAATTTTATTTAAATTCAGTTTTATTACCTTTTTATTTAAATATTGAAGAGAAGTTATAATTGTAACACAATTTTAGATTTCTTTTGCGTAAAAAAAAAAGGAAATTTCTGTTTTTTCGTTTTTATTTTTTGTACTTTTTTGGATTAAATATGGAAAAACATACATGGAAATTTGTATTTTATGTTTAATAATTTCTCAAAAGAATAAAGAAATTGTTACATTAATTTAGTTAAAAATATATAATGAAAATATTGTTAGATATTGAAATTAGAAACATTGGGTCCATTTGGACCCGAACACAGTGTGCGTATGTTCGAAATGAACACAGCACGAAGGTTAAAAAATTCTCAATTTGACTTTCTTGGTTAAGTATCAAAATTGTTAGTTAAAAGCTAACATTATAGTAGTCTCTACATTCTCATGCTTAAATGTTTAGCCGTAAACAAATTTCGAGAGTGATATCTCTCATGCAATTATGTTAATAAATTTTCAAGTAATTAGGTTTATGAAAGCAATTATGTTAGTAAATTTTTACTATTATTACCTAATTTTGGTTAAAAAGCATTTTATCACCGAAATTTTGCCGAAAAAATGTAAAAAAATAATTTTCGCATTTATTCGCTCATATCGGCAAATTTTCCATTTATTCGCAACTATTTCATAAATGCGAAAATTAAGTATTGCTACGTACCACTAACCAGCCGTAGTAAAGGTTAAAACTTATTCAGATAAAGTTTAACTCCATTTAATTTTTTCTATTTTTTTAAACTGCATTTGAACGATACGGCCTGCTTCCTATTTATGCAAAATTTTAATAAAACAGTTTGCCAAATATTCCTTAATTTAACTTATTTAGAATAAATACTAAATCTCATTAAACAAGCAAGAGTTAAATTAATCGTCAGAAAGGGATTGCTATGTTACTTTTGATAAGGTTGGAAAACTGTATTTAAATGGTCACTCTCGATCTTTAACCTATCTAATTCGTTTGCTTTATAAATCTAATAGACTTTTAAAAAATGAAGCTTAAATACGAGATAGAACATAAAACTAAAAAGTATTGTTTTATTTAAAATGATTGAAAAATA
>OU015490.1:221758726-222179453 GCA_907164885.2 Dolomedes plantarius
TCAAGCTTTAGCTAAACATGACAATAGGCATTCTTCGGTACCCCTTACCCTCACTCAGGTATAAGAAGTTTTATTCCCCCCAGCCAAAATTTTTCGCAAGTTTCAAATCGACATCGTGAACGGCATGATAGTAACGCCCAACGTTATAGTAACATTAGTGCGCTTACATTAAAAAATGTGCAACTACCTTACGTGCACTTGCAAATTGATTCAATTCCCATAACAACTTTACTTGATAGCGGCAACGAAAGGTCGTACATGTCAGAAAAGTACTTCAAATCGCATTATGACATGAAGCGCTTAAACACACATAATAAATTGCGAACACTTTCAGCTCAAGGGGAACAATGTCAAATATTAGGCTCCTTATTGGCACACATTAGTATACAATCCCAAACAAACAAACTTGTGTTTCATGTAATGCGAGATATGCAACAGGAGGTTATCCTAGGGATTGATTTTTGCTACTCGTGTAATGTAGCACTAAATTTCAAGCAGAATTCTATCTCGGTGCAGATGCACCAACAGTCCAAAGAAGCTGTGCTGCCCGTTCCAGTTGACTTGTCGAAAACGGACTTAAAAGAAAACGAAAAAGTTTGTTTACAGACTACTTTAAACAAATTTGCCGAGGTATTTTCAGACAAGCCGGGTATTACTCACGTTACAATTCACAAAATTGATACGGGAGACAGTCCCCCAATTCATTCCCGCCCATATAGGTACGATACAAACAAGCAGAATTTTATAGACATTCATATTGATAAAAATCTTATCCAAAATATTATTTCACCGGTCGATAGTCCGTGGGCAAGTCCGGTTGTGTTATGTCGTAAAAAGGCAACTTGCCTATTACTGATCCCGAAGCCTGGAGATTTGCAATTGATTACAGGGGGCTGAATAAAGTAACAAAATTCTCTACATATCCTATGCCAATAATTGAGGATATTCTTCACAGTTTAACGTCATTTAAATACATGACTACTTTAGATTTAACATCCGGGTTTTTCCAAGTACCTATGGCTGCTGAAGACTTTAAAAAGACGGCGTTTATAACAAAAAAAAGGAACTTTTGCGTTTCGTCGCATGCCATTTGGACTCAATGGGGCACCTGGCACATTCCAAAAACTTACGGATATAGTATTCAGGCCTGTTTTAGGGAAGAACGTTGCCGTATACCTCGACGACATAATTATTACGGGGGAAACATTAACCGAGCACTTAGCTCTTTTACAGGAAGTGCTCTTTCTGATAAAACAGGCTGGCTTAACAATAAATACAAAAAAGTGTCAGTTCGTCCTCAGAGAACTACAGTATTTAGGATTCAAAATTACGCGTGAGGGCTTTTAAATGGATTCATCTAAAATCGACGCTGTAAAAGCGTTTCAAATCCCACAAACGGGAAAACAACTTTCGTCGTTTCTTGGTCTTTGCTCATATTACCGCACATTTATACCTGCGTTCTCGGAAGTCGCCGAACCGCTTAAGAAATTGCGAAAGAAACGCACTAAATTTACGTGGAGTTCCGACGCCCAGAACGCCTTCCAAACATTAAAGCAGAAATTGATCCAAGCTCCGGTACTACGCCATCCAAATCACAAGCTACAATTCGTAGTGCAAACGGATGCTTCTAATGTCGGAATCGGCGCTGTACTAATGTAGGAAAACCAACCTATCGCTTTCACTTCGCGAACTTTAAATTCCGCAGAACGGAACTATACAACCACTGAAAGGGAATGTTTGGCTATTGACGTAGCACTCAAAAAATTTCGCTATTATTTTTCAGAACAGCCGGTTCGGGTTATAACTGACCATGCTGCTTTAACCCGATTATACCCGGGCAAAAATGTTACGCCTCGTGTCATTCGCTGGACATTAAATATCCAGGAATACAACTTAATCATTGAGCATCGTCCTGGGAAAGGAAATCTGGTAGCGTATGCTTTAAGCAGAGACCCAGAGGGGGAGTCGATAACCCAATGTAAAATGCTCACTTCTATTGTGCTCGATAACAAAACGCAGTTAAAAGAAGTGCTTCGTAAAGACCTGGAATTCGGAGATATAGTTAAATACCTATAAAACCCCGAACAATTTTCCGGAGTTAATTTGCATGCTATACAGGGTAGAGCACAGAACTATGAACTAGTCGATGATGTCCTTTTTTACAAATCATTTACAAATCGGAATGGTGAAATTCGTCCCGTCATTCCCTGTTCAATGACAACACACATTCTACATACTCTTCACGATTTACCTACAGCCGGCCATATGGGTATTCGAAAAACTTTTTCTCGACTTAATGAGGAGGTTTACTGGACCCAAATGAGGAAGTGGGTCACCCAGTACGTTCAAAGCTGCGACACTTGTCAGCGTACTAACTACACAAATTACCGCCCCGCGGGTTTTTTACAAAGTATCGTGGCCACGTTCCCTAATGAAATCGTAGGGATAGATTTATTAGGCCCATATCCCCGTAGTGCAAGTGGAAAATACAGGTTCTTACTCGTAATAGTCGACCATTTTTCAAAATGGACCAAAATTATACCCCTGCGTAGAGCCTCAGCCAAAGCAATTGCTGATGCATTTACACATAATTATGTTTTGCGATATGGTGCCCCTGTAAAAATTATTAGCGATAACGGTGTTCAGTTTGTCAGCGAAGTTTTCACGGACCTGTGTAGCAGGCTTCAAATAAAACGTGCAAAAATGGTCACTTATAGACCACAGTCGAATATTGCCGCAATGTAGACAACACTCCGTCGGGTGCGTCTCGAAACTTACGTCATCGGGCGCGGTGTATCTCTCAGATACATCTCTGTTTTATGTGTTTTCTGTTAATTTGTATTACTTTAAATCTTCTATTTTTATTCTGTTTAGGGCCAGGTTTTTACACACGGACCATTTTTTTATTTATTTTTATTTTTTTACAATTTTTAGTTTTCACAAAACACCAGCTAATAGAAGTAAATCGATAGAGGCTTTTATTTCAATATTATCTGTTAGTCTTGCATCTCTTTCTCTACTACATAGATTAGAAACTGCAGAAATGTATTCTTTAGGGCATTTCACAATTATTTCCAATATTTCGTCAGAAAAAAAACATATCCAAGAGCCGTATACAGATTTTATACCTTTCGCACTTCCCATTACTCCAGGTAATTTTGTGATAGTATTCTGCGATCTACCTTTGACATTTTTTTCTACCCATCCATTTTGTCCATTTAGTAATATTGTCTTTTCCTACATAAAAATCCTCATTGTTTGCATCATCATCAAGTTCTGAGTCATTATAATCACTTTCACTGCTATCAGAATCAACTTCACGTTTCTAAAATATATCTTTCGTCATCATCACTTTCATCAAATTCTTCACCATTTAATCCCTTATTTCCATAACTAAATAGAATACTATGAACTAGCTCAAGGTCTTTTTGATTATTCAAATCTAAAAAGCGCTTAGCACTTATCATGGAAAAAGATAAATCAAAAACGTACAGGGAATCTTGATACTTTCTTAAAGCTTCAAGAGGCAAACGTTATCGAGCGCGTGTATCTAACAGATACAAAACTTCAAACAATCTTCAAAACGGGAAATAAATACTCCTACACGAAACTGATCGTTACTGCATTCCAAAGAAGCAAGTGGTCATATGGACAGATACTGATAAGGTCCAGGTCGAAAGAACAACTTTTAGGGGACAAAAGCAGAGATATTAACACGCGTGTATCTGTCAGATCAACGCGCCCGATGGAGTGTTCAAATGATTCGCGCATTTATACTAAACAATAATAAAACATGAGATCATATACAGCAGTTTGCGTTTGCATTACGGTTGGCCGTCCACGACTCGACAGCCAAAACACCTGCCGAAGTTTTTCTAGGCAGAAAGTTTATCACCACTTTAGACAGTCTATTCTTCGTACCGGGGCAAGCGCCTCAATTTCAACTATCTGATATTCAGGAGATGCTTCGCGAGGTCAAGCAAGTTAATGACCAGATGCGGAAGCAACAGAAGATGTACTACGATAAAAATCGTAGGGAGGAAAAATTTGAAGTTGACAATGGGTTTTAAAAGCCACCCACTCACTATCTAACGCTAGTAAAGGCATAGTCGGGAAATTTTGCCCGAAATTTCAAGGTCCGTACCAAAAAAAAGGTAGCAGGCCCAGTGGTTACCTTACAAGAAGGCCAACTGCAAGTTCCCGCAAATATAGACCAGATTAAGAGGTATATAAACCGTGCAGACTTTACCTTGTTTTCAAATCAAGTCCAAACAGGTTCACAACGGTTAACATGATGCTGGACCCTGGGGGGTCACCAACGAAGACGGTCCTCCCCCTACTCACGATTCCGGTGATGACCTGCATGAGGGAAACAGCTCCTCTCTTGCACAGGAACCCTGGTCAGGAGTTAAAAGAAAGACTCCTATGACTTCTCAATCGTCGGAACCTGACTCTCAGCTATTCGAACATCCACGCAAGCGAGGGAAGCAGACGCAAAGGAAACGGAAGATCTCTGGCCCCCAACAAGATCCTCCTCCCAAGAGACCTCCTGCCCATCGTAAAGCCGGACCAGCGCCTCAGAACCAACGACCTGCTGCACGAAGGATGCCCACACGGTCAACGAACCCCTTTACTAGGACTGCGACCATCAAGAGAGGTTCCACGGAATGGACAGACTGGTGCAACGAAGTTGCTGCCTTCATGAACAAGTCTTGTATACATTCTCTTATTCTATCCCACCCCCTTCAATAACATCGAACAAAACTGGTTTGAAATTCCCCATTGTATATACTGTGTAAACATTTTGGGGGGAAGGGGTGAGCCACTGAAAAAAAACGGCATACTGTTGTTTTATATATTTTTGAAGGGGACATGTAGTGAATAGAAAGAAAAACACATACTAACTACAGATAACAATTAACTAACTAATGTACTATCTTCAAAAGACATAACACATGTGCATTATGAATTGTGGGAGAGCAGCTACAAACAGTCAAGAAATGTCATGCTGTGCAATTGTGTTGACATTTTTAACTAAAATAGACTTTCTAGGGCGCAGTTGGCCAGCCCAGTATCCGCAACTCTGCAAATCTACTGTTTGATGGTGTCACCTGGACCCTTCGGGGTTAGTTTTGGAAAATGGGAGTGGCGTTTTTCCCCCACACAACGTGTGGAAGGTTTTTTTTGGCTTTGCCACCCATTATGTAAATAGTCAGACCAGCACGCGTTTTCAATTAGTTAACTGAAGCCGTTCAGACCTCAGTTACCTAATTTTTTATTCCGAGGGAGGCCAGTGTAAGGTATACATAAGATTCGATTCACAACAATCGAACTTTTGAGTGAATAAATTAAAGAAGCTGCTTGAGATATGTTAATTTCGGCATACCCGCTGGGTACAAATACCATGCAGCTTGATTAGAAAGAGGGGTTGTTAAAGTTGATAGATAAGCGAGAGGGAGCTACGATGTAAGCAGCTCCAGGTGTTAACCGGCGCTTGTGCTTAGCAGGCCCAAAGTTTACGTAGCAGAACTGCTGGTTTGACTCTCTAGGTTGTGAGTATTGCAAAGTTTATTTTTATTGAATGCTAATATATATTCCATACAAGTAGTATGTATGCTTATTGCTGTAAAAGCAAATTCTATATGTGCAACGAATTCAATAATCATTGTTTCATGTATAAACTGTGTTTGTATCAAATTCATTTAGAGTGCCACTTCAAATTATATACACCCAATTCTGGGTAGAAGTAGCTAATTCTTTACAACCTGCCTGATAATGAGTGGGAGGTGTTTCAGGCCGCACATTAAAAGCTTGGTGGGCCGCACGCATCCCGCGGGCCACAGTTTCAGTATGTTTGCTTTTAAAATGCCGAGCACTTAATCTAGGCCTTATAAAAATGGAGTTAGCTTTACTTTCATGTTCATATAAGTCATTTCTATGTTATTTATAAACTGGTACATCTCCAGCTTATTTCTGCTGCCAACAGAGTACATTACAAATCAGACTTCAGCAGTCATTTCTCAGCACTCATTAGACTATAAGGCTGTACATCTGAAAATGAACAAGAATGGAGTTGAACCACTATTCAATTAAGGCCTTCATTTTTGTTGTTTCTGTTACAGATTTCGCAAATTTTATGCTTTATAATAGATTATCTAATGTGTATTTACTCCATTTAATCAATACAAACATATATAAAAATGTATAAGGAATTTTGACGTTCATTTAGGTTATAGCTATTTTATTACGTTAATCTAATAAACACATGGAAGGAAATTGTATGCTTTTAGAAATTCTAAAAAAAAAATCCTAAATTTACCTTTCAAAGTTAATTTCGCTCAATCAGTAAAAGTACGCAATTCCAATGTGTATTGACTTTATTCCATTTACTATAAAGATAAGTGTGGTAATTTTTTATCCTAAGTGACATTTCTAAGAAAAATGATAATCTCTTACATTTTTTCTTAGCAAAACATAGATGTCTTACGTACGAACACGGATATTTCTGAGTTATTTATCAAAAAAAAAATCTCAGAAAGTTCACTTTACGCTGTAGAGGTCTAGAAATATGTTTCTGTTTCCCAGATCCTGCATTTTGAGAAATATCAAACTAACTGAAATTGTTCTTTGTATGCTTTATCAAAGAGAAGAAAGGAAAAAAATTCCTAATGACTTCTTTGTAGGAGTTCTATGTTTTATTAAATGTAGCTTTTGCTACAAAAGGTACAAATGTCATTATTTTATTGTAACATATGCCTTAGTAAAAATTGTAATAACTTCATTCAAATAAAACAATAATAAAAAGTATCATATAGAGATTTAAAAGATTATTTAATAAACCGGCATAATAAGTGCACACACACACATACATATATATATATATATATATATATATATATATATATATTCATTTATTTATGCTTGTTTCGATATTTTAGGGTAAAAACAAAGAAAATTTCAATATCTGTAAGTTTACTTACATTTATATATGTAAATTTATATCCATATTTTTTGGCTAAAAGAATACAAGTATTTTTCATGAAATAGCAAAATGCATGAGAAATATTCAGTAACATCATCTCTAATTAATACTTTTCTGTGTAACGAAAAACAAAAACTGTAATTTTATTTATGAGCTTTTATTAGACAAAATAAAAACGGAAATATAATTTTCAGTGACATCATTTATTTAAAAGGTTCTTCGTGAAACTCATTGTTCCAGGATTTTAGTACATTGAAATATGTACTCAGAAAATATAATGGAAATTAAATATAATTTTTAAAAAATAAATAAATGTACTAATATTTCATTACCATACTAAAGCGATGTAAATAAACTTTTTTTAACAATGAGATTAAAATGGAAGCGTAATAGGTGATTTTCTTATTTTTTAGTTTTATCGCTTGAATATTTTTAACAATAAAATGCAGTAAATATATTAAGTTTAGAAATTTTAAATTAGGAATATTATCATGTTGTAGAATTAATTTAATTTCTAATTTAGACATGTCTTTCTTTGTATACAACGATAAAACAAGAACGAAATTTGGATATACAAAGTATTAATACATGTCATAAACACACATTATACTATTTCAGAATTTCTATGTACAACAAACTGTATAATGCATATTTATAATTTAAAGAACAAGATGGCGGTTGTATATCAAAAAGCCATTTTTTTCAGATTTTTTAAAAGTATCAAGCAGTTTTTTGCGTATATATTATACTTACACGGGAATCGGCTAGTTTAACATAGTAGAAAAATATGCTAATCGTTAAAATTAAATGGTACGGAGAAGTTATGTTATACTGTAAGAAGTTATTTTTTACTGTATGTCTATACTTGAAGGAGTGTGCAAATATAAAATCCATAATATTCTAGTATATGGAAATATGAAAGTACCAAGCATTAATTAAATACCGGGTGACCAGAAAAAAAAACATCCCTACTCTAACGTCTCTGTATATCGAATTACTCACTGTAGATGCATCAACTTTTTTACACACATAATTCAAGACATGGGGAAACGGATTACGAGAAAAAAAATAGTTATAGAAATAGCCGACAGGTGGCGTTGTACATCTGTACATATGCTTTAAGTCACAAAAATCGCATTTTATTTGATCATACCAAACATTCATGTGACAAAGACGTATCGACGCAATGAATTCTGCTCTATATGGTTCCCTTATTGAATATGTAAAATCGGCAGTCTTGGCAGCATGTTCGACTGCGGATTGCCACTGATCGACTGAAATGCGTCCCAAATGCAGAGTGATACATTCTTTCAAGTCTGCCAAGGTTGGAACTTCCTGACCTGCTCCATATAGACTTCGGGCTGAAGTGTGCGGCTCCGGTTCATGTACCACAAGGGTCGAAGTACGTTTTAGATAGCTGCCACATCAATTTTGTCCGACCACCCCCCCCCAGGTGCAACATTTGGAGGGATCGTACCCTCTCCCACCCTCTCTGACCTCCTAGAGGTACTTCCCGGTCTACGGATTTCACGTGCTCTCATCAGGCTAAGACGCGGAAGTATTTGATGGCGCTTGTCGGGATTCGATCCGAGCACCCTCAACACCGAAAGCTAGAGCGCTATCACAAGGCTTTCTCGAGCCCGCGTGTGTTTTTTTCTTTTAAATATTATTTTTGTTTTGTTTTTCGGTTGTAAGTTTGTTTTGATTTTCTCTTGTGAAGCGCCACCTATCGGTGTTTCTGGAACTTTTTTTGCGTAATCTGTATCCCCATGTCTTGAATAGCATGTGTGAAAGATTTGAAGACTATACACTGTGTAGTTCCCTATATACAGGGAGATCAGAGTAGAGGTGTTTTAATTATGGTCACCAGGTATTCAGATTAAAGTTGCAAGCAATACTGTTCTCTGTAGATATTACACTCCAACGTAAATCCTGGAGTTAGTAAGTTTACATATCCAAGGACCTGTTCATACGGAATCCGTCAGCGGCAGCGTTACTCGAATTGAAATATGCTTAACCAATTAGAAACCTCCAAACGATTAGCAACGAAATTGTTAAGGTTTGTGATTAGTTTAAAATACGTCAATACGAGAAAAGCTAAAGCTGACGGATTCTATGTGAACAGAACCTTTGATATTAAACAGATTTCTAAAGATTATATATATATATATATATATATATATATATATATATATATATATATATATATATATATATAAATTTATTTGTTCATTAATTAATTTGCTTATTTATTTATTTATTTATTTATTCTAGTTTACAAAGGGATGAAACACAAAAATTTCCATCTCTGTTACCTGCATGAAACTTTTGAAAAACGCATAAAAGGAACGCGCATATTCGAATCCTCCACAATAAAAAAAAAGAGCTCCAGCTAGTTTCTAACTATTTCATATGGTTCTTAATTAGGGCTAGGAAGGTTAGGTGTGATTGCCTGTTTGGAAAATCCATAAAGGAGAGTATCCTCAACTATGTGACACCAGAATAAGAAAGAAGTGAAAATTTCCCAAATATGCAGTTGGAAGGGTTTGCAGAAGCAAATATATGAAAGGGAGAAATGCATGAGAAACGGACAAGGGTTAGAAACTTTATGACCATATAGACTATGCAAGGATTACACCCTTTAATCTAGCAAACAAATAAAGTGGGCTTTTGGCGGGAAAAAGAATAAAGATGGAATTATAAATTACATTAAGACCGAAATTACCAAGACAAAATAACTAGAAAAATTAGAAATCTGTAAAATATAAAGACCCACATGCAAACTTCCGCATGGAAAAACATTTGCTAAGTTAACAACATAAAGCTTCCAGAGGCCACTTATTTCTACACCCAGGTCAATAGGTCGCAGCTCTAACAAGCGCGGGATCTATCAGTCCCCGGGAAACTGAAGTAGACACGTGAACTCCACGAATCTAAAGTCGCCCAATTAAAAATTAAGTAGTTTAGGCCCTCAGGCGACAATATCGCAAAACACTCAGTTACTATTTTCAATACGCTTCAGTTGTCTGAATGTTTCTTTTTAAACTTTATGAATCATACTGTAGATTTTGTGTACTCATAGTTATTGTTTTGAATTTCGTATGTGTGTGTGTGTGTATCGTTGTTTGAAAATTCACTCAATGGGGTTGAATAGTTGAGTTGAACTGTTGTGGGGAGGGTGATAGATAACATTCACGGGAGCGGCGTCATTCCAGAGAACGTGCTTCCCTCGTTTACAATGGAAAAAATAAAATGATTTAACTTGATGTCTCGACAGTCAACGCACAGAAAAATATTGAAAGGGAATTATGACCAGAATTTCAAGGAGGGGATTTTCGGCAAGCTCTAGCGAAAACTTCTGGAAACATGTATTTAAAGCATTTAGATACTTACCAAACCATACGAATCCAAATTCAGTTTAAAAAACCGAAACGTAAATAACTTTCTTTAACAATTTCTTTAACTCCGACCGTTTACCTTTCCTAAATAATATTTATAAAATTCCATATCCGCAATCAGAATAATAACATAACAAAAGTTGCTAAATAAAGCTAAATAATTTATAAATAATAAGACTCTTTTGTCAAAATTTCTGATACGGTTAACAAAATCCACTGGAAAATTATTTTTTGTAAAGATTCGATTATGAATCAATTCTACCAGGGATTTTATTCCTATGCAAGAGCAAAAATGTCAAAACAATAATTTTCGAAACAAACTAGATTCACTGCAACACACCTTATTTACGTTTACACGGTGAAGGAGCAAGTCAATAAATCTGTAACGAGATTTTAGTATCCGAGTAATTCCTCCCAATCCAACGGGTAATTGGAAAAACAAGGTACTTCTTTGGATTAAAAGGTATTAAATTACATGTAGTGCACTTCCTTGAACTTTCCAAATTGACGCAATAAACCCAACATTTATGCTTTTGTTGAATATTAAATTATATTAAAAGGAGAATTAAATTAATTTTGCTGGTAGATACAGAATTAAAATTATTATTACATTATGATATTTGCTCGTTCTTGAATAACGATGTGCTTCCTCGATAAATTCAAAATCCCCTTATTCCAAAAAGATACGTAAGAGAAATTTGATTCGTAGTGGAATTACAAGACTTATGATTCGACAAAGTATCTAGCACGTAATCATACAAATTTACTGTCCACTTTCTAATGCAAAAGGTTATTTACGCCTTCTTGAGCTTTTAAACTGTCTTAAAGGATTAAAATGATGTCTTGTATTAAAGGCTTTCTAAAGAATCATGTTTGAGTTGTAATAGTCAGATCTTATTTCTACTACAGTTTATTATACAAACGAAGTCATTTCCAAATAGCTGTTGTAAATGAGTTTGAATTTGGGACATAAAAATAACATTTATATAAATTAAATTATAAAACTTTAATACTCCAATAAATTTTCACATCTCATGATATTTGGATAAATTAATTAAGTTAATATTTAATGCTTCAGTTAACATCAAGACAGTTTTATGATATTCTGTATTAATGTTTTGAGATTGGTAGATTTAATTTCACTGATTACGGGAATTTCAACCAATCGACAAAAGTAAGTATCGTTCATTAAAGCAATACTGGTAAATTTTACGTACATCTTTATTTCCAATTACACGTAAGCAAAAACAATTGAACTCAAAAAAAAGAATTCTTTGACATCTTTTAATATATATATATATATATATATATATATATATATATATATATATATATATATATATATATATATATATGTATATATATATATATATATTTAAAGTTAACAAGAAAGAAAACGCATCTTCCTAAATTACTTTAAAGCAGATTATCAAGGTAATAAAGCATAACCCCTTTTCCAAGATTGCAAGCTAAAAGTAAAATAAGATAATTTATCGTAGCCCTGCAGATCATTAAGCAGGCATGTGAACTATCTGAACTCAATAAAATCCCCAGATATGAGTGTTAGAAGTTTATGAGATTCCGAATGTCAGTGTAATGTCAAAATTCTTGAAGAGCCCTCGAACCACTCTGGATTTATTTTTTTATAATGTCGAAACCACTCTTTACAATAATTTAAGGCCACGTATTTCTACACCCAGGTCAATAGGTCGCAGCTCTAACAAGCGCGGGATCTATCAGTCCCCGGGAAACTGAAGTGGACACGTGAACTCCACGAATCTAAAGTCGCCCAATTAAAAATTAAGTAGTTTAGGCCCTCTGGCGACAATATCGCAAAACACTCAGTTACTATTTGCGTGAACGGAAGACTTTGCTCTCTGCATATCTAACTCTCGTTGCTGTCGGCTGTGCTGTCCACAGACGCCAGAAGTCTGGTCGTTACAACGCTCTTCTCTTAACTCTGGCATGTAAACACTGCTGTTAACAGGTCCCGTCCTGGCATGGACGCGGGACAAGTCCAGTGGCCGCTGCAGCCTTTGCGATGCTTCATAATTAAATAAAGGGGATTTCCCGGATATCGTCTGATATCTGTGTTCCTCTTCTATGGCTCCGCATGTGTTACTCTCCTAAATTTCGTAAGTGTTTTCATGGATGAACACTTCGCCCGACTGCATTACTCCTCGTACAGACTGCATCCCCCATTATTTCTAAGCGTTCCAAATGTGATTATTATCACATTTATATATATATATATATATATATATATATATATATATATATATATATATATATATATATATATATATATATATATATATATATAATTTCAAATGGCAAGGCAAATACAAAGCTAATGACAAGTAGAAATACAAAACACAGAAAGAGATGACATAAAATTGACCGAAGTCATTGCTTAAGGAGTTCTCTGGACTTCCAGTAAAGCGCCGTTTCACAGTCGCCTCTAAGGGCTGCACATTTGTGGAGGTGGTGTCTGTTCATAAGGTCATTAGAGTTACAGAGGGGACAATAAGGGCTTGAGAAAATTCCGATGCGGTGTGTTCTGCTAAGCAGTCATGTCCAGTTAGTAGGCGAAATTGGGCAACTGCGTGCCGTCGTGGGCTGCTGGGGACTCTCAAAATATCCTCAATCCCCCATATATATTTATATTTTTTTCCAACGGCACAGATTAAAAGGCAACTTCATCCAGAAAAAAAGCACAACTCAAGAAACACACAAAAAATACGAAAAAAGCTGCAGCGAATAGCCTCCCAGAAACGGTCCACAAGCGAAATTTTAGTCAATGCAGGGCAATGAAACAAATGTTCACAGTTCATGACCCGTCCCAAGTCAGAAAGTGTGCAGAAGGGACTGGAAACAACGTTGAAGCGGTGTAAATGTTCCAGGAGACAGTCATGGCCGGTGGCTAGTCTAAAATCGATCGCCATTTTATGTCTGGTCCATTTGGAAACTCTAAATAATTTTTTCTCCAGGGTTTTGAGAAGTTGTAATGAAGAGACTCTTTATGAACTCCTCTCTCCCCGTATTTTTTATTATACGCTTTACAGTACCGTAAGGGACAATGGAAAGAGAGGTCTGCAAGTTCAAAGCACATTTTTTGATCAGAGAGTCAGCGATTTCATTGCCATGAACACCACAGTGCTCAGGGATCCACTGTAAAACAATGACCCTCTTACTGACAGATAAGCTTTGCAAGAATGCTTTGACATAATATATATGAAATGAGAATGAACTAACAGAAAAGGTCCACGTGCCCATTTAACCCATTGTTTACCAAAAAGAAGGTAAGTGGGAAAGGTGAGCCTTCTTCATCTCTAAGTTTCACAGACCTCGCAGAAAGGTTAGGTAGCACTACCGAAGTGATACAAATTCTGTTAAAGGCAATCATGAAGTATTATTGCAAAACAACATAACTGTGCTGCTCACTTACTTGGCCATTTTGGAAAACGCAAAATCTTGGACGAACAGGAACGTTGGTAATTCCGTTGATAGAAACAGTTTGTTAGAAAAGATTTAATAATTATTATTTAGCATTATTTTGAGGATATTAGCGCTATATCCCTAGATAATTGGCAAATGACCATTTTTGTTACCATGACCAATAGATAGACATCGATTGCAAGATAATAAATTTATTATTAAATTTTTAGACTGCGACATAAAACTGCTGCTCACTAACTTGGCCAATTTGGAAAACGCAAAATTCTTGGTCGAAGAGGAAAGTTGGTACTTACGTTCATAGAAAAAGTTTGTTATAAAAGATTTAATAATTATAATTTAGCATTATTTTGAAGATATTAGCGTTATATGCCTCGATAATTGACAAATGACCATGTTTGTTACCATGACCAGCAGATAGGCATCAATTGCAATATAATAAATTTATTATAAGATTTTTTGCCCCAAAATTGGTAAGAAAAATTTGAAAATAGAAAAACCCTAATTAATTCAACCTAATTCGTAATAATTAAGTGTATTTCCCAATCTCTTTATCGCAATAGAATGATGAACCTTAGACATTTTTGAATGTTAGACAAGAAAAGTACTTCAAAATACTCAATAGTTTTCCACACGGTTTCTAGGTAAGATATCTGTGTAATTTGAGCCAGACGGAACTGTTTCAGAAAAAATGCTGTTGGTATTGCTAAAATCTTACCATAAAAATCAGTTATGAGTTTTCCATAATGTGAGGAAGAATTTAAAAAGACGCCTCATGGATAAATACAGTTTTCCTTTCAAGATGCATCAATATATCGTTTAAGCCAATCAGGTGTAACTAAGAAAGTTTTAGCGTTCCTAGATTCAAGATTAAAGTTCACCTTTTAAAGACTTTTAGAATAAGTTCTTTGTAAACCCTAATACATTTATTATCAAATTGGTTATGAGCCATAACTACATGCTGTGTGTTATTTAGATTAATTTAATCACTTATAACAGAACTTATTGCAAAAATCTTTGCTGAAGTTTCACTTCAGGAAATGCAATGTTAAAGTAATTAAAAATAATTTAAATGGCATTTGATAATATAACAAAGATGTTATAGTAAAATACTTGACTTTTTTACCAAGTTTAAAATTTTCAGAAAAGTTACTTTAAAATCCTTCATTTTTCTTCCCTTTAACTATTCGAATTTAAAACAGGTTTTTCAGATAGTTCAAATTTCATATCAGAAAGTATTCCTAAAAAGTCTTTTTTCAGAGAGAAAAAAAAAAACTTTCTATTCCAGTGAGAAAAAGCTGCTATTTTCTCGCCAGAAAATTGCTCTGAGGCACGAAGAAAAACTTCAGAACCATTCTTAAAACGTGTACTTGGCTCTGAAATGAATGAACTGTTTTTTCTTCGCTTCTCGAATATTCCAGCTTCGGTATCATTACGTGGACTTTCAAACTAAATCTTTTAGATTTTATCGTTTACGTGTATTTTTCGATTGAGATGTCATAGAATAAAGATTTCATCGTTAAAGGAACCATCTGACTTCAGGAATGAATATTAAATCTGCTTTCATTAGGAAGTTGGAGAAATATGGACGTGCTTTAGGATTTATTTATATGGCATAGTCAGCATGCGCGGCAGATAAAAATTAAATTGTAATTTATGCATCGTTATGGAAATCTCATTCGCTTTGCTTATATTAGTATATTGTGGATTCATTACAGCAATGAAAAATAAGAGAAATTTCACTCTCGATTTAATTAACCTCACATTCTGTATTATTTATTTAATCTTATAAGACTCTTACATAAGTTTAAATTTTAATCAATTAATTTTTTTAATGTTACTTGAGTTTAATCTTTAAAAGGATTTGGAGTAATTAGAATGTTAAAAGTTAGCAAATTGCGCTTTAATACCTGGCTTACTCAGTATTTTCAAATTAAGAAGAAATGAAGAAGATTTTAATGTGGTATCAGTTATAATGTTTATTTTCAAACATTTAATAATGCTTCAGTCCTTTTTTGACATTTGCCGTTTCGGATTGGAATTTATTACCCTTCATTAAATTTCGAAAGAAGTAATTTTTTCGTAAATCCGACCCATTTTTCAAAAGCCTCAAATATATTTTCTCGGTTTTTTATGCTCACACTCATAAATATCCACTTTAACAATATTGCTATGAATTCCCAGTTCAGGTTCGGCGATTGAATGGACTTTGAATAAGACAGAATAAAAACAAAGATTTATTTACAGGAAGTCAAAATACTGCAGCTTCTAGATCGTCTGAAACTGACTACAGTGTATCTAACACATCCTCTAGATAACATATTTAATGAAAAACTCAACAAAAAAGACGTGACATGGAGTCGCACTTATCGCGGCATAAATCTCAGCAATTCTCCGAGGAAAATCTCACAGCTACCAGCGGCGCTTTTGACAAGATCAAAACACAATTCAAAACTGAAATCTGAACTCTGAACTCTGAATCGAGGCTGTATAAATAGCTTCTGGATAGTCTGGAGATTTCTACAATGTTCCAGAAAATACCAGGCTCGGAAAAGTCGCCAAGTTTCACGCGTAGTCACAAAATTTGAAGATATCTCGCCAAAAATTAATAGCCAAAAACGTCGCCAATAAGACGACGTCTCGTCAGTTTGTCGAGACGCCATAGAAACGTTATGTTAAATGCATGGTACAGCAGAAATTAAGCTAAAACGACTATTTACATGGAACAAACGATAATAATGCATTACTTTACAAGCAGAATAACAATTTTAACGGCAATATAAGCTAAATATATACATTAATTTACAAAATTCGTAACAATATAGAATTTCTGGCGTTTTTCTGAAAAGCATGTGGTGAAAAACAGAACAGATTTTGTGGTGAATCAAACAGAACAGATCTTAACCGACAGGTGGTGGAGTGCAGTAGTGTGGAGTTTGAAATGAACTACCGTCTATTATTTAAACTTAATGATAAAAATACTTATGAGTCTATGTCCACAGGTACATTATTTACGATATGTTTTAGACTGTTCCTATCTGCTGAAAGTGACGTCTTTTTATAAATCTATTTCTATAGGGACTGATTTTGAGTTGTGTAATTTTTACGGGTTGTATTTTATTCCGCTTCTGTCTGCTGAAAAGACAGAATATTTAGAAATCTCGATTGCTAGGAGACTGTTTTCGCTGCATTGAATTAGTACGAAATATCTTTTATTCCGTTTCTGTCTGCTGAAAAGACCGTATTTTCAGAGATATCGTTCTACAGGGGATTTAGAAACAGATAAGGGGATACAAAAGAAATTTTTGTATTATAAAGACGAAATAGAATTTTATTTTTCTCCGTCCTGAATTTAAATGATTCCTTCGTTGTATAAATCACATTTTATAAAAATCGTTCAGGAAATTATCACCCTTTATACACAAAGAAACATAAATGGAACATATTTGAAAAAAATTAAGGTTGGTATTGATGTATCATGTGTTTATTATGTCCGTGAAAAAAATCAGAAAACCACGCCCAAAAAGAAAAAAATTAAAAGAAGATAAAAATTATTTCACAAGAAAATTAATTATTTTACCATGCTAACTTAATGCTTATAATTTTCAGTTTCAGTGTACATAGATCAGGCGATGAGAATTATCGATATTTATTCGGTTCAAAACGAATGTGTCTTATTAAACTTTCTATTGCAGTTATCCGGGCGATGACCGAATGGTTAGGGCACTGGCAGTTGTTGCTGTCTTTAGGATCGAGTCAGTAGGTTCGAGTCCCACTGTTGGCAAGGATATTTGTAGCCGTTTATAATCGGCATTAAGCAGTAGGTACCGATTGGCCCTCATGTAGCAAAAAATGACAGTATCGCTCTCTACCAACCAATCTACTGCAGTTGATAAATTACATCAAAAGTCAACAAACTTACGTACGGCTTTATTTTCTCGGTGAAGTTTTTCTGCAACAACAGAAATTTAGGGAGTCTGAACTGAAAACCTAACTTTGTTTTATTTTGAAACCCTGAAAGTCATCCCCGAGGATCCCCGAGGATCGCCAAACAGAGATAAATTTGAACCTCTACTATTTGTTTCCTTAACAACGTGGTAGGCTCTTATCTTGCAAATATACTCACAAACGGTTCGTGATATGTTGGTTATGATGATAGCAACTATGCGGATAACACTTTCCTTATGAAAGGATAAGACGAAAATATCCATGTGCCGGGATTGCCCTCATAGTTTGTAGGGTTCGCGTGTTGCTCAGATGCAAATTTCTGATAGCAGCGCTGTACATGCCAGCCAAAGTGAGTTCGGCGCAGGTGTTTGATCTATTTAAAGGGCACACGCTGAGTTGGCAAGAGCCCAAGACTTTAGTAGCGAGACGAGAGAGAGCGAGGCAAGCTTGATGGAATGTGATAGCGGTGTTTAAATGATAGAGCGTGTATTGGTATTTAGCCGAGGTGGCTGCACGACTTCGAGAATTAGCCCAGAGCCGAGGTTTACGTGGAATATTAGTAAATGCCTACTCTGCCTGAGGGATTCATTGCGACCTTTAGTTTCTTAGTACCGCGGGTTGCGGTACTGTTGTGTATTATTTTGGAAACCCGAAGTCTGTATATGTTAGTCTGCCTCTACGTAGAGAATAAAGGAGTTATTCTATAGTTATCCCTCGTACTTTATAATGTGCCTGGACCGTTAAAGAGATAAAAAAAAGAAAGGAAGAACCACATAAGTTTCTGAAACAAATTCTTATCAGCAAACAAAATATAAAAGAATTAGAGTGGGGTAATTTCTCTTCAGAGTTTAAAAAGTATTTTTAAAACATTGAGTGAATTTTTTATTTTATTTCTTTCAGCTAACGTCAAAACAGGCATTGAGTTGGATTTTAAGGTTCATAAGTATCATCAGAGTCCATTTATAGTGTTGTCCAGAAATGAAGGCCTAATTGGAATAGTGGACAAACTCTGTTTTTGTTCACTTTGAGATACAGAGCCTTAAAGTCTAATGAGTGCTGAGAAATGACTGCTGAATTCTGATTTTTAATGCCATCAGTTGGCAGCAGAAATAAGCTGGAGCTGTGCCAGTTTTAAAATAAGATAGAAATGACTTGTAGGAACATAAAAGTGAGGCTAACTCCATTTTTTTAAAAAGTAAAGTTGGCCCACTATTCAAATAAGTTTTTACATTTTGTATTGCTCGTACAACTGATTTTATTTCATAATACTGCGTCTTGTAGTATACATCATGCATGAATAAAAAGCCTTTTTGATAGAAAATACTTAGTTATTTCACTCTTAATACATTTTATAGATGTTGCTAATTCATAGTTTGTTTGTAAAAGGGTGTCGCTGCTGTGCTGCTATTTATGTAACTAGCACGGCTGCACAATGGAAATTTTGCCCTGTCTTTTTGTTTATTTGAATATATGTGTTGTGAGAAAGAGGAGTTTCCCCCACACAACGTTGTTTCGTTTATTATAAAGACGTTTATTAAAGGGCACCATTGGACTCGTCGGTCGATAAATTAAAACAGGACCTATAAGTAATTTCGGTCGTTTAACTGAACCGCCGATCAATTTAATTTTTATTTCTGTTTCGGTATCAATAGAGTGGTTGTGGTTGACGGGGAATTCTCACTAACATAATACCAGTTAGTAACCCTAGAATGACCAGTGATTTTAAGGAACTGACTTGTGTATAAACTATTTGTAAACAGATTGTATCATGGCTCATCATTCGCAAATTTTCTATAAATGAATATCATTGAAGTGTTTATTGAACAATACATAATTTAAGCTTAAATAGTCTATTAAGTATTTGTTTATATTCTTTGGTATTTTTGACAGTATCAAACTTTGCAAATGGTTAAGAATAATTACAAAATATTTTTAGTAGATATCTGAATTTTTGAATTTGATTCAAATTACCGTCTTTGCGATGGAAATATTTTGATTTAATAGACGAGTTTTTGATACAGATAGTTGAACCAATATTATCAAACGAATTCTGTAAGATAAATGAATTTCGTGTGAAACTGCATAATTTGCAAAAAATCATAATGTTTATGTTTTTTAGAAGGTTATCACAATTTTACAGATTTTTTTTTTCAATAAGCCCAAATAATTGTTTTTGCCATTAAAATATGACATATGTTATAAAAATATTCTTTCGTATAAAAATCTGTTTTCTCCGGTACAGAAAAACAGTACACATTCATTCTTCCGTTTCAATGCTGAATAAAGAAAGGAAACAAATTGTGGATTTTAACATCGTTTCTGCTGAGCTGAGGTTTATAGAGAACAGCAACTTCTACCCTACCTTTGGGTAAGTATAACGTGAAGTGGCACTCAAATAATTTCATTCAAACACAGTTCTTAGATAACAACAATGTTTATCTAAATATTTGCACATATAGATTTTACTTTTCAACGTAAAGCATATGTACTACATATGCTTTATGTTGAAAAGTAAAAGAGATATATATAGCATCCATACAAGGGAAATTCAATTCAATATATTCACTTGTATAACTACTCATTCAAGAAAAATACACTTTGCCAAACTCACAGATACTTTGAAAGTCCACCAGCAGTGTTGCCACGTAAACCTTGGGCCTAACAAGAACTCGTGTAGGTTTGAAGCAACCTAGCTATGCCTCGAGCGGCTGCTATTATTAAATCAGACTCGAAGCCTAGCTCCATCTCGATACTTCGTTTCATCATCACTACTCCTCCTTTCACTCCCTCTCCCTTCCTTTTGCTTCCTTTCGCTTCCTTTCATTAATCTAGCTGCTTGGTATTTATACCGACCGCGTAAGCCGCAATTAGCATATCTTAAGCGGCTTCTTTAACTTTATTCACCTAAAAGTTTGATTATTGTGAATCGAATCTTATGTACACCTTACAGGTTTTCAGTAACCCCACGTGGACTGCAATCGGAATCTCCTAAAATCGAAATACAGCAGATGTCGTCATTTATATGCTTGTTAAATAATAAATTTTGTTTACAATTTTTTTATTGCATCCTAAAAAATTTTGAATATCATTTATTGCTTCTACAATAAATGAAAGAACGTAAAGTCGCCGATGGTAGTTTGTGAAATTAATGTGAAATTTTGAATCTGAAGTATTCCTTTCACATGCAGTCACGAGAGAAAGCACTTACGATAACATTTTTCTATACATTTTCATAAAATACCCACTATATTCTAAAAAGAATCCCTTTACACAAGTATTATATATTTCAGAATCAAAACAGAATATAGTTATCCCATATTCAAGCAATTTATAACAAACATTATATCTTCATATAAATCATACACAAAATATACAGTACTTTCAAACAAAAAGTATAAATATTTTAGGCCGTTCCCAAAGCTACCCAATTTATAGAACGTTTCCCGAATTCTCAGATGGAAATTTTGCTAAGCAAACTGTATTAGAGCTCAAAATTTCCATGCAATAAAAAGTTTAAACATTCCCACTTGAAACAAACAGAAATTCTTTAGTTAACATTTTGTATTCAGGGACGTGCATCTGAGGCAAATGTGCATAAAATAACATTTGAAATAAATTTCACGCATTCCTAAAAACAATAACAGAGATTTCTGAAATTACAGGAAAGAAAACGTGACCGGCATTAGGAAAGTCAATTTTAAACTTACTCTGAAGTTATGCACTTTTTTTCCTTATTTATTGCAGACATTTTGCATATTTCTTCTTTTATCAAAATTACTCGCATTTATTTTCTGAAGAACTCTCATTCTATTCACGGGCATGAAAAATACAATAAATTGTATTTTGTATTAATTGCAACAGAGTTACAACTACTCTGAATATCTTTGCATGCAGTTTTACTGCTGATAGGAAAATTTGAAGGATTGCCGAAGAGGAAAACGTTATTTAGTAGTGTTTTAAAATGCAAATATTAAATGCAATCTACATATATAAAACAGTTCCGTAATTGACTGACTGACTGGTTACAAACCCGTCGACCGGGTTTGTAACCAGTTGCGCCGTGTGCGTGGCTCTATTCAGTTACATAGGTTACGACTCATCACGGACTGGTTTGAGACTGGAGTCAGTTATCAGTTTCTTTTGAGTTGCCCCGTGTGCAGACGGCCTAAAGGGCTGAAATTTTGCATGGCGATTCTTCTTATAGTGTAGGGGTGAACTAAGTAAGATTTTTGAAATATTCTTCTTAGATTTTCATAAATAAAATTTTCAATCTGTTTTTGTAACATTCATTAAAGTTTGCGCTTAAAGTAATAATAATCTGAGGGTTATAAAATTTATATCACGAGAAATATCATAAAAATTCATTTAAAATGAAATATTTTTCGAATCTTGACCTCAATTTTCTGATTTTTGGTGAGATTTTAAAGATTAATTTTTAGAATTTAATTTATTAAACGATTATCGCGTGGTTTCTTTTCTTTTTGTGATACTTTAAATTCATTTTGCGTCACGTGCATAACAACGAAATAAATTGACAAAAAAATATTAAAATACGATAAAACATAAAATTTAACCACTAGGCTAATTGAGATGGAAGTTTTTTAAGAATTTAATTCAAATTAGTATGTTTTATGGATAAAAACATACAAATTAATTACATACATTGACCATTGTATTTAATTTGAATATTTTTTTCTACATTAATTTGTCTATAAAAATATCTCTTACGTTTTTTTAATAAATATTTTTGGCATTAATTCCATACATTGACCGTTATTAAATTTTATTATACTCTGTAGCGAAGCATGGGTATTCAGCTAGTTAAAAAAATATTTTATTTATCTATCACATACAAGTTTATGTTCATGTCAAATCAGATTTTACAAACTGGTAGACATACTTTCATTAAAAACACAGAAAATGTACTATTCAGACGCAAGTTCTTATAATGGACTACTCGTTTTCTGAAGAACTCTCATTCTATTCATGGGAATGAAAAATACAATAAATTTTTTTATATTAATCATAACAGAGTTACAACGACTCTGAATGACTGCCCAAGCTCTTGTTCTACTGACAGGTAAATATAAAGTATCGATGAAGTGCAAAACGTTATATGGTATTTTTTTAAAGCAAAATAATAAATGCCGTTGAATTCTTTTTTATCTATTATTTTACTCATGCTAAATCATATTTTATTAACTGGTAGACATATTTTGATTAAAAACTCAGAAAATGAGCTATTCAGTTA
The DNA here is from genome assembly GCA_907164885.2 of Dolomedes plantarius. NCBI lineage: Eukaryota > Metazoa > Arthropoda > Arachnida > Araneae > Dolomedidae > Dolomedes > Dolomedes plantarius. Next base: position 221,781,762 of record OU015490.1, read on the forward strand.
CAAGTTCTGATAATGGATTAATCATTTCGGTTAAAATAATATTTATTCTCTTTTTTTTCAAATTTCTTTTTTTTATCAAAATTGCATTTTTTTTCTGGTGAACTCTCATTCTATTCACGGGCATGAAAAATAAAAGAAATTGTATTTGTTTTAATGGTAACAGAGTTGCAATTACTCTAAATGACTTTGCATATATTTGTACTACTAAAAGGTAAGTATGAAGGATTGCTGAAGAGGATAACGTTATTTAGTAGTGTTTAAAAATGCAAATACTAAATGAAGTTCAGAAATCATTTACATTGTCTATTATTATATTCATATTAAATCAGATTTTACAAACTGGTAGACATACTACTTTGATTAAAACACTGAAAATGAGCAATTCCGTTGCAAATTCTAATAATGGATTAATATCATCGATTAAAATAACATTTATTAATTTCTTTTATACAAGGGGTATCAATTACTATTTTCAAATTTAATAATAATGCAGAGATATACAAAGAGTTGTATTTTAACACGAAATAATTCAGAATGAGTTATTCAATAGTTTAAGATAACTACATTTAAAACTCTTTACCTTCAATACAACTAGGTAAAAGGTAACTTTAATAACTGAAAATGCGTATTCATTTAATTTATCCTGAACACGTAATTGAAATGTCGTGAAATGTCAGTCCATAATATTTTAAAGGAAAATATTTAAATTAACAAACAAAAATATCTTTTCAATTCCGTCTTTCTGCTTTAATCTTTTATAGAGTGAAACACTCGAAGCGGAAGTACAAAATATTATTAAAACAGTGATTCGCTTTTGGAAATGATTGAATGAATTAAGAGTTCCTACAAACATGCCTCATATTCTATTGCAGCTTTTATGTGTTTGCGTTTGTGTGTTTCTATATATAGGTATATTTAGATTGAAAACCTGAATAGATAAAAGAGGATTATTCTGGCCACAGAACAGGAAATCAATCCAACTACTCGGATGAGAATAATATTTTATAACCTTTTAGCAATTACATTCTAGTGAACTTTTTTTCTAGGAAAGACTGTAAAGTAGCTATAAAATGTAAAGAATTGAAAATTTTCTAAAAGAGTACATTAATTATAATTATTTTTATTTATTCATTAAAATTTAGTGTTTTAAATGAATATTACTTAACTTTCACCAACAAATCAGAAACAAAGTCTTTAAGAAGTGAAATTATTGCCGATATATTTTAAATAGTTTTTGAAAATTCAAAGAAAAAACTTCTAGACATGGTGAGGACAACATATGTATATGTCGCAAAATATTTATCTTAACATAAGATCCCACAATCTGGATTTTCTCAGATTTTCTAATATGTTTTCTTCGCAAAATACCATCAGTTTTGATCAGTTTTAGTTAGATGTTGATAAAAGTTATGTTGACGGAAGAAAGCTGCACGTAAGAGCATTTCTTTTTCTGGAAACTAATTTATCATAAAAAAGCTATCATAGACCAAAATATGGTTTAAATTTCATCAAAACTGTCGCCTTTAACATATGTTCTCACTATATTAGTTTTAAGGAGGGTATAGTAGATTGCTACTGTTGATAAAGTTTCAGTCATGTGGATCTACTGTGCTTAAATGATTATAGATTCCTTTTGATTATTCTTTGGTTTTCTACACAACTATATTCGATTTTGCATCACAGCCATCACGTGAGCACGGATTCGAATCCAGTCTTGAGCGTTGATGTTTCTGCACCATCCATTTATAGGGAGGAATTATGCTTCAATGAATTAGGTACTCTTTCGGTTAAGTAGCCAACAATATTGAGAAGAATTTTTCTAAATTTCCGATAAAGAAAATGCCTGTATCATAGATAGAAAAATTCTCATAAAAATTTAAATATTTGTAGTGAATGAGTCAATTAGAAGAACGAAAAATAAAAACGTATGCTTGTAAATGTGCTGAAAGTATCTTTAAAAAAGGCCTTTAAATTTGAAAAACTATGGATATATGTTGTTGTTTTTGTTGTTGTTGTTGTTACTAATCCTTCCTGATCAAGCGGTGCTAGACCAGGTTCATGAATCCATATATCCTCAGTAGGTCCATCAAATGGAGAGGTTTGGTAATACAATCCTTCGTAGTTAGTTTAGGTAAGTTAGGATGTGACCAAGAGTGGTCTGCTCATTATTACACTTTTTTACAAATGGGAAAGGTTTTGTTTTGGTGAACAAATTTTAGGCACCTCAACTGTCCACTTGCAAACCTACAGATTGCAGTGTACTGATCTCTATCAACCTTTCGAAAGAGGTCTACCAGGGCAGACACCAATGTATCAGTCATGGACCGGGGAAGATCTCCAAGTACTCTGGATAAGAGATTGCCTAACGGAATATGCCTCGAGATAAAAAGCCGAAGATGATGGTGAACGCTCAGCGGTACCCTCCTTTGTTAGGATATCAGCCATACATTGCCAAATAGGCCTACATGAGAGGGAATCCACTGCAAATGAATATCATGGTCCATGGAGAGACGATCTAGCTGGTGCAGAATGGACAAGCCGGCTCTAATATGAATTTACAACTCCCTACATTTATGTAAACATACGTGTCCGCAGATATGCAAACGAACGTAAAAAAATAACAAAATAATTAAGTAATATAGTACTTATAAAGTGTAGTTCATGTAACAATATATCTTGATCTAATTTTCTATCACCAACCTCATTTGTTTTAGTTGATCGTTCCTTATGAGTTTTAAAGAGGTATCTTTTACCGTCCAATGACGTCAGTAAGGATTATTTGTAAAATCCTGTCACAGCTGGAGTTAGTACTTACCCAAGTAAGTTATCATTCTTATCATTAAAAAAAAACTCAAATTGTCTTTGGAAGAAATCTGAGTCGATTGGATAATGTCCATTTACATTTGAATGAATAAACAACTATTTACGAAACTGTTGGTATTCTTAGGCACCCTAATAACTGCTTAAGATAACTGCAGATACGGATAACTTTGTTACACATATTGATGTTTTAGCATGACAAAATATTTCAACCATCCAGGATTTTTTGGGAGTGAAAAAAAACCAAGCCTCTTTGAATTTGTCCGTTTGAAACACAAATAGCCAAAAGATATTCACCGACCTGGCAAATGGACCTTTAATAAACAGTATTTTGTGGGAGTTTCCATTCAGAAACAGAATTCTGTGATATCCAAGACATAATGAATACATTGCAGAATATTGAAAAGGAAACATTCCAACTGTTCGTGAAAGTTTGGTTTGGAGTGATACGGACACTTTTTTGATATACGAGAGTTAATTAAACAAGGGTCGTGCTGTTTAAAGCCGATTTCGAACAGCTACAAACTTCCATGCCGAGAGTGGAATTTGAACCCACAGACTTGGTCCCGAAATGCCATTTGGCCATCATCCAGCAAAACTATTCCTGAAAATTAGTAATTTTTAAACAGTAAAAAAGTAATTGATTCTTAGAAATGTCTAAGATGTCGTCCACGGAAAGACTTGAGCAGAAAAAGAATTCTTGGTTCTTTTTGCTAAACATTCTATCATAGTTTGACTTGACAAAACCAAAACAGAAAAAATAACATTTTCCCCATAAAATGTATAGATACGAAGTATTTAATGCACAAAACTGTTTTGCTGAGGCGAGTAGTGTTTTGTTGAAATGGAGATTTTTTTTTGTTCTTCGGTCATTCTCCGTATGAATATCCCACCCTGCAAAGAACACCTCAAGTGTGACAACCTGCATGCCACGGGAGACAATGTAGGCATGCCGTGGAAAAATTTGTCAGTTTTCACTTCAGATCACACATGAATGGTTTCTTTTCAACATTCTAAGACCGAAAACACTTTTTTTTGTTCTTCACTCACCATATGCATATCCAACCTGCAAAGAACACCTCAAGCATGCAACTTTAATAAAATATTTAAAGACTTTTGCAGTTATGTGCATTAACAGCAAACATGTCCAAAACATGCATACGCATATACATCTATAATTTTGCATTTAAACCTCTCCTTCGTTAAAATTTACCGCAAAACCAAGCAGAGACAGCTTCATTGTTGTTAGCATTCTAACACTATTGTTCTTAACTATTGTTTTCTTAAGAGTATTTAACTATTACTAAGAAACTCTAGATTTTTATTTTTATTGTTAACTCGATAACTGAAGCACTCGAATTCCTTTTCTAAAATCAGATCTTAAATTTATTTTATTGTTGAAATACTGTGTTGTCAAGACCTTTTAATCAATATTCAAGGAAATTTGGGGAAGGGTACAAGTCCCGGGGACAGGTTTTCAGCGCCAAATTTTTAGCGTCAAATTTTTAGCGCCAATTTTGCCTTGTTTGGTCTAATGGAAATTTATTCTCTCCAACACTTTTGAGCGGCTTTTTAAAACGTTTTGACAGATTTACTTTGAAATTGTTTACATTATTAAAATTGTTTACATTATTTGTTTACTTTCAAACTAATTTTTAACAGTAAGAAATAATAAATCCACATTACAGAGACAACAGCGTGTGAAATTGTTTACATTATGGTATTTCTGTATACAATTAAGCAAAAAATTAAAAATTATCTATTAGAAAATCGGTTTTAAAAGTGTGACTTTGAAATTGTTAATATTTTTTGTTTACTTTTAAACTAACGTTGAAAAGTAAATAATGATAAACCAGATAAATTAGACAACAGCATGTGAAATTGTTTACATTATCGTATTTAGGTATGTAATTAAATAAAATGCCATCGTAGTTTACTAGTAATAACCATAATAATTATCCTTAGAGAGAAAAGTCAATAAAACGAACCAAAATGTGAAAAAACACCAAAACATCCAAGATGGTAGACTTGACCCCAGGTCCTGTACTTTTCCATTGGCAACAGGTTAAGAAATTTTAACTCGTAAATAGAAAATTTATACAAGCGTCAATGCATAATTAGTTTTTGCTTTTTTTAAAATAGCGTGGATAAAAAACTGTAAAGTTTAATTTTTTATCGTTCATTTAACATTATTTCGTAACTATGTATTTAAGTTTGGGAATAACTTTGTCTCGAAGCACAACTACTTATTAAGAAATATGAACAAGGAAATATGAAACAATAAGTTATACCTTAATCCCAGTTCTTTATTCAATTAATAAATTGTTAAGCAACTCTAATCAAAGGCTTTCATATCCGTTGTCACAGAACCTAATGTGTCACAATTAGCGAGATGCGACGCATAAAGAGTACAAAGTGATTAATTGTAGATTAAGTTACTAATTCACGAGTATTATGTAGTAGGTTCATAAATTATTATGTGCGGCAAAATCTTTCCCACTTTATAATACGTTGAAGATTTAAAGGCTCTTAGAGACTCCAAATTTTATTTGTTTCATACCAGATTCATAAGAATATTTAACATAGATATTTTAATGTTTAGGGTACTTTATCTCATTTAATGAGAAAGATTTAGATTAATGTAATGTTTTTAATGAAATCGTTCAATCAAACAAACAAATATGAAACATGCTTGTTTATTTTTTATATATTTACATTTTATAAAATTATATTTTATTCAATAAGATATGTAAATATTTTATATTCCTTTATATTTATAAGATATATTTATTCTCCTAATGAGGTGCTTAAATTTAAGTCCTTAATCACTTATGTAAGAAAATTCAATCTTTTGACATAATTACTCCACTTTGAAATTTAAGAAGCCTAGTGCACAGAGAAGTTTTCGATTTATAACCTGTTATTTTGTCGATATGTCAGTCTGCAGTTCATTTTTATTAAACATTGGTTGAAGCTGGGAAACGATACTAAAATATTAAATTAATTAACAGTGATTCTCAATCATGATATTTAATTTTTCATTGTAGTGAAATCGAAACTCACAGGAACTTGTGGAAAACGTAACCTATCTATTGAAAATTCTTAGATAAGGGATATATGTTTTGAACAAAAAAAACTTAAACAAACCGAATACTATGTATTTTGAAATTGTGTTTATCCTTCTTCAGAAAAATATAGTATTACATAACACACTTAATTTGAGTTTTTATACCAGGGACTTTATAACCTATCTCTCTCTCTTCTTGCGTTTTTTCGGACAGTTTGCATGTCTGAATCTGGTGCTTGGAGACTGGTGCTTGGAGGACAAATCCTTCCACATATAGCAGATGCAAAGGAAGAAATGGACCCAAAAGTTTCCCGAAATTTTTTTAGAGGAACAGCCAGCAGAGGGTCTGCCACCCCAGGCTACTTTTTACAAGTTCGGGAACTTCGGAGCATAAGAAACTTTCTTTAGAGTGGTAGTTCAATACCGCTCTTAAAGGTCCGTCTGATGTCAAAGCCCAAAAATTTAGATTTATGGGTGATTATGAAAATTAGGACTTTTGTTTGAAAAGTATGACTAATTTTTTTATGTATATGAAGTTAGCCGTCGAACAAAAATTGCAATAAATTTGAGATGGATAAAAAATATTGAAACATATATATTACAAAACATTTAAAGGAATTGTTTACCAAACTTGAAGGAAGAAAAGGACCCCAATTTTTCTCGAATTGTTTTCAAGGAACAGCCAGCAAAGGGTCTGCCACCCCAGGCTCCTTTTTACAAGTTGGGGAACTTCGGAGAATAAGAAACTTTCTTTAAAGGGGTAGTTCAATACCGCTCTTCAAGGTCCGTCTGATGTCAAAGCCCAAAAATTTGAGATATATGGGTGATTATGCAAAATTAGGACTTTTGTTTGCAAAGTATGACTAATTTTTTATGTAGATGAAGTTTGCCGACGAAAAAAAAATGTAATCAATTTGAGATGGATAAAAATTATTGAAACCTATCTATTCCAAAACGTTTAAAGGAATTGTATAGCAAATGTAAAGGAAGAGAAGGACCTCAAGTTTTCTCGATTTTTTTTTCGAGGAACAGCCAGCAAAGGGTCTGCCACCCCAGGCTCCTTTTTACAAGATGGGGAACTTCGGAGAATAAGAAACTTTCTCTAGAGTGGTTGTTCAATACCGCTCTTCAAGGTCCGTTTGACGTCGAAGCCCAAAAAATTGAGATATACGGGTGATTATACAAAATTGGGACTTCTGTTTGAAAATCATGACTAAATTTTCGCGAAGATGAAGTTAACCAAGGAATAAAAATTGTAATAAATTTGAGATTGATAAAAATTATTGCAAACCTATCTATTACAAAGAATTTAAAGGAATTGTATGCAAAATTATTTTAGGTGCATTATGGAGTCCTAAGGTATTCAATCTATATCTTTTAACGGTTTATAAAGCCTAATTATTTTAGGGCTTCGTAGATTTAAATAACTTTACTCTTCATGATTTAGATAAATACAAAAGCCGGGAAAATTAGATATGCGCATATTAAGAGAAAAAAAAACTATAATGTAGTATTAAATACAATCCATTAAAATTCTAAAACCATGTCTAGCAATCTTAACATCCTTACGATCAATGTTTTACATAAAAACTTTTTCTATGTTACGTTATATTTACAATTACAATCTTAATTTATGCTGAGAGTATTTAGAAAAGACATTTACAGACATTTTAATTTTTTAAAAGGCTATAAATGATTTCAGAATTTTAATAACTCTTACGTTGCTTTAATATAGAAAACAATGAAAAAAATGTATAACTGGCGATACGTAATAAAGACTGGCTCTAAAGAATACTGATTTAATATTTGAATTTCAATGCGCCAAAATCCAGGAGAGTTCATTGCAGAATGTTGAAAAGAAAACATTCCAACAGTTCAGTAAAATCAACAGTTTTTTTAAACATGAAAAGAGTAGTTGATTCTGAGAAATTTCTAAGAAGTCGTGTCACGGAAAGACTTGAGAAGAAATAGAATTCCTATTTCTTTTTACTAGGTATTCTATCACAGTTTGACTTGACTAAAAAAATCTGCAAGAAGAACATTTTCCCCGATACAATATATAGCTTTATGTAACTTCTAAGTATTTAATACACGACCTCTTTGACAAAATTGGCAAATACTTTAGGTAGAAGCAGAAATTTAGAAATTCATTCGCATTTGAATTTCTAAATAAATCGTAAAGCTTTCATGAAAGTCCCGTCAGTCTATTGTTTCATGCAAATAATTGTAATTTTGTAGTATAAAATTTTTTTGCATACCCTTAAAATGAAAAACTAAGCTAACAATTCTTTGGAATTTTTGCGAGATACAAGATAATTCTACTGAAATAAACTTTAAAAATAAGTATGAACACATTACGTTAAATTAATTATATGTATATATACACTGACGAGCAAAATTTTAAGGACGTTATGGTTTTTTGCAGTTTCTTCGCAATGTAGTCACCTGAATGATTTAAATTCACACCACAGACACCTCAATATGTACTGTATTGATGAATGAAATAACATACGTGCAAAAAGAATACAGACGTTTATTTCGAGAATTTATTAACCCGAGAGTAGTCGCGCCTTTTCTTAGAACGCCAGTAGTCGCGTTCGGTCCATTTGCCGCCCGCTACCAGTTGGTCGAAAACAGAGTTGAAATTTGTCGGTGTTACGAGATGATCGGAAACGGAGAACATAGAGAAAAAATTATTGATTGAAATTTGGAAAGATAAATATTACAGCAATTACTTTACATTTAATTTAAATATATATTCAGTTGACATTTACATAAATATTTTTAATATTTTATTTACAAAATAATTTTAAATTATAAAAATTAATAAATAATTAGACTGAATTTATAAAGATACAGTGAATTACTAATTAGTATAAATTTTCAATTATAAATTTGAAATAGTTCTGAAATAAATCATTTTGAAGGACAGAACCGCAGTAAAAGATACAATTTACATCATTCATTCATTTAATTAAAATAAATATTCAATTGTATGTTTGAAAGAATGCTTATTTTAGTTAATGTTTAAGTAATAATATTTCTTAAAACAATAAAAACAGGATGAAAATTTCTCTGAAATTATAAATATACAGCAACAATTTATTTTGAATGAATTGCCACTTGTAGATCGAAAAGCATTAGTTCGGAAAAATATTTTGCAAAACTGAACACAAGCAAAGTTAATTTTGTTATACCCCGGAAACAAACATTCATTGAATTTGTAAAAAAAAAAGAATTTTCCTGCGGCGTTGTTAAATAAATGTGTATTTTCCTTTACAGTAAAAATTTTAAAAATAGATAAATTTTAGAAAAATACTTACCCCATTCTTGTAACTATAGTGTAAACATTAGTTGTATTATTCAAAAAGAAAAATATTTTTATTTTCATAACTTCTAATCTACATTAGGAAATTCGCATTGTTTTGCACATTCTACACACAAATTAAACGTATGTTCTTTGCAGATATACAGACTACATTGTTCACAAAATTGTTTTGTTTTTCGATTTTGCTTTGTTGTGCAAAAACTACACCTTTCAGTTTTTGGAGATCGAAGAAATTTTTTGGGGGGTTCACCACAAAATTCTCTGATCTTTCTTTTCAACGGGTTTGGCAATGTTATTATCTGTTTTCTTTCATTTATATGCTCTCTTAATAAATCTAAAGCCAGTTCTTTCAAAAAATAGCGACGAACTACCTTTTTTCCAGTATTTTTTTGAAAAATAATTTGTGAATTTATTCCCGCGATATTCATCAATGAAAAAAACACAGTAAGCGGCCACCTATTACTTTTCCTTGCGACAGAATAGGAACCTTTCATTTCATCAACTACATCAACGCCTCCTTTTGTAACATTATAATCATTTATAATATCTGGCTTCATTTGCTGTGATTCTTCTATCGCAGTGTCGTGATGCATTGAAGAAATGAGTAATACGGAAGCATTTTTCTTGGGTACATAAGACACTAATGTTATGTCTCCGTAAAATCCAAATGTGCTTGACAGAACTTTTCGACTTTTTGACGGCAGAAATTCTTTGGGGATTTCTTTTTTATTTTTTCTTAATGTCCCAATCATTGTAAGATTGTTATCCTCTAAAAGTGATTTTGCCAAAGGAATTGATGTGAACCAATTATCCATTGTCACATTTCTTCCGGTGCCTGATATATGCGCAATTAGACGTTTCACAACGTCATATGGAGAATTGCTCAAAAGAAAGGGTCCATTTGGTTGCTTACCAGCATAAATTTCTAATTTGCTAACATAAAAGTTTATAGCATCAACCATTGCATATATTTTGATGCCATATTTAGCTGGTTTCGATTTCATGTATACACGAAATGAACAGCGACCACGAAATTGTTCCAGCATTTCATCAATAGTGACGTATTCACTCAAAGTGAAGTGCTTTTCTAAAGCGTCATTTATTTCGGAAAATATTTCCCTGATGGGGGCTAACCTATCTAATGCACGCCTTTCTTTTCTGCTGTTCATATCGTCAAACCGTAAACATTTTAATAAAAATCGAAATCTCCGTAAAGGCATTGTTGATTGGAAAACATCGACACCTGTGCCATCATCGCTCCATAAATCTGTTAAATTTTGATGGGATGACTTCATAACCCCAGCAATATAAAGAAGTCCTAATACTGCTTTTAGTTCTGTTAGGCAGGTTAATTTACAGTCTCTTTCTCTCGAATAATTAGGCTGTTGACATTTTATATAAATATTTGTATAATTAACAATTTTCTCTAAAATGTTATCATTGAAAAATAGTTTCCAGGCATCTAAAACTGTATTTGCATCTTTTGCACTGCTACAAACTCCTGGTGTTTGAGAAACTATGTTGTGTTGTCTCCGTCGCACATTTGATCTAGGAGAATTCTTTTCCCATTTGGTAAGATTATCTTTACCAATAAAAAATTCGGACGACGATATCACACATCCATTTTCTCCTACTTCATTATCTGATTCTTCAGAATCAGTTTCCTCATCCTCGTTTATATCTAAGGAGATTTCTTCCTCTGATGAACTGACTTCATCACTAATAGAATCCTCTTCTAAATTATCAAACAGTTCTAATGCTTCCTGAACCGTTAAAAATTTTTTACGAGACATACTAAAAATAGTTAAATGGTCTTTTAGCAAAAGAGCAGAAAGAAAGACAGACTAAAGTCTACTGATCAAACTACGCTTACTGAGAATATCCACGATTCAAAGAATCAAACTTCCCTCTCAAGGAATTCGCGGAATGGGAAGGGGGAAAAATGAGCGACGCAGCTGCTCGCACCGCGGTCTTTCAGACCGATAAGAAGTTTAGAATGCAGTAAAATTCTGAGAAAACATAGGAATGCCTTGCAATTTTAGGACACAATAGGGCTGACAGTCAAGGTCAGCTACGCGGAGTTTCCCCATTGTACCTTTAAGGGGAGATGGGTTACAGAAAGATAACTGATTTCGGCGGCAAATAGACCGACGCGCGACTACTCCCGGGTTAAGAAAAACCAAGAAAGCATTACAAATCATCGTGCAAATACATAGTTTTCAAAGGTGGAATATATCAAAGATGTGGAGTTCAGGTGGGAATATAATGTCCTTTAAATGCAATGGTTACTTTGTAGCGTCTAACCGTGCTTGAAACGAGTTGGTCTATGATCTGTTGGGGTAACATTGTCCACTCCTGTTTTAGTGATCTTTATAGTTCATGGGCATTTTGAAGTGGATGCACGCGAGCAGAAAAACATCATCCTAGAATGTCCCACACATGTTCTATTGGATTCTATTCTGGGGCCTTTGCAGGCCAATCCAAACGAGTGAAACTGTCAGTCTTCAATAGTTCATCCACAGCACTCGCACGATAAGGTCCGCCGTTAACATCCATAAAAAGGAACTGAGAACACATCGGAAAAGACTCACTGCAGTATCGGTCTCCTGTTACTGAACCACGTTCGGTGATGATGAGCTCAGTACGACCATTTAGCATGATCCCTCCCAAAGACCATAACTATTCCACCTTTATACCGAAGTCTTTTGGTAATGTTTCCTGGATGATGCCGTTTCCCACCTCTCTCCAGATTTGCTGACATCCAGAATCGCTAGTTGGACTGAAGATACTCTCATTAGTGAAGTGTATAGTGCCCATAGCCTGGCAGACTAATTTTTATGGTTCTTAAACCATATTAGACGGTGTTTCTGGTCGTCAAGAGTTATCAGGATGCAACGCTCTGTTCTTCAACTGAATAGGCCACTTTTGTACAAACGTCTGGTCACCGCGAATAGCGACACTTTACGTCCTGTGGACACCTGCAGTTGCTTGGCAATGATGTTTGCCGTATATTGCCTGTCTCTTTTAGCATATAGGACGATATATTGGTCCCACCTTGGTGTCGATATCCTTCGGGAACCACCACCGATCTTTCTAACAGCCGTACCTGTTGCATTGAACGTCTTCCACACACGTGGAACAATGCTATGGACGAAACCAAACTCCTCGGCTACACTATTCCTCCTACGTCCTTCTTCAAGCTTACCAATTATTCTACCACACCACCAATCATCTAATTGTACCTTTGGGGACTTTTATATCACCTGCATTACAATTGCAGTTCTATTTAATTTCTTACAACAAACAGCACACTAACTTTCTACTCCCTATCTTTTCTCAGAAAACATGCTTTTATCACAAGCGGTGCAACGTGACTACCTGGAAATTTACATATACGTCATCCATCTACTGATCAAGTGTCCTTGTGCAAATAGCCTCTAGATTTTGCGTTTCATTTTTTGGATTTTAACCAATGGAATACTGTCGGTCTTTAAGTTTTTCAAGCCAGTTTATATATATATATATATATATATATATATATATATATATATAAATATATATATATATATATATATATATATATATATATATATATATATATATATATATATATATATATATATATACATATATATATATATATATATATATATATATATATATATACATATATATATATATATATATATATATATATATATATATATATATATATATATATATATATATATATATATATATATATATCTATATATATATATATATATATATATATATATATATATATATATATATATATATATATATATATATATATATATATATATATATATATATATATATATGAACCAAACTCCAAAATCGGATAATGTTCGAAAAAATGCTCACATCGCGAATGGATCACTGACAAATGCGCCAAGTCCGAAATGTTTCATTATTTCGGAGTTTGTGCACTTGAATTCTATCAATTCGCGATCGGAGAAATCAGTATTGAACCAAGTTCGATTTCACGTTTGGAAGATTGGGCGAAACACTCCCACATCGATAAATGAGCTAGGTCCGATTATGAAAACCCTAGCCCCCTGTCTGCTCCAAAAAATTTCATGGAAAACCCAGACACTTCAAAGCCAAGGCTCCGTCGAATGTGCAAACCAAGATATCCTTGATATATTGGTGACGTGTTTGGTATACAATCAGACAAGTCAGTGGGCAGAAAGCTTACGAATCGTTCAAAGGAAAAAAATCGTACCTACCATCGTGGAATCACTAGAAGGCCATGCGAAGCTCTGTTTGGTGTTTCACTTACTAAGGTACTTCCCCAGGAATTGTGTGTTTCAACGGATCTTGAGACTGAAGAACAACTTGAAAGTAAACGTGAAACTGATTCATCAGATTCTGAAAACTCTGATATGCCCATATTACAAAATAGGAAGAAGTTAATTGAAGAGAAACGAGCTGATTGTGCCAAAAAAATGTAAAAGAAAGGTGACGAAATGCTAACAGGCAGTGACGCTAAATTTCCTCCCATGAGCGTCGGTCAGAACGTTGTGTTACGGATTCCAAAACTCGACAGAGAAAGAGCTACGCCCTGACATGTGATAGCTGTGATAATGAAAGTGAACAATGATGGGCTATACAATCCCGGTAGGAAATCCGGAATATTGAACAATTTATTTTCCAGAAATGAATTCCAACTGAATGAAGATAACTTCATATCTGAAAAAAAAACGTTCCAAGCTTCGTACACTCACTTCGAACCACAGTTACCCTGGAATCCTGAAGCTCACAAGGTTTCGACCACTGCAATTGTAGAAAGCAGTGTGACAGCAAAAGATACCAGTGCTTATCAACTGGAATCAAATATAATAACTCAAAGTGCCATAACAGTTTTCTGCCTGCAAGAATAAGTAACAGTGCATTTTTCATAATTTTTCCATCATTTATTTTACTATGTTTTAATTTTTTTCACTATGGATATACTTTTTAACTGTGAAGTTTTAAAAATAGTCAATAATATCGTTAAAATGATCTTTAAACTCATTTCATTCATTTTATTTAGTCAAATAATTAGAGTTAAAAATGATTGTTTCCTGACTTTGATCATTCTTCAACTGCCCATTCGCAAAGTGAGCAATTTAGAATGCTCAAAGTGAAAAATGAAATTAAGTTCGGTACTCTGAGCACTTCTGATTTGTCCATACGCGAAATGATCATTTGTAAATGGCCCAAGTCCAAAATAATGTAACATTTTGAACTTGGATCATTAACAAATGCTCATTTGTCTGTGATCCATTCATGTTGTGAGCATTTTTTCGGACATTGTGAGATTTCGGAGTTGGGTTCCAACAAACATATAATTTCAATCAATTTTATTCGATTTACCAGAAACTTTGTAACAAATGCAATTAGCCAACATTAGTCCGAAATACTCATTCATTTTTATATTCAGTTTAAATGACAAGTAAAACAGACACGTTGTGCTTTAAAATCTCTAGCTATACCTACCATCATTATATTGCTCTTAATGATGTAATCGAACAAAAAATTATGTACTTATATTCTGGGAATTTTTCGGTGTTTGAACTTTTCAAATTGAACAAATAAATTATGTAGCTAAATGATTTAAAGCAAGAATTTTAAAAATTGTAATCGTATTACCATAAATTTTACATAATTTACTTTAAAATGTGTGCAAAATGTGAGTTGGTGTGTACAGGGAAATATATAAAGTAAATTTCAGAAGAAAAAAAAATCAATTTCATATAGTGGATTCTTCATAGATTTGTATTATAGAATTAAATTCAGTAGAAAATTTTGCATTAAAAATGAAGTTTACATTTTACGTTTACAAAACTCATGTTAAAAAATTATGTATTAAAGTTTTAACGATGACAAAATTAAATAAACAATAAAAAAATTAACAAATTATATTTTTACTTATATTATATTTATCAGATTTAATATATTATATTACATTCCGATTATTAATTCTGACATCTGGTCTGACGGTCAATATATTTCCTCAACAAATTTTACTCAGTTTGTAATTTAAAGTCGCTTACATCAATAAATTCTAATACCATATTTAATGCAAAATATGGCCAGATGTATAAGTACCTCTTGGGGAAATGAAGCACCATACATTTTCTAAAGCAAATGAAGTACCTTCGTCTCACCCCTTCAACCATTTATATGACATTTAAGCGAATAGCAAAAAAAAAAGGCTAGGTATTTCCAGAAATGTAACAACAATTACTATAAACTCAAGAGTAAAAACGCCATTACGTTTATGGACTAGGAAGTTAATGACATAATCTCTAATGGTTTGCTAGGTGAACCACTAATGCGCTTTTTTACGAAAACACTTATTTCAAAAAGTTGGTTCAGCAGTTGTAATATAAAATTTCTCTCCGTCTATCTTGGAATAACTTTCGGAAGGATTAGTCTGTAAAAATGCATTTGAAAAGTTAACCGAAATTCTAGGAGATATTGATAGAAAGGTGAAGGACCATTTATGGTTTTTTTTATCTTTGAGGGCATTGGGGGTAGCATTGGGGGCATTGCATTAGCATTTTAGCATTGGGGGTGCTCGGTTCGAATACCGATTATAAACTATTAAATACCTCCAGATGTAAGGTACTTATACATCTGGCCATATTTGGCTTTAATTATGGTATTAGAATTCATTGATGCGGTATCGGTGAGGGGGTGTGGGGTAATTACGATAGTCCCAGATGTCGCTCCTGGAGGTGTTTGGTCATATTTCAGGTTCCACCAGGATTGGTGTTAGTTCATCTTTATAGTACACACTGTGAAATCAACAAACGTTTTTCGAGAGTGATAACAACCAAATCTTACCCCGGAATTGAACCGAAGCCAACGTCATGGAAGGCAAAGATGTTATCCACTTTGAAAGTTGCCGGCTGAAAATCTGGTTTCCTTTGATAAGGTGTCTGATGTTTAAAGCTGGTCAATATTTTCAGACCACGAATGAAAATATGCATATAGATGGTTGGTTTAGAGCACTGTGGTTCTTTTTTGCTTCACGAGGACTAATTAGACTGAGACCTACTGTTTAACGGCACCGAATAGATAATTAGCCGCTTCGAAGGGCAGAAACATCCATGCCAATAGTGAGACTCAGGGATTCTGGTACCGCATGCCAGAACCCTAGACATTCGGCCATCGACCAGCAGTAAGAGTATAGTACGCGAAATCCTTAAGTCATGTACATTAAATACAAAACTCAATATTCTTACAGAATAATCAAATAAAACAAAAATTTTTACTGTTTTAGAACTTCATTGGTCAAAAATATCGGTCAGTTGGCTTTGTTTCTGTCTCCTGTAATCTACCTGAAAAAATCCTTTAACCTTTCAGTACTCGCGTCACTAGCTGTAACACGAACAGTCGCATGGGTGACAAGTGTCACCCACACTTATGTCGGTGTTATATCCATATGTATTTAACTTTTTTACAACCTAATTATTTCTATACTTTTTTAGGAGTAAATACTACAAATAAAACACAATTAAATTTTAGAAAAAGAAACATTATATATTACAAATCAACCATACATTCAAAATACAAATAAATTAAAACATTCTGCACATACATTTTTCAAATGGTGATTACATATCCACTTTCCGCATTTCTCGCACCACTTTCACGTTGTTCTGTCTCTGTGTCGTCCACAAGCGTAATAGTTTCAGTGTGCACCCAGGGGGTGGGCGAAGGGCCCTGCCCCACCCCCAAAGGAATTGAAATTGCATTATGAATATTGAATTTGCATTATAAATATTTTTATCCATTCAACTTGCCCCCCCCCCCCAATTTTAATTCCTGGGTGCCCACTGAACAGCGTCCTCTGGCACCTTCTTTTCCGCTTGAGGTGCTCTATTTCAAATACATCCCTTATGGGAGCAAATTTAACAAATTCTCGTCAAGATGCTCTATCCCGAATGTCATCAAAACGAAGGCACCTGAAAAGAAGCTCAAACCTGTTTCTGCTCATTGTTAGGTAGCATGATTCTTACCCATTGCCGTTGGAGTTATCCCATAGTTTATCGATATTTGTCCCAGAATTTTTATAAGTGCCTATAAAAAGAAGAAGACAAAATAAGGTCCTGACTTCTACCTCGTTGGTGTTTCTGGCATCGCGACCCCTTTCAAATTTGCATTTGATAGAATCAATGTAAATATTTGTGCAGTCTGCTATTATTTTATAGACGTGTTCGTCAATAATCAAATCTAATATTTTTTTCTGGAGAAAAAAAAATGCTGCTATGCCTTTCAGCTCTGAAGGATGTGTTATAATGTTTTCCTGTCTTGTTCTGACATTTCTAACAAACTTTTTTTTTATCACATTCAAAAATGTCATTAAACAAGTTTGATGTAAAAAACCTATCAGAGATTGATTCTCTCTTATTAGATTTTTAATCATAAATAAAGAAAAGGATCTAAAATCTAAATTTTACGAAGACTAAAATAAATTCACTTTCCTTGAAAAGTTACGTAGATGGTCGCGTGGGGGACAGGTGTCAACGAGTGAACTTTGGTGTGATTTAATCGAAAAACAGTTAGAGACTAACTAAAGTGAAAAGAGAGGGGGCAAGAGGGAAGGGTCCTTTGAAGGTAGAAGGAAAAGGGGAGACTTCCAACCTTCCGATGGCCGCCATTAGGGAAGATGAAAGCAGGTGGGTGACATTTGTCAACCGCGCGAGTATTGAAGGGTTAACTGTAATGTGAGGCAAAATACCAAGACTGGTGATGACGGATAATGATTGGAGACATGTCGACTTTCTTTAAACAGACGAACGTCTTGGGTCGAAATTCTTGGACTGAATTGTTGAGAAATTTTCCGACGCATTATAGATGATCGTTTCGAATAATAATGAGTAAAAACGATGATAAAACACGTTCATAGGTCATGTTATGTTGTTTAGATGGTAATTTAACAAATTGCAACGACAAAGTGGAAAACTATTTGCATCACGGAATACTGAGCGTTATTCCACCTAAAATTCTGTGGGATACATTGGGAAATTCAATAACAACAAAGAAAATTCAATGATAACTGATGTTGACTCTATATCACAGTAAACAATATGCTGGCACATATGGAAAAGGAAATCATATAGGAAGATATTACACAGTTCTCTAAAATCGTAGATCAACCATAAAGTAATTGTATTACGTTGTCGGGAATTAAGTAATTTTATATCAGTTGGGAAATTGTATAATGCAATTATTATAGTATAATTCAAATCTTCAATTTTTATTTTCTATGACAGTAGGTGTTTACAGGGAACATTATCAGGAGGTCGTTTTGTGCTGAGACTAATAGGTCTGGGTGAGAAAGAAATAAAACTACGAGTATAAATACGATCTGACAATGACACAGGTGGTATGGACAAGTTATCAATAACCATGTCTATCACTATGTCTATCATGCGTGATATCTCATTTAACTATTTCAGGATTTGGGATAAAAATTATTATCAATATTTATGGTTGTAAAGGAGAAGCTGTGATATCGTGGGGAATATATAAGTCTCTTTTTGTAGTAATAGTTCTTATGACACTTTCTGTAGTTATAAGTTGTTGGGGGTTATTTTCAGTAAATTAAAATTTGTAAAGTCTCAGTGGCATGTTGAACCAGAAGAGTACCAGTGATGGGGAAATGAAGGACAGAAGCAGTCTTAGTGGAAGGTGAAAGTCTTAATGAAGAACATGGACAAGACTATTTTGAAGAAACGATGTTGAAGCGGGATCCGTCTATATAATAGAATAATGGAGGCGATGAACGGCACATGTCTCTATTGAGAGGTGCACGGAAGGAGTAGACCGACAGTCCGGAAGGCTGGAAAGTGGTGTTCGGCACACCGTTTTCAGGATCGGGACAGAAGAAATGATAATCGTCTTTCAGTAAAAAAAAAATTAAAGTGCTGGAAGATGATCCCTCTGTACATCGGTTGAAATACAACACTCACTTACGGCCAAATAGATACATGATGATAGTGGAATGCGCTGCACAACAACTCATGTAGTGAGGTATTAGTTGGAAACTATTGATGTGGAACCGGGACCTTTATATACACGGCTGACTGCTTAAGAATTGTCCCAAGACATCAGGAGATGTACAATGCTGCAGAAAATTCTTTCTGGCACGAAATACTATTGCAGGAGGAGTCCCCTAGTTCGGGAGGCTGGAAAGTGGTGTCGATTGCCGAATCGTCTAACATTGGCTGTACGCAACAACCTTCAGGTAATCACTGTCAAATTTAGCATAAAAGGTTGAAGTAGCTGGTAATCAAGAAATCTTCCAAAAGCATTTGAAATAAAAAAAGGGTTTATTTTCTGATCCAATCTTGGGTAACATAAAAGGATATTTACACGTGCAAGGAAGCTCTGTACTATATGAGCTGCAGCAAAATACAAAAATGACCGCTTTGGTCTAAAGTCTGAAGATTATATCTAACATGGCATCATTAACATATAGAAAGATAGCCCCCCGATGCAGAATTGGTAGGGCTAAAACTGATGGGGTGCTTACACGCAAAAATATAAGAGACAACTCTCCCTTAGGAAACAATAAATAATGGCTCTCTACTACTCTTTTCTCATCACTGGACAGGCTTGCAAACACGGAAAGCGAGGGTTACAATAGCGAGAAATACGCCAATTAAACAAAAAGCGGACCACCCGTCCAAGGCGTACGCAATGTTATCGCAGCATTGAGGAAAATAGACAGTCATAACAACGCGAGCGCTTGATGGCCTAAAAAATGAACCCGGCCTTACCGATACCTCGCCAAGAGGAGAAAATTCGAGCGCGCCGCAAAAATTGAGCCCGTGAATGGTTTTAGCCCCTAATTTAGATATTACTAACTCTGTGCCTCTGCTCGATTGGTCGAACCAGGGGAGAAAGACCTTACTGGGAAAGCGCTTTCTTGCCAAGCTGACACCAAGTTCATTCGTGGGAAAAATCTTGCAAACAAGGGGGACGAGAGACACAACTTTTATCACTACTTTAAACCGATTTTATGGTCCAATTTAGGGGGCAAACGTAAAACGGCCTAACGTGAAAAAAGGCTAGTTGGATGTTCCCAAGAAACACCATGCAATTACTAGCCATAAAATGTGAATTTTAGACAAACTTAACAAGGGAATCCGGAGACTAACACCTGGCTAAGCAATTTACAGTAGAAGCTTTTACGGTTTAAGAGAAATGGGCAACGGCTAAATTCTCAAGAACACACACATCGAGGTATAGAAATTACACTATTTTATTATATGGAACAACTATTCAGAATTTGAGATTTTACATTAATTTAACGTGCGCTATCAGCTCAACCAAATTAATTATTTCATTAACGAATTCCTCGTTACAGTGGTATAAACCAATAATATACCATTAAATGTAGATAGAAGAGGAAACGTGTGTGCATAGATAATATGAATAGCACGAGTATGAATTTGGTTCAAGTTTGTAATTTCGACATAAATTACAAAAAAAAAAAAAAATTAACAGTTTCTAAAATAAAATCACTATTACAAGAAAATATGACAAGTTTAATAAAAATTGAATTCTATGACTATTGCGCTATTACATTAACTGTTATCGGAGTATAATAAAATACTTCTAATTCAGTTGTAAAAATAATAAAATTTATATTTTACCCACTACTAGAAAAAGATAACTTATAAGTATGGTATGTTATGCAACATTAGTCCCTAAATTTTATTTTCACTTTTGAATGCGTAAAAAAAAACTATGGCAATAACATGAATTATGCGTTTAATGTTTAAAGAAATAGTGAATTTTATGAGATATGTATATAGATAGAATTTCCATTTAAGATACTATGACACTCAGACACTTCGACTTTTAAATATCATATGCACTTAAATATAACAAATAAGAAAGAACGTTAACATTTTCATCTTACATTTCTGGTATTTTATGACACACGGGTAAAAATAAATCATTCATAACTCCAGGAATATAACTAGATATTTAAAAAAAAACATACGGTCGATTCCTTCAAATTCTTTAGAAATCAGGTTATGAAAAGGTGGGATTTGAAAAATAATAAACCTGATTTTTTTTTAGATTCAATAGCAGCCTGACTTTTAAAAATGCCATAAAAATGTGTTTTTCAGATTTCAATATAAATATCATGAAATATATTTATATCTTCTTTCACAAGTCATAAAGCTGCGATTCGATCATCGAAAGAACCAGTAAGAGAAAATCTGAAAATAGTTTTGATGGAAGGAAATATATTGACGGCTTATATGACTACTTTCAAGTTTCAAAAAGTTTACTTGCCAGATATTTAAGTGTAGATATTAAAAGGGAATTTCTAAGTAATTCTATCTTTATTTTGAAATTAAATAAGACTATTTAAATTTATTATAATGTGTTGATCCCTACAATTAGATATTTATGTAATAATTTCATATTTACTGTATTTTGAACTTGTAATTAATTTTGAAATTAAATAAAGCTTTTTTAATTTATTAAGATGTGTGGATCCTTACAATTAGATACTTATGTAATAATTTCAAATTTATTGTAGTTTTAGGGTGTATTTAATTTCGAAATTAAATAGAACTATTTTAATTTATTATTACATGTTTCTCCCTACAATTATCTATTTATGTAAGTATTTCAAATTTATTGTAGTATTAGCGTGTATTTAGCTTTGATATTAAGTAAAATTATTTAAATTTATTATAATGTGTCCATCCCTACAATTAGATATTTATATAATAATCTCAAATTTATTGTAGTTTTAGGGTGTATTTAATTTTGAAATTAAATAAAACTATTTAAATTTATTATGATTTGTTGCCCCTTACAATATGATAAAGTAATGTCAAATTCATTGTAGTTCTAGCTTGTATTTAATTTTAAAATTAAATAAAACTACTTTAATTTATTATAACATGTTTCTCCCTACAATTAGATATTTATGTAATTATGTCAAATTTATTGTAGTTTTATAGTGTATTTAATTTTTAAATTTAAATAAAATCTATTTTAATTTATTATAGGGTGTTGATCCTAAAGAAGATATATTTATGTTATAATTTCAAATTTAATGTAGTTTTAGCGTGTAGTTGATTTTTGAAATTAAATAAAAATATTTTAATTTATTATGATGTGCTGATCCTTAAAATTCGATATTTATCTAATAATTTCAAATTTATTGTAGTTTTGCGTGAATTTAATTTTGAAATAAAAAAATTATTTTAATTTATTATAGGGTGTTGATCCTAACAATTAGATATTTATGTAATAATTTCAAATTTACTGTAGTTTTAGCGCGTACTTAATTTTGAAATTAAATAAAACTATTTTAATTTATTAAAATGTGTTATAATAATTATTCATTTATTTTAATTTAATTAATAAATTAAAATAAATTAATTATAGATTAATTAAATTTACTTTAATGTGTTGCTACCTATAATTACATATTTATGTAGTAATTTAAAATTAAATGTACTTTTAGCATGTATATAATTTTGAAATTAAATAAACTCTTTTATTTTATTATAACATGTTTCTCCTTCCAATTAGATATTTATGTAATTATATCAAATTTTTTGTAGTTTTAGCGTGTACTTAATTTTGAAATTAAATAGAACTATTTTCATTTATTATAGGGTTTTAATCCTAAGAAATAGGTCTTTATGTAATTATTTCAAATTTATTGTAGATTTCACGTTTATTTAATTTTGAAACTAAATAAAACTATTTTAATTTAAAATAATGTGTTCATCTCTACAATTAAATATTTATGTAGTAATTTCAAATTTATTTTAGTTTTAGAGTATATTTAAGGGCAATTTTTGCCAAATATTTTATACCTGATTATCTGAGAGTCTTTAATTATCTTATATCATTTTTGGACTTGCATTTTCTTTAAAATAGCGTTCTTATTTAACTGTAAAATAAATTTAAAATCCGTTTTTAAAAAATCGATAGTCCTCAGAAGTAATTTTTAAAATAAGGTAATTTTATTAGTTACATTGTGAATATGTGTCTGAGAGATCGTTTCATTCAAAATAAAGGTGTGTTTTTTTTTGCTTGTTGTATGTTTCAACGTTTTGATGGTACATTAAAAAGTATTTGTCAATTTAAAGTGGGCAGACAAGACAGCTTATCAGCAATTCGTCTTAAACCTTCGATTATAATCTGTATTCTTTGGGGAAACATATGAAATGGAAGGGCCAGCCGATAATTATTAAAATATTATGGGTTTTTGAATGGACTCCCACTTTCTGGAAGTCCTTGGTAAGAAAGTTGGGGGTGGGGGAGGGAGACGAAGCAGGTGGCAACAGTTGGGGAATATTTTCCAATTCCCAGAAGTTAACATGAGTTTGCCTCGTGAACATAGCGGATTCTTTATCGAGGTTTTCTTTAAAACAACGATTAATTAACATCGACACAGAGGGCATTTAGGGTCCGCTTCAGGCTCTATGCAACTGTTGCCATTCCTCATTGAAACATTCCTGCGAAAGGTTTTACTGATTTATTTCTCATAAAATTTTCAAAAGAATTTTATTTTTTTCAGTTATTGACAGCAAAAATGGAATACATAATTTTAAATAGTATAAACTGCAATCTAGTTCTAGACACATTTCTAATCTAGTGGCAAATTGAAAATAAAAATCGGAAATATTCGCAGAAAATTCGGTAATTTGGGGTTTTAGAATCAATTTCCTTGAATTATCTTTAAATTAAAAATAAATTAAAAAGAATTTTTTTATTGTAGTTACGCGATAAAATAAAATCTTTACCATTATAAATAGTGTGTTTTATAAGTATTTAGGGCAATTGTTTTGTGGTCCACGTCTTATTCAAATCAGGGTAATACCCGGTTACTCGCATCTGAAAAATTTTGAGTACCGAATCCCGATTCTGAATTTATAATCTGGTTCTTTAATACCTGCATAAACGGCTCTTCCATAAACCAGTTTCACATTTTCGTAGACAAGAAATCATACAAAAATGTAAAATTCCTCACAGAATAGCTCTCTCTTCAGAAAAGTGCTCTCGAAATCCCAAACTATTTTTCATTCCTTTAAATATTTTCTTATGTTTAACCTCTTCCTTACGGGGTGGGATAGCATGTATCCCAAGAATATGAGCCCAAGAATGAATATATATATATATATATATATATATATATATATATATATATATATATATAACCCCTTAACGGCCGTACTTACAAAAGGGGTATGGAATTTCCTGTTCTAAAAAGTGAATCGGAAAAATGGGTTCCGTAAGCTAAAGGTTATGCCGGAAAATAGAAATACAATCTATTTAGCGCATTCTGCAGGCCCTTCTTTGCTTTCAGATGTGTAATTTAATAGAGTATGCACATTCAGGCATTTTGTATTTCTTTTCAGTTCAAACTTCATTTAATTACATGTTCTGTACTTCTTATCAAACAGTAGGCTAGTGTAAGCTTTCTAAGAATGTTCACTTCCTCTGCGATACAGCGTCTGGTATATTTAATTTAATGTTTTAAATTAAGTTTCAACTGACGTCTATTTCGGCTTACTGATTCTTGCACCGTGATGGACCTTTCGTAAAATAGAGACTGTAAATAAACAATGAAAATCCTTACACAACAGAAAACATTGAATTTAACTAACAATGTTGATACTGAAGCTTTAAAATTTCAATTACTTTCTTTTTTGTAAGAAAACATTAACTAAAATATTTGTGTACTATGTCATATGTTATGCATGTATTTCATAATGTGAAATTTATATGCGAGAATAAAATTCATTGGTACTACAATGAAAGGACTTCCCTTTTAAATTTCTTAGCAATGCTATTCACTGTAAGCTGAATATTTTAGATGAAACCATAAATTTTGAACTATTTCTATCTGTTTGTTTAAACTTGAATTAATGTTAACAAAATATTTTATCAATATTTCTTTTAATTCTAAATGCAACTTATTTAGCTCTAAAAATTTAATGCATTTATTAATTTGAAAGTATTTTCAAATTGAACGCAATTACATTTTATGAAGAGAATCAAATACTTCGTAAACAACTAAGATTAAAGCAGCAGTAAGCTAAGTTGCCCGATCAAGTAATTTAAAAGGAATAAAGCTTCAAATATATTAAGAAATTTTTCAACAATGCTGTTTTAACAAACAACATGCCTCTTTTCATGATGTGTCTACACATAAAAGCTCTTTTCCTAGAATTAATTCCGCTCTCTCTCATTTAACAGCCAAACTTTATGCGTTACTTATCTTATATTTTAAGTCAATAAACTCCTTTAAAAATTCTGAAATTCGATTTTATTATTATGAATAAACATAAGATAAATTTTTGACTGAAATTTTAGGTGGAGATGTTTAATTACAGTTTCATTTAAAAGTTCATCTGAAGCGAAAACAGAGATATTTCCTCTTTCTAATTCAGGGGTTCTTGAAATTCGTGAAGTGTACTCAAAGATCAGAATTTAATGTATTACTATAATATGTGTTCCCTAAATAGCAGGTTTAAAAAAAATTTATAACTATTAAGCAAATAAGAGAGTCAGATTTAAATTTATTAAAATCTGACTCTCTAATTTATTAAAATCTTAAAGTTTTAATAAAAATAAACGTATATGGGGGGAACAACATTAACTGTGACAAAGAAGTAGGTCTGTCCATCTATTATTTTAGCATCTTGTTTTGAGATTCCTTGAGATTAATAACAAAACAAATCATAGGCTGTAAATTTTTAACATCTTAAAAGAGGGAAATAACTTTAAATGTCTTGCAAGTTCTAGTTTTTAAAACTGATATCAGTATTTTTTTGGTCTTTAGATTAAACTAAGTTTTCTACTTTTGGACAAATCATCACAAGAATTTCGTTTATTGACTGCCACATAAATTTCACTTCTTAACTCTCATACCAATCTACCCTCTTACAAATTCTTAACTGTCAAGCCCTTTTCAAAGACACATACATAATGCCTATGTTCCATGTTAATTCAGCATTGAAATGCCAAGCATATGCATACATTATATCACTCTCTCAAGATATGAGACATTATAACTGCTGTTCAGCAAACACACATTATGACATCCTTATAGGATCATTTACATCATACAGCAACGTCCTCGTGTCAGACTAGCTGTATATTGTGGGTCATCAAAATCGGAGACGTCGTAACTGCTTCTCTACAAACAAACTTGACAGTAACATGAGATCAAGCTCATCATCTTGGAAGTTCCCTGTCTTCCACGAGCTGCATATAGTAGGTTTTAAATGTCCAAAGCCAAGATACGTCATAAATACTCTTAAAAACCTTCCCAGTTTAAAAAACATGTTGTTTTCACTTAAAAACAGTTCCACGACTTCAGTCATTAGCATCATTGTCATATCTACCTAGAAACAAAATGGCAAATGTAAAAATATTTCGTACAGAACATTATATGTTGTTGTTGTAGTTGTTGATTCTAATGCGCCCTAGCCGGGAGTGTTCCTTACCAAATCCACAAAGGCTAGCCGGATGAGGGGTGCGTTTCCGGTTTATAATGGCACCACACGGTTCGGAATCCGATTTAGACAGAAACCATCTCAATTTTGACAGAGCACCCCCAGGGATGACTTCTCGGGGTGTCGAACCTTCTCCCATCGTCTTTGATCTCATAAAGGAACTTTCTGGTCTACGGATTTAGAGCTGGTCTACGGATTTAGATTGGTCTACGGATATCCGCCCGATACACGGAGGTAATTGGTGGTGGATTCATCCGAGCACCCTCAGCACCGAAAGCCGACGTGCTACCACTAGACTACCTAGAGCCCACAGACTAGACTACCTAGAGCATTACATCAAGGTTTCGAAAAATCCCGCCACAAGCATTTTAAGAAATCTAACAAAATGTATAGAATCTATGTTCAATGCGAATAGTGATGCATATAAGCGTAAATGTTGTTTCCCATTGCAAGGAACTTGTTATTGAAGACATTCAGGTGAGCCAATACAACGCCTTGGAGCCCTCTCAATTTAGACCGAGGAATGCAAAAGCGACATTTGTGGGACTCGTACCTTCCACCCACCCTTAAAAACAACATGGAGGATTTTTATGGCCTGTAGTTTAGCGTTTCTCATACCCATCGTAAACACGAATGCATTCAGTGTCGCTTTTTTGGAGACGATAGCTCCCTTAGTACCGAATCTCGACAAGCTCACCACTAGATGTCCCGAGCCTAATTAGTACAAATGATGCATACTTTCCCTACGACTGTTCCCAACAAGCGGTTGGCAATATATTCCGCTTTCTACTAGAAAATTCTAAAACAATTTCTATACAAAATGTTGTGGTTTTCATTCATGGACACCCCTACGAAAATAATTTCTTTTTTGGTGAAATCGCCATAACCATCTGCCAGACCAGGATTTTAAATGGTTGGTTCTAACCAAAACACCATTATTGTAAATCCTAAATATCAGCTCATTTGTGTGAAATAAAGAAAACAGCAGGAATAAATAATGCTAACACATTTTTGCTAGTGGCTTAAAAATTCAAATTTATAAAATATTTATTTGTAAAAACCAAATTTGGTATATTGTTCATCATGAGCAATTTTTGCATTTCGTTGTCAGTTCTCAAATTATTTGTCCAAGCACATGCATTATCATATACTCTGACCAACAAACTTTAAAATATTTCATGACGTTACCTAATTCCTTCCTAATATTTTGAAAAAAAAACTAATTTACCGAAAAAAAGTACGATTTTTTTTCAGCTCGTTTTACACAGAACTACGTAGAAAAAGTCGGTTTTAAAATATGGTAAGCAAAAAATAATGATGAAACCATAAAGCCTTAGAACAAATGAATGGGGGTAATTTAGCGAGATTTGAAACATGTGGGGTACAATTTGAAGAATGGTGTAATACAAAGTACTACGTCACAATCAGGGCAGAAATAATGAACTGAAGAATAATCCAGATTATTAGAAGACAGTTCAGAATCTGAATCAGAATTTAGTTTATGGTCTAACAGGAAAGTATTTTCGTCGTTTATTTCATCCATATTTTTTTTTTAAAATATAGTGGTTTGAATTCACAAGTGTTGCAATCAGTAGAACAAAAATTCCACAAAGCAAAAATTCCCGCGCTTCCGTTTGATAAAGAAATCACGGGTGAATAGGATTTTAATGACATGGACAAGCTACGATATCTGTTAAAAATATTTGTACTAGGTTTTGTGTTAGTTATTTCGTTTGCATTCGATTTTACAAACTAAAAATACGTGCAAACGAAAAGAGGAAAAGAGAGATTATCTGTGCCCGTACGCTGTACAGGCAAATCGGTTTGGGCCAGGTGTGCGTAGCCCGTACGCTGTACGGGCAAACCGGTTAAGGAGTTAAAGTTCAATGCGACTCTACCTTGGATATCTGAGCGTCCTTTTCTGTAGTCTTTGTGTTCGTACTAGCGATCTAACATGACGTGAGTTTGAGCTCTCCGTCCATATCTCGCAGTGCTCTGAGCTGTCGGGGCTCTTTTGCCCGACATCTGTGGAGTTAAGATTATTATAAACCTATTAAAAGATGTCCAGCAAAATTTCGAAGAATAAAAAAAAACTTTTTATAAGATGGTTCTTTCCTGGCATTGGATTTTAATTCCTCTGCACCTCAGCCACTTCGACTACACAGTAAAGTTCCGACAGGCTACGACTTTCAGGCGTTTCAAGCTCCATTATTATGTCATATATATATATATATATATATATATATATATATATATATATATATATATATATATATATACACTGAAATGCCACTGAATTAGGGATACTTACCGGGTAACGAGTTGGGCCTCCTCTGGCCCTGATAACGGCTGCTACACGACGAGGCATAGATTCAAGAAGTTTCTGGAAACGTTCCACGGAATGGCTTGCGAAATATTGGCTAAAGCTGTCCATAATTCAGTAAGGTTCTTTGGTGCTGTGTGATGGCCTTTCACGCCTTGTTCCAAAACATCCCAAAGATGCTCAATAGGATTTAAGTCTGGACTTCTAGGTGGCCAATTCATGATAGAGAAGTCAGAGGAATGATCATCCAACCAGCCAGTAGCCAACCGGGACTTGTGAGAGGTACAGTTGTCTTGCTGGAAAACTCCATTACCGTGCGGATAACAGAACAGCATCAAAGGATAGAGGTGATCACCCAGCAACTCAACGTACCGAATTGCATTGAGGGAGGTTGGTACACGCACCAAAGATCCCAAACTGTGCAACGAATAACACCCCAGACCATGATTGAGCCACCATGCCCTTGTACAGTTCCAGCCAGGCATGCAGGATCCATGGCTTCATGAGCCTGACGCCATATTCTCAGCCTCCCGTCGGCGTTAAGTAGTCGGAATCGAGACTCATCACTCCATGCTACTCGTTTCCAGTCCTCTACACTCCAGTCTCTGTACTCTCTTGCCCAGGCAAGACGTGCAGCCCGATGGCGAGTATAGAGCAATGGTACTCTCGTAGGTCGACGGCTCCCGAAACCCATACGGTGAAGCGAGCGTTCCACAGTCCGTTTACTGACTGTACGACTGGCACCGTCATTAAACTGGGTGGTAATTTGAGCTAATGTTTGGCTTCGCTGGCTACGTACAATACGCCTGAGCCGTCTCTCACCACGCACTGTCAAGGCTAATTGTCCTTTGCAGTTTGCCCAATTGCTAGTTTCTTTTCCACCATCCATGTATTCTTAGTATACTCTTGACACTGTCGACCTTGAAAATCCTAGGTGTCTGACGATTTCGGAAATTGAATGGCCCATGAGTCACGCACCTACGATTTGTCCGCGATCGAAGGCGTATAAATCAGACAGTTTACCCATACTGGCAATTCCAACAGCTAATTCAGAACAACCACAGTACGCGCTATATATGCAGTTACCACAGCGCCCTCACTAGCGCATACATGCTGCGCAGCGCTCCACAATTTGCATAGACTTTGCTATCCCTAATTCAGTAGCACTATATATATATATATATATATATATATATATATATATATATATATATATATATATATATATATATATATATATATATATATATATTTAACAAGAAAGAAAACGCGTCTTCCTAAATTACTTTAATGCAGATTATCCTGTTAATAAAGCATGACCCCTTTTCCAAAATTGAAACCTAAAAGTAAAATAAGATAATTTATCGTAGCCCTGCAGATCACTAAGCAGGCATGTGAACTATCTGAACTCAATAAAATCCCCAGATATGAGTGTTAGAAGTTTATGAGATTCCGAATGTCAGTGTAATGTCAAAATTCTTGAAGATCCCTGGAACCACTCTGGATTTATGCTTTTTATAATGTCGAAACCACACTTTACAAAAATTTTATGGCCACATATCCTACACCCAGGTCAATAGGTCGCAGCTCTAACAAGCGCGGGATCTATCAGTCCCCGGAAAACTGAAGTGGACACTTGAACTCCACGAATCTAAAGTCGTCCAATTAAAAATTAAGTAGTTTAGGCCATCTGGCGACAATATCGCAAAACACTCAGTTACTATTTGCGTGAACGGAAGACTTTGCTCTCTGCGTGTCTAACTCTCGTTGCTGTCGGCTGTGCTTTCCACAGACGCCAGAAGTCTGGTCGTTACAACTCTCTTCTCTTAACTCTGGCATGTAAACACTGCTGTTAATACAACCCGTCCTGGCATGGACGCCGGATAAGTCCAGTGGTCTTATCCAGTGCAGCCTTCGCGATGCTTCATAATTAAATAAAGGTGATTTCCCGGACATCGTCTGAAATCTGTGTGCCTCTTCTATGGCTCCGCATGTGTTACTCTCCTAAATTTCGTAAGTGTTTTCCTGGATGAACACTTCGCCCAACTGCATCTCCCATCAGTTCTAAGCGATCCAAATGTGATTATTATAACATTTATATATATATATATATATATATATATATACAGAAGCTGTTTGCACATCTTTTAGACGATTTTGGTAAGCGGTAATAAAAAATCGTTTGCTGCAAAAGAAATAATTGCAATTGTACTATGTTTTTAAAAGTCAAAGTTATCGTCTGCGGCTTGAAAGTTTTGTTTTTATTCAAAAAGGCGTTTTTAACAAAGCAGTGGTTCGAAGGCTACATTTATGCTCTTTCCGAAGAGAAATATGCATACTCCGTTATCCAAAAACGATGTGAGAGTCATGGTTTTGTGATATTTAAAGCGTCGATAGGTAATATCGTCAACAGGAAAGGAAGAAAACGTCAAATTGGAGCCTCAAGTGAGGCAAAAATTCCAAACAAGTATCCAAGGAAAAAACGGACATCTTCGACTATTGCAATGGTACGTTGTTTATTGTTAAAAGAAAATCCCCCTAGTCAAAGGACAGTTGCAAAATCATTCAAATACTCGGTGTCCACTGTAAACAAAATAATAAACGTTGATTTAAATCTTAAGAAAGCGAAAAAACGCAATGTGCATCGTCTTCTTCCAAATCATATCGCTGAACGCAGGAGACGCTGCAGAATTCTATATGAGAAACACTTATCCAAATAAAAATGGAAAACAATTGTCACAATAGATAAATCATGGGTGTATTTAAATGATTGCAACAAAAAAAAGAGCCATTTATTATCATAAATAGTGAGAAAAAATTTAAGTACACGGTTCAAAGAATCGAAAGAAAGTTTTTCTGAGAGATTCAAGATTGTTGCTGGTTTATCTTATAATGGCAAATTAAAAATAAAGAGAGTGGAAAAAAATGTCAAGATTAACTCCAAATACTATCAGGAACATATTTTATCGCCAATTTTTCTGAATGAAATACCATCGCTTTACCCACAGTGCCATCAATCTGTGAGACTCCATCAGGACAAAGCTAGCAGTCACACATCAAAATCCACTGTAAATTTCCTAAAAGAAATGGAACAAAAAACTGGTATCAAAGCCATACCTTTCACTGATATCCCTACTAAATCTCCCTATGTATCACCTACGGATTTTTGTGCTTTCGGACTTTTAAAATCTGCATTATCCAAACGTCGTCCCAAAACCCTTACAGGACTCTGGAAAGCTGTTCAGGAGGAATGGGATAGAATACCTCTTCTGACACTTCAAAAGGCATTATTATCCTGGAAATTGCGGTGCCGGAAGACAGTTCAGAATAAGGGATGTCAAATCTAACATTTAAAACACAAGAATTTTATGTAATTTAGTTTTGTGAATACTATATACATCGTCTAAAAAATGTGTGAACAGCCTCTGTATATATTATTTCAAATGGCAAGGCAAATACAAAGCTAATAATAACAAGTAGAAATACAAAAACACAGAAAGAGATGACATAAAATTGACCGAAGTCATTGCTTAAGGAGTTCTCTGGCCTTCCAGTAAAGCGCCGTTTCACAGTCGTCTCTAAGGGATACACATTTGTTTAGGTGGTGTCTGTTCATAAGGTCATTAGAGTTACAGTGGGGACAAGAAGGGCTTGAGAAAATTCCGATCCGGTGTGTTCTGCTAAGTAGTCATGTCCAGTTAGTAGGCGAAATTGGGCAACTGCGTGCCGTCGTGGGCTGCTGGGGACTCTCAAAAGATCCTCAACCCCCCATATATATATATATATATATATATATATATATTTTCCAACGGCACAGATTAAAATGCAACTTCTAGCCAGAAAAAAAGCACAACACAAGAAACACAGAAAAAATACGAAAAAAGCAGCAGCAAATAGTCTATGAATCCAGAAATCCCCTAGCCTCCCAGAAACGGTCCCCAAGCGAACGTTTAGTCAATGCAGGGTAATGAAACAAATGTTCACAGTTCATGACCCGTCCCAAGTCACAGAGTCTGCAGAAAGGACTGGAAACAACGTTGAAGCGGTGTAAATGTTCCAGGAGGTAGTCATGGCCAGTGGCTAGTCTAAAATCGGTCGCCATTTTATGTCTGGTCCATTTAGAAACTCTAAATAATTTTCTCTCCAGGGTTTTGAGAAGTTGTAATGACGAGACTCTTTATGAACTCCTCCCTCACCGTATTTTTATTATACGCTTTACAGTACCGTAAGGGACACTAGAAAGAGATGTCTGCAAGTTCAAAGCACATTTTTTGATCAGAGAGTCAGCGATTTCATTGCCATGAACATCACAGAGCTCCGGGATCCGCTGTAAAACAATGACCCTCTTAATGACAGATAAGCTTTGCAAGAATGCTTTGACATAAAATATTTGAAATGAGAATGAACTAACAGATAAGGTCCACGTGCCCATTTAACCCATTGTTTACCTAAAAGAAGGTAAGTGGGAAAGATGAGCCTTCTTCATCTCTAAGTTTCACAGACCACGCAGAAAGGTTAGGTAGCACTACCGAAGTGATACAAATTCTGTTAAAGGCAATCATGAAGTATTATAGCAAAACAACATAACTGTCCTGCTCACTTACTTGGCGATTTTGGAAAACGCAAAATCCCTATTTCAGTGGCACTTTAGTGTATCTGTATGTCATCTGGTGATATTTAGTTTTCATATACTTTGTTTAATGAAGGTATAAGAACTAAATATCGTTAAGATTGTTATATAAAACTCAGAATATGCTAAAATTCAATATAATTGCCGCCATTTAATAGTTTATAAGTGAGAAAATGCTCGACAATGGCTGTTTTGTTTCAATGTAAAAAAAAATTGCTAATTTAAAATGGGAGACACATTGCTCATCCACCGTAGAAGTTGGAGCCAGAGTTAAAGAGCTTTAGGAGCTTTTCCTCCAGAAATTAAGAGAGTTTTCATCCATACACTGCCAGAGAAAGAGAATTTCGAACTGAGAGAAGAAATAAGTTCATCTTCAAGCTGTAGACGTATGTCTGTCTCTAGGGTCAGCTCACAAATGTGAAAATCATCAAACATTTAAGTTTAAATAGAGGAATCTTCACAATTCAGTTTCTTCTATGAACCTCGGGTACTTCGCGGGAATTGACTCTCAGATGAAACAGAGTTCTAAATACAGTGCAAAAGAATGCACCTGAAAACAAAACAAAAAAGAATACGAAGTAACTTGATCAGAGTAGAAAGAACAAACTAGATTGCGAAATGAAGAATAAAAAAAATGGGAACAAAATGATTAGAGGAAAGCAGGAAAATGGGTTATTAAGAAAAGCACATTTGACGACTTACTTTTTTTTTGGCCAGGAAAATGATAAAGTAGTTTGATGAGTAGATTTAAATTTAGAAATATTTGAATGGAATACCCAAAAGTATTTAGTAACCATAAATAAACATATTTCTTAGTTTAATATACATTGCTCAAAACAATTAGGGGAGCACATGGTTTTAACGAAATTACGCAAATACTTACACCGATAAGTAAGATAAAAATAAATCATCCATAATTTAAAGCCTAGCAGGAAACAGAAGAAGAAAACGTCATATGCAAATCAAAGTTTATGACGTCAAAAACCAGAAAAAGAACATAAGGGCGGAAATTGGGATGTTGCAGAAACGTCTGTTTCACAGCCTTAACTGTGAAATTCGATTGCTCAGTTTTTCTTTTTGAGAAAATGTGACTTGAAAATGTCTCAACAACGCGATTTATCGGAACCCATGGCATGGCGTATTATAGGCAGACTTGAATCCGGGAAACACAACGTAGTGTCGCGGACGCTGTTGGAGTCGCCAGAAGTGTCGCTGCAAGGCTGTGGAATCGATTCCAAGAAACAGGGAATGTTAGACGTCGACCAGGGCAAGATCGGCCATGCGCCACTACAGCAACTGATGACCGGTATGTACTGTTAACAGGTCGTCGAAGCAGAACAGACAATGCGACTCAGCTAGCAAAGACAGTTGCACTTGGCAACGGGACGAAGGGTGTCCAGCCAAACAGTACGTAATAGGTTTCATCAGAGAGGTCTCTATGCACGTAGGCCAATGGTCTGCATTCCGTTGACCTCACGCCACCGTGCGGCCCGAAGAAGATGGGCTGCTGAACATCGAGATTGGGAGCAACATGATTGGAGCCAAGTGTTGTTTACAGACGAGTCCCGATTCAGTCTGGAGTGTGACACCCGACGTGATTTGGTATGGAGGAAAAGGGACACTCGAAATAACGCCACATTCGTTCGTGCAAGGTCCCAATACAGACGAGCTGGTTTTATGGTATGGGGTGGAATCAGCATAGGTGGACGTACGGACCTGCATATCATTCGCAATGGTACTTTGTCGGCCCGAAGATATGCAGACGAGATACTGAGACCTCATGTCATACGTTACACTGCAGCCATTGGAGATTCCTTTGTTTTCCAGCATGGTAATGCCAGACTGCATACACCTCGTCTAGTGGAGAACATGCTTGAAGCTGAAACAATACAGCGCATGGAATGGCCAGCGTGCTCTCCTGACCTGAATCCAATCGAGCATGTTTGGGACATGCTCGGACGACGCATTACTGCGAGACCAAGGCCTCCTTTTACTCTCCGAGACTTGGAGATTGCACTTCTTGAGGAGTGGAATAGTATTCCCCAAAGTCTTATCGATAACAGCATCGCATCCATGGAAAACAGGTGTGCAGCAGTCTTAGCTGTTCGAGGAGACCACACGCCATATTAAAAAGCTTGCATCATTTCTAAACAATACTTTTTTTTATCGTTTACATGTAACCAAATTGTTGCCCTGAATCACCTTTTCATGTTTTTTTTTCCATATTTTCAAAGAATTAAATCTTAATTACAAATTTTTTACGTCTTTTTTCTGTATTGCGCATTGATACGCGTGTACTATCCATTTTATGCCAATACGTGGCTGTCTCGCACGGTTTTCTTGACTTCTTTGCTTGCTCCCCAAATTTTTTTGAGCAGTGTACTTTGAAATCTCTTATGCGTTCATCACATTAATTTTTTATTTGGTTTATATAAGATACATTTCAATGAAGCTTTTATCGGCGAAAGGCAGTTTTTTAAATAGGTTAAAACTTAACTTAGCGCATTGTCTTAAAATCAAAATAGATTGTCAAGTCCAAGTTCAACTCAAAATTTAAAATACTAAAGAATCAAATAATTGTCATTGTATTATTTACAGTTTAAAAGCAGTAATTTTTTAAAAATTTCAAATTCAGTGTGCTTGATAAAAAATATAATATCTGTTGTATGGAGTTATGATATATAATTGTTGAGATTACTTACATAAGAAATGACCATCTCTACTGCAGTGTCTTTACGAGATAACGGTCTTGATATCTATCCGCTTACAATATTAAATATTATGTTTAACTTTTTACTGCATATATGTTTATGCTGATAAAAGTGATGTGACATCTGTCGAGTTAAATTATGTGATTCTGGTGAATGCGCAAAAAGAGATTACATAGACTAAATACTAAGTTTTACATTTAAAAATCTAAAATGAAAAATTAAAAAAAAAACACAATTATTAATACTAGGGAACTATTTCGAGAATTAAAACAAAATTGGATATTTTAATCTGTCACATGTATAAGGTTTTTTAGAGAAAAAAGAGATTAAGTTTTTCTTGATAATTAAAAAAAATTCCATTGCATAACAGAAAATAATATATAGTAGCAACATTAGTGGCTTATGTTTAGCAGTTTTTTTTTTATTCATATAGATGGTTTTTTGGATTAGTGAAAACTGCTTAAATTTTACCTTACTGCTTAATCCAATTATTTTTATGAAATTCTTTGTAAATGATATCAGAGACAGCTCTTTATATGCAACTTCAGTTTCTAATTTATATATGTTTGAAAAACAAACTGAGTAATTCCAGATTTCCCAATGTATTTGATATATATTCTTTATTAGACTTAAATAAGTTATCGTTATAAATACGATTTTATCTGAGCAATTGAAAAAGGTAAAATCTAAAGAGAGTAAATTGTTATCCGTAGAAAACAAAATCTTTTACAAAACTTTCTTATAACAAAACATTAATATTTATTTATCATCGTACGCATAATGTAAATGTATAATGTAAATGTAATTATGTGAATTAATGCATTGAAAATAATACAAGTGGACATCATTTCGATTAAAACGTGATATATCGCTCTCTTCTGAAACCATCCCAGAATTTTCATATTTGCTATGTAATATTAACCCTTCAGCGGGCGTTCCAATTTTTTGAACTCCATCAGGCATGCGTGGCACAATGTGCAATATTTCTTTCAAGCTTGATTATTTCTTTTGTAATAAACTTTTATTTTTCAAATTGAAAATAATAATTCTGTGTTTTATGATAAGATATAAAATGTTGATAACATTGAGATATATATACATATATATATATATATATATATATATATATATATATATATATATATATATATATATATATATATATATATATATATATATATATATATATATATATATATATATATATATATATATATATATATATATATAAATAAAGGCCAAATAATGCAGATACAATCGCCTTATTTCAAAACTGTCTGGATTATTGAATGTAAAGACAACTTGCGAATTGATTCCTATTATGTCCAAAAACCTAAAAAATAATAAGATTGTCTATCTTCATGTTATACAGAATACCTTGTGATAGCTGCATATTTGATCGACTACATCAACTGCTGCTTTTGTCGTATTGTAATCCAGTATAATCACTGGTTTACCACGATTAATTCACGACTAACAATGAATGGAAATCTATAAAATGGTCAGGAAATCAGACCTGCATTAGAAAGGGTGTAGATATAAATAGATACTTCTTAGGACATTCAAACCTTACATGTAAAAACAAACCATTCAAAATTACGAAAATGTTGCACTTTGTACACAGGCGCGCCCGCTTAAGGGTTTATGATGCCTTCAATAATCCCAAAAGGATAATTTTATCACACGTCCTGATCAGTTTAACTATTTTACCTCACTATTCTGAGTGCATAGAGATAATTGTTTCATAAGTTAATACAGTCATAACAAAACACACTCATTATCTTAAAACTGAAACTGTGAACGGTCGTATCATGGCAGAATAACTTAACAGATATCATCAAAATTTCCGTCCCTGCATACTTAAAATAGAACTGGTAAAAGAGAGTAAATTACTATCCGTAGAAAAAAAATCTACAAAACTTTCATGCAACAAAACAATAATATTTATTTAATAATAGTACGCATAATTTGTAATGTAAATGTAATTATGTAACATATTTATGTAATTATTAAACTTAATGAATGGGAAAAAGTACAAGTGGACACCATTTCGATTAAATCGTCATATATCTCTCTCTTATGAAACCATCCCAGAATGTCGATATTTGCTACGTAATATTAAAGATGGATTCAATAATCCCAAAAATGGAATCTTATCACACGGCATAATCTTTTGCTTAATTTTTCTCACTCTTCTGAGTGGGTAGAGATAATTTGTTCATACGTTAATACAGTCACAACAAAACAAACGCATTCTCTTAAAACTGAAACTGTGAACGGTCGTATGATGACAGAATAAATAAACAGATATCATCAAAATTGCAATTCATGAATACCTAAAACAGAACTGACAAAAGGCATAATAGAAGGAGCATGTTCTATACGATGAGAAGTAAAATAAAACACAGGAAGATCTTCAGCAAATTAATTTAGAGGTGAATGACGAAATGGATTCAATCTGGCGAAAATTAAATAAAATACTTTTAATTTAAGTTCAAGTAACATTGGAAAATGAGGTATGTATTACCTTATTTGTATTTTTCTTTTACATTTTTCGTACTAAAAAATATATTTTTTAAGAAAGCTGGTTTTTTTTATTACGGTCTGGTATATTTTGAGAAGCCATCTGAGTTTATTACATATTTCTTGCTAGGAGCCTTGGGAATATTCTTTACGTCATGTTTTTTAGGTATCAGAATGATTGGCGCCAGCATTAAAGAAGCGACTGCTTTTTCTGGCTGCTCGGCGCTGCATTTTCCTAAGTGGTTGTTTCTTCAGATTTTTGAGAAGAAACAAAAATCTGAAAAAAATCATCGTTGGGATGAGAAACATAATTTTTGACAATGAAGGATAGGCTATAAGAAACTGGTCTCAAAACTTTGCGTCCACATACCACAAATTACAAATCAAAGAATGTTAACCCGTTAGTGCCCAGCGTCCTATTTATAGGACAGTCTAATTTTACTTCCGTAGGTAAACAAATCGCTTTAAAATGTTTCTGTTTTGCACATTCCTATCAAGTGTTAATGTATTCCCACACCAAAAAAACACTTCTGACTGGTTATACCCGCTATCTGCCAAAGAGTCAAGTGAAAGAGTAGCCATTTTGAAGTATATTTTTCCTTTGATCTATACTCGCAATAATGCAACGAATTTGCATTATTGCGAGATTTATTTCTTTTATTATTATTATATTTTAAAACCTCTTTAACTGATATCTATAAAAATACTTTGGAAAACTATTGATTTTGTACTAAAAAAACAAATTTGAAACTACTGTCCTATAAATAGGACGCTGGGCGTTTATGTTAAAATATTTTGTTTTTTTTTACCTTTTAGTTACTTCAACATGCCTCGGCAAAAAAATTTCAAAACTGCAGACGAGGCTCTGGAAAATATGTTTACACAATTTTAGAAATTTTCGAAGAGTTTTTTTCCCCCACATACTTTGACTACATAGTGTCAGAAACGGAAAAGTATGCAAGAAATATGGAAGAATAAGCCTGAATTCGCAATTACTGTGGATGAAATTAAAACTTTCATTGGGTTCTTGATTTTTCATGATATTAAATTTTATCTAGTGAACGAGATTACTGGTCAGAATATGAAGATTTAATGGTAACTATTGTGTAAAATGCGATATCCAGAAATAGGTATTTAGTAGAGATAAAAGGGATTATTCATTTTGCTGATAACAATGAAGCACGCTCTCAAATGTATGACCGAGCATTTATAATTAGGAACTAGCACAGACTAGTACAAAATAGATCAGTGTCCGGTCGAAGCTGATGCAACATTAGAAAAGAAAAATTGACGTTCATATGACTATCGCTTTGACGATAATAACAATGTCACGATAGTCAAATGGAACGATAACAGATGTGTGACTGTTGCGACAAATTTCGACAAAATTGAACCACTCAAGCTGTTTTAAGGGGGTCTAGAGCACATTTTGAAAAAAAATTTATTTATTGAGTTAAAATTTTGAATTTTTTTCTGATGGTTAACCATATAATTTGTAAAAAAAATCACACCATAAAACTTCTCAAAAAGTTTTTAAAAAATTTTAAAATTTAAAAGTTTTAATAAAAGTGGAGTAATTTAAAATCGTTATAACTCGAAATATTATTTGTCGAATTTCAAAATTTTTTCATTTAATTAAACAGAAATATATAAATTTTAATTTCGATTCACCATTTTTTTAAGTATTAATTTTTAAAAAAATTAAAAATTTTTAGATTAAAAATTACGACAAAAATTATGTAACTTATTTTTTAAAAATCATATTTTCCAAAGTACATATTTTTTTCAAATTTTCTGAATCAAAATTAAAGTAAAATAGTTGAAAAAGACATGTTACAAGTTTCAATCATTTATCTTTAACGGTTCTTGACTTATAACAATTTAAAGACGAGAAATGGGGAAAAAACCCATCATGCAGAAAAACGCACTTGCAGGTTTAAATAACTATTGGCTACTATCAGAATGTTGAAAAAAAATAATAATTTCTTTTGTTCTAATTAAGATAGAAACATGATTTAAACGTCATTTTAAGCGCAAAAGAACACAAAAATTTTAAATGCAATAAAAAATTTTTCGAAAATTCGAACGATTTTGTGCCCTGGACCCTCTTAAGGCGTGAAAAAGTTAACAACCATAATAAGTCTGATAAACAATTACAACAAGTATATGGGTGTAGTTGACCATCACGATTGGCTACTAGAAAAACATAAAATTAAAATTCGTGGGAAAAAAAAGTGGTATTGGCCGATTTTCACACGTATAAATGATATGGAAATTGTAAACACTTGCATCGCTTACAACATGGTTAACAATGAGAATAGAAGCATGAAAGATATAAAGTGATAAAGTGCCATTGCATACCTCAAAATAGGAAACACCACACGAAAAAGTTTCGGTATACCAATGTTACCACAAACATTAAAGAATAAGTAATCAACGTTGTCAAATTAGATGGGAAATACCACATAATTCTCAAAAGAGATAAACAAAGAAGTTGCCAATTCCAGAATTATAGGGTAAATCCTCTTACATTTTATTCCAAATGCAATGTAACACTTTTAACTATGTGTTAGCATTTATTATTTTATATAGAGAAAAAAAGTTACAATTACTGGAGTACAAATTCTATGTTTTAAATAAATTAATTTAAATATAAAGACTTTTATAACAATAATATCTAGTTGTATTTTTCCATCTAACATGGGTCATGTAAAATTATTTTCTTAAGAAATTTTACTTTATAAAATTATTTAACTACTTCACATAACATATTCTAAAGATAAGCTTTACCGAAAATAACGTAAATTAAACACATCTGATGATACGCTTTACTCTTGAAAAGACCTAGACAAAAATCACTCTTTTCCCAAAACTCCTTTATCAAGGAACAGAAAAATTAGGAGAAACATTTACTCGCTTTCTTTCGGTTGATCTTAATTTAATGACTGGTTCAACCCTTGCGTTGACATTATGGATGTGCATCCATTATGCATATTAATGACCCGAAATCCCACCGGTAAAAGAGTTAGATTAAAGCTGTTTCTGATTAAAAGTCCTTTAATGACGCAGCCAGGGATGATAACTCTCAAAACTTGATCAGGCAACAGTATCTTATGCACTCGAAGATTAGAACATTAATTGATGGAAGGTATCGTACTTAAAAGTATTCGCTTAAAGATAGCATTTTATAAATATTTGAACGTTGTGAGAGGGATTATATATTTTTCCCCGAAATTTAATACCCGCATATTGTGTTAGTGTAAACATACGTTATGTTTACCAATAAGTGTGTAGCTATGGAATAATAATTCAATGAAAGTAAGGATGGCAGGATGTTTAGCACTAGAAAGACGGCTGCCTTCATTTTGACGGTTTCGGGCATACCATTGAGCACTATGTTTCTATTTATGTCCTCAGGCTTCTGAAATTTTATGACTTTTCCTAATTTTACGCGAAATATGCACACACATTTACAAAGAGAAAGTTAAAGCAATGGTTGTATGCGATAAACACGACGGTAATTTCTCTGAACTGTTTTAATAGATTTGTACTCCGTTAATCACAACACACATTGAGCTTTCTCCTGAACTGTCGCTATTGTACTGACAGGAAAGTCGAACGAAGACCTCTTCCACCTCGCATCGCTTCTGCACAACGTCCAACGCCACGGTTGCGTACCAGTTACATTTAGAAATCTTGGCCACTTACCAAGTTGTTTGAAAATAATATTATTGCAATTGCTCAATTTATTTTAGAATTATGAGCTTTCGAAATGTGTCCAACCTACTTCGATGATCCTGAATAAAAAGCCCACGCAACGCCAAGTAATTTAAGTTACTAATAATTACAATGTACTGCCATTGCATATAGATATCAAAACTTCATTTCAATTACTGCGACTTTTTACAGAGGAAAATACAAAATTAAAAGGAATAAAACAAAATGTAGATTCATCAGAAAATACAAAATTTTTGCTCTCCCCCATACTATGTATATATTTATTCATGGAGTTTTAAACAATCATAAAAATTTTCAAATTTTGATAGTCCATTTAAATTTATATTCACATTAAAAAAGTGCGCTGAACTTAAACGAATTTGATATGAAAATTGCCTTTTGTGCAATACTCTTTTTTAAATAAAAGCATTAAGGTCCTTTAAATGTAACTGATAACATAAAAATATTTTTCGCTTTTATGCAACTGGGAATAATTTAAATTCTAAAGATCTTCCTTTCTCTTTTTTAGTACAATAATATCTCCGACACATTAGTTACGAATGTGGAATTGCCTAAGGGTCTCAGTTCAGAATAAAATGATGCTTAAAGATACCTTTTTGAATGAAACTATCACGATCTAAACATTTCTGATAGTAATCATTAAAAATGTCCCAATATGCAATGAGAATGAATCCGGTCTTTTATAATACTCCTTTACACCAGAGTAGAAAAATTATGGAAGTCATTTAATTACTTTCATTCAGCTGATTTTAATTTAAAGTCTAGTCCAACTTCCTTTATGGGTGATATGGATAAGTATCCATTACACGTGTTAATGGTCCAAAATTCCCGAGGGGAAAGGCTTATATAAAAGGCATTTAAGGCCATTTAGCAAATCAAAGAAGGAGGGTAGAATTCAAAACACAGCTAAAATACAGTAGTTTCTTTCTTTAAATGATAAGATCACCAGCAAAATTAGATGGGTTGGTTTTAATATTTATTTCAAATGCAGACATAAAAGTTCAAAAGTATTTATTAGGAATTGAATATATTGCATGTATAATTGTGTAATCTCTATTATCGTTGCAAGCATCTACCAAGTATAAAATGAAGACTACCCGTTAAATATTTAATTAAAGTGTAACATTAATTTCATTAATTCCGGCAATGCTTTGAAAGAGCATAACTATTTTTATGTTTTTCTTGCATAGTTAATTATCCTCGAACCTGCACAGCCCTTTAATATATGCATTGTTTATAAATATTAATTCTGGTAGTAATCATAAAAAATAACAATCTCTAAAGTACTACTTAAAAATCAACATAAAACAACCAGTTGCACCATTGATTTTTTTTTGTAATGTATTATTTTGTATGTTCTTAAA
The DNA here is from genome assembly GCA_907164885.2 of Dolomedes plantarius. Classification (NCBI taxonomy): domain Eukaryota; kingdom Metazoa; phylum Arthropoda; class Arachnida; order Araneae; family Dolomedidae; genus Dolomedes; species Dolomedes plantarius. Next base: position 221,825,797 of record OU015490.1, read on the forward strand.
GTATAAAATGCATTAATTTTCCAATTGGTATTTTAATATGTATCATTTTTAGTGATTTATACATTTTGTCTGTTTAGTTAGTTTTCGCGATATTCATAATATCGACGGGAAATTTACATATTAGAAAACGTAATGCTCAGGAATATTGAAGACTTTTTATATCGTGACAGACGAGCATAAAATTTATGTTGCGTTTTATCCCATTACGTCTTTCACGTTTCAATACCGTGCGTATAATTTGTAGTACAATATCACAGAAGTGCTTAAAGTTAAACTTTCCTTCGGAATAGAAATTAATACGAATTGTGAAAATTTATTTACACTGTAGAAACAAAATGGTTACAGAAAATTATCTTGGAAATCTGCCTACACAACACCTACTCAATTCGCTAGTAATATTAATACATATTACATGCATAATGATTACAACGTCATTGTCACCCTTTCATAGTTTATTGCTAAGGAGACAATGCCTGAAGAAATTTGAAAAGCTATGATCTCCGAAGAAAAAATTTTAAATGAAATATATCATCAGTTTTTACACATCTCTTTATGTAATGTATTAAATATAGGCAATGTAAAAAAATTCCCTGAAATACCTAAGTATGCTAGCATATATACTTATAGTAACGGTATCATATTGTTTTTCTATAGCTAAACACACACAGAGAGAGAGAGAGAGAGAGAGAGAGATTTAACATATACATGGGGTATAAGACAATCGCCGCCTACCATAGTGTGGTTATTGTCTCAAACTCGCCCAAAGTGAGCTCGAGTTATAATATTAGATAAGACACGGAGCTGTGTTGGCTGATCTATATTGTGTTTCCATAATAAATCAATCATCATATCTGCGGTATGGATAGGTCAATGTCTTCAGGACAAAGAACGTGCATGGTCGGAGAGAAAATATTGAAAAATCAAAACTAGGCAATAACCTACTAAGGAGCAAGCAAGATAATAAATATTCGGAAAACCAAACAATTTGCTGTCTATAGAAACCATACCGTTTTGTAGTAATTAGAATGTAATGCGGACAAATCGACTTAAAAGTTTTTGCAAAATATCAAAGGCCAAATATCACAGTAGATATGTAACGAATAATTTTATAGGGTTACAGTGAACTGTTGTCCAACGAACCGTATACTAACTAAACTAAATGAATAACAGAAATGTAAATAAAAAATTAATGCAATTATTTCAAAGCATTTGTGACAGTATAAAATTCAGTAAGCTACATATAATTTCAGTTTTATAGAGATATATGCTCTTCATTTGAAGTTTGATCTTAATTTGATCTAAACAAGTGTTTCGCAATCTTTTTCGAAGCGCGACCACTCTTCAATAGTTTCCACGCATCCTTCAGCCCCCTCCCTCTTTCCGCCCTTCATATTTTCGTACGAGAAGCCTTTTAACAAAAACAGTTAAAAGAAATTTTCCATAATTTAATGGAAACTAACTATTTAATTTTACAAAAAAGAAATTTGTAAAGAGGACATTAACCCTTTCCTTACGGGGTGGGATATCATGTATCCCAAGAAAACGGGTCCATGAATGAATATATATATATATATATATATATATATATATATATATATATATATATATATATATATATATATATATATATATATATATATATATATATATACATATATATATATATATACATATATATATATATATATATGTACATATATATATATATATATACATATATATATATATATACATATATATATATGTACATATATATATATATACATATATATATATATATACATATATATATATATATATATATATATATATATATATATATATATATATATATATATATATATATATATATATATATATACATATATATATATATATATATATATATATATATATATATATATATATATATATATATATACATATATATATATACATATATATACATATACATATATATATATATATATATATATATATATATATATATATATATATATATATATATATATATATATATATATATATATATATATATATATATATATATCCTCTTAATAGCCTTCTTACAAAGGGAATATGAAATTGTAAAGAGAGAATCGGAAAAATTAGCCCCGTAAGCTAAAGGTTAAGAAACCTTCACCCCTGTGTATAAAAGCGGAACAGAACCCTAAGATAAACAATGCACCTACCAGCTTTGATTCCGAAATATATAACAAAAAACATTGAAAAACTCTTACTCACATAAATAAAATTGCTTCATTTCGTTGCAGAAACTACAATAGCAATGAGATAAGTGGTATCACATATTGATGAAAGACAAACTGACTTGAATCGGTCCTGAATAATATGTGATCGCTTAGAGGGGCTTAGCACATATTCTTAATTATTCTTTTATCCTTTCAATAAAACACATCCCCTGTTCTGAATTACTATCTAGAAGTAAATAGGTTGGATAATACTCTTAATACACGCACTGAAAGTCATGCGATTATGATTCAGGATGATTCAGAAACCACGCGCCTTTGCATCGCATGTTCGGAATCATGAGTTATGGCTCACGTGGTCAGTTCGGATGTTCGATTCTAACAAATTAAAAGATTTTTAAACACTTAGCGCCCCCTTGGTATAAAAATAAATAAATAAGTAAATAAATAAATATATATATATATATATATATATATATATATATATATATATGTGTGTGTGTGTGTGTGTGTGTGTGTGTGTGCGTGTGTGTGTGCGTGTGTGTGTGTGTGTGTGTGCGTGTGTGTGTTTGTTTGTTTGTGTGTGTGTGCTTTACCACATGCAACATTTAATTGATACTTTAGGCTGTAATTTCAGACCCAATTCTCCGAGCAATCATATGATGCCCAAAGTAGAACGCGAAAATAAGCTTTTCGCATAAATAACAATCGTTGCATCAAGGGAAATAAATAACATTTTTTAAAATACCTTGAAATACATTAAGTCCTTTACCATATCGCATGTTATCTTTACCATACCACATAGACCATGAAAAGAAAAATAAAGTCATTTACTCGTGTTTCCTGTGGCTTGATCTTAATTTAATGACTCCTTGAACATACGATCGATTTGATGTTCTGGATGTGCTTCCATTATGCATACTAATCAACGCAAATCTGGGAAAAAAAGGTTTAGATTAAACCTGCTTTGATTACAAGTTACCTTATGACTTCAAGACTGTTCAAAACAACATTAGTAGCACAATGCATGGTTTGTAAACATATGTTTTTAGAAGTCATTTAATTAAAGGGAACGTTTCGTAAATGACACACCGATGTTGTGTAAGTAAATATGCATTTTTCCATGCATGATTTACCTTCCGTATTAGAGTGGTTATATAATCACTGAGTTTATGATAGGTATAAAATGAACGATAAAGGAAAAATAATTCTCTGGGTATTCATAAGAGCAATGTAGAACCGGAGTGTAAGCCTTAAACATTTTCGCGTGATCTACGTTTATTTTCTCCCTCCCAATATCAAAATGTATGAACTGAAGTAATGACTACCAGATAATTGTTTTATAGATGATAGTATCTAGTACTTTAATAGTTTTCTTATTTGTGTGTTTATGTATGTAAAAGTGCATACTTAAAAGCCAAATAACTATGATTATTTCATGGTTTTTTAATTTTTTTTGCTTCGTAACGTATATGGCTTAGTATCTTATCGTATATTAAATAAGAAGTTTTATATTATTTATTTCGAGGATACATATTATTATACATTGTCTTTTAAATTTTTATGATCTATGGTTTAGTAAACGCTAAAACATTTCTTTGGAAGTATTAATTAAAAGGTAATTTATTGGAACCTTGAGTTTAGTTTTGTTTAAATTTAGTAGATATCTTCGTCCCCTCATTGGCTTTCATTATTAAAATTTTGAATTGCGCATAAATACCAAAAGACGATAAAGAAGTTAAAGAATATGTTTATCACATTCTTTAAACATTTAACGCACAGTATGGCCACAATGGCATGTACGTTTTTCTTATTGGACATGCTGTGAACATTGAAATTAAAAAATCAAAAACAGTATAACTGATTATATCAATGGCAAAAATATTTAAAATAATCTCAATTAAATGACTTTTTTTGACGGCAGTCCAAAACGTTCAAACGCTGCTATGAAAATGGATCTAACACTTTGTCAGTAGATACTCTACTAGAAACGGAAAGGGGTTTTTCCAAACCGCGTACATATATATACTGTAAGTGCAGTTTGATAAGTACAATTTTTTTACCTTAACCAAACTAAGAAGTCGTTAAGTTTTAGATTGTACCTAAGCTGACAAAAATATTGATTAACAATGCATTCATGTTTTTATAATAAATTCTCTGAATTTTGAAAATGTCGTTGCGTTTGTCATATAATAAAATTTCCTTACACATTTCTAATAACTACATCATTTTTAATTCACTAGTTTAAATATTATATTAAATATTAAATAAATGATAAAAATATATATATATTGTAATGCAGATTTATACGAAATTTGACCTGGATTTGGGTGACTGTATTATGTTTAGACAGACGAAAGAGATATACTTTTTTCACTACAATGAATATTTACAGTTCCTGATAAGTTTTTTATGGACATGAAAAAAACTTAGTGACTAAAGCTAAGTACGGTTTGGAATATGTTAGTAACTACATTAACAAATTGTTTACAACAGTGTATTATATCTTTTCCCTGTTGTTCATCACGTATTTTTTAAAGACTTCATCTTTCCATCGCCTTCCCCTGACTCGGCTGTGTATTTATTACACCTTCATTATATAAAATGTTCTGCAATATGTTTATATATATATATATATATATATATATATATATATATATATATATATATATATATATATATATATATATATATATATATATATATATATGTATATAAATATATATATATATATATATACGTGTGCATACATATTTAAGTATCATAAGTTGGCAACAAAGAGAGTAATGTCTCTAAATGATAGCACGAGTTTACAAATTCTAGAAGACATTAAACTTAAGAAACAGCTGTGCAACCCTTCAATGAATGAAATAAAAAATACTCCATATTAAATAAAAAACCAACGTGAAGATATTGTTCAAAATATTTTCAAATGACTTTCTTCTATAGCCTTTCAATTTAAAAAATTGTAATTAGTATAACAGAAGCACGGATGGTTGGATACTAAAAATATTTTAATAATACTCAAGGGTGAAAATATTTTTAATATAATACCTGTCATATTTCTAGATATAAAGCTATTTTTTCTTTTGCATAAGTAATTATTGCAAAATATATGTGAGAAAGTTATTTAGTTTGAAATAACCAAACACCGTCATTAACATCATTAATAAAAGTAATGAAACCCCAAGGGGAGACTTAAACAACCTTCATTAATCTACATATAATTTAGTCCCCTCCGAGATTAAAAAACATTAGAAATGAAGTAACGACTTTCAGAGAATTGTTATGAGACTGTATCATAAAAAAATATATATAGCGCTAGAAATGTTTATCATTTAGTTTTATCACGCGTTTCCCACATTGCATAATTTTTATGTAATAGTTATGAGATTAAAGCCCAGAGATAGTAATAATTAGTGCTATTATGCTGAACTGAGAAACATTTTCGCAAAACTAGCATGTTGCATAACTAATGCTGTGTTAATTTTGAAGCATGTCTTTATTATGATATCCTCAATAGATGGAAAGCATTTTGTACGACTACTGATTATTGAACCTCTATGAATAAGTAAATATTCTTGTGAAAAGCCGATGAATTTTTCATCCTTAAGACGTGAACAGCAAATTGAACACTGTGCAAATAATTTCTGGAAAAGGCTTTTCAGGGTTTTCTATTTTATCGTTACAATACAATTATAAATTTTTATTCGTTCATCGGTGTAATATCAAGCAATTTTGATAACAGAGAAAATTCACTAGTCTTCAGTAATTTCAAATAACATGATGAACTAAAAATTGCAAACTATATTTTATTAAAACATAATAAACTGTGCGGTGTCAGAATTATTTTCAATTAATTGATTGAATTCAATTAATTGAAATGTTTTCATTTCCTTTTATCAACTCGGTGAAATGGTACAAAATCAAGTTTTATCTTTTCTTGCTTTAATTAAATCTTTCTGGTTAGTTTAATAATAACTATACTGACAGCGATGAATTAAAAATGCCATTGCAATCTATTATTTTCAAAGCAAATATCTTTCTTCCCAAGCATGAAATTTTAGACTCTCTATAGCTATTAGATTATTCCCAGTCATTATTTATATATATATATATATTATTTTTAATTTTTTTTAACTTAACAAATATGAGGAATATTGCATTTGACATGTATACAGACTTGAAAGTTTTATTACTGACTTTTGTAATTGTAGTATTTTGTATTTTTTAATAATTTGTAGGCACAAAAATATCATGTCGATCTCAAGCAAGTTGTATGCTTCTGAATATTTAAACTTCCATAATCTAAAGTAATATATACATCTATATGATTCCTAGATTGCACTCATTACGGTTATTTTAATGACTAAAATATACTAATTTTTCTTGTGGGACTTGTGGATAAAAAACCATGATAATTCATATAAGCTTTATAATAGTTATACTTCATTTTTTTAAAATTATTAAATTATATTTTCAATTGTATTTCAAATTGTATTTAAAAAATTATGAAATTATATTTTCAATTTATTTTTAGTTTTAATCATATTCCTACATAGTAAAAAATATTCTATCTAGCATATTATCTAAAATACACTATTAGCAGCTTTAAAATCTTAAATTATATACAACTCTTTGGATCCTTGCCAAAAAGGTCTGTGTCTGCCTTAAATTCAATAGCACATGCTAATTTATTACATTCGGTTCTGCACTGTTCAAAATGGTGCAGTGATTGTAAAGGTTCATATTACTACAGTTCTGTGATTTATAACTTGTGGACTGGAATAAGATAGGTTTCTAGATCAATGCGTGAATCTAAGCGACGTAATTCAAATAAGTCAGCATGTGATAACAGCTGAATTACTTTAATGTCACTTGCCCTAATTTATTTTGCACCAGTTTTGTAAGGTCATTTGGGTATTTACATTATATATAATATAATTAAAAATATGAATAAATATCCTTATTTGTATTCGAGAAGCTATTTTAGTGATGCGAAATATTTGGTTATGGAGTATTCGGAGCACATTACATTACCAAGATTATATAAGATAAGATTAAAGCAGCGTTGCATCACAAGTAAATATTTTAGTGTTACAATTTTCCTGAAAATGGTTGAACCCGAAATTCAGAGGGAAGGTTTTCAGTTTTTATCTGTTTAACCCCTTCAGGGGTGGTGATTCATTTTTGAACCACCTATTTTATTTATTTTATAACATCTAAATCATTCGGCAAATTTATCTGTAAATTCCTGTAAACATTTGACACATTACTGTGCTTCAGAAACAACAGTTGGCAGCACTCTACGGGTCAAAATTTTCAGAGAGGATAATTTTTTGTTTCAAGCCAGAAATTTGTAATGTAAATTTTTTTCCAGTTTTTCTAATTTGTTAGTATACAGATGCATGGAAGTTCAGGAATTTCATTTTACGATTGTCACTTCTTTATTTTAAATAGAAAAGTTTAATTTATCTGCATAATTTATTATCTTTTTTTAGTAATTTCAATGCTGGTGGTTCAAATATGGACCACCGCGGAATGTAGGGTTTTCTGTCACTAGGTGGCAGCACTACTAAATTAGTTTTTCCCAGCAAAAATTCATAAAAAACATATTACTCAACTAATTTTCCTATTAAATTATTTTTGTTATGTTAATCATTGAAAGTTACTGATAATTTAAAACATATATATATATATATATATATATATATATATATATATATATATATATATATATATATATATATATATATATATATATATATATATATATATATATATATATTACCTATAAAAATTTCATGTGTGGTGTTTTACATTCATTGTATACTTTCATTATATACTTTCGTTTCTTTATACGTTTTACATTCATTATATACTTTCATTTATGTACTTTTTACATTTATTATATACTTTCCTTCACATACCTCTTACTTTCATTATATACACTCAATTATATACTTTTTGATTATTTATTTATTTTTTGGACAGATAATTATATAGAGATCTATGCTCACTTCTACCCAGACTTGGGTGTATATAATTTGAAGTGGCACTCTATTTGAATTTTGAAGCAAACACAGTTTATACATGAAACAATGTTTATTGAATTCGTTGCACATATAATTGGCTTTTACAGCAATAAGCATGCGTACTACTTGTACGGAATGTATAAACACAGCTTTCAAGAACAATATATTTTTATACTCACGAACAGTAAGTCAAACCAGCAGTACTGCCATGTAAACTTCTGGCCCGCTAAGCACTAGCGCAGGATAACACCTTTTCAACCTTAACAACCTCCCCCTTTTCATTAATGACGCTGCGTGGTATTTATACTAAGCGCGTATGCCGAAATTAGCATATCTAAAGCAGCTTCTTTAATTCACTCAAAAGTTCGATTCTTGTGAATCGAATCTTGTGTATACCTTACACTGGCCTCCCTCGAAAAAAAAAATTAGGTAACTGAGGTCTGAACGGCTTCAGTTAACTAATTGAAAACGCGTGCTGGTCTGACTTTTTACATAATGGGTGGCAAAGCCAAAAAACCTTCCACACGTTGTGTGGGGGAAAAACGCCACTACCATTTTACAAAATTAACCCCGAAGGGTCCAGGTGACACCATCACACAGTGGATTTGCAGAGTTGCGGATACTGGGCTGGCCAACGGCGCCCTAAAAAACTTATTTTAGTTAAAATTGTCAACACAATTGCACAGCATGACATTTCTTGACTGTTTGTATCTGCTCTCCCCCAATTTATAATGCACATGTGTCATGATTTGTGAAGTTAGTACATTAGTGGTTAATTGGTATATTGTGCAGTATGTATTTTTTTCCTAGTCACTACATGTCCCCTTCAAAAATTTATAAAACAACAGTATGCCGTATTTTTTTTCAGTGGCTCACACCTTCCCCTCAAAATGTTTACACAGTATATACACTGGGGAATTTCAAACCAATTTGGTTCGGTTTTATTAAAGGGTGGGAGTTAGAATAAGAAAGTTGATACAAGACTTGTTCCTCATGAATGCAGCAACTTCCTTGCACCAGTCTGTCCAATCCGTGGAACCTCTCTTGACGGTCGCAGTCCTAGTAAAGGGGTTCGTTGACCGTGTGGGAATCCTTCGTGCAGCAGTTCGTTGGTCCTGAGGCGCTGGTCCGGCTTGACGATGGACAGGAAGTCTCTTGGGAGGAGGCCAACCTTGCTGGGCGGCAGAAATCTTCCGTTTCCTGTACTTATGCAAAGGAACTTTAAAATTGTCATTCTTCCTTTTGATAACCTTGTGTACCTTATCAGCGACGCATTCATCCTTTGATGGAGTTTTTGTAGTGCACACTTTACCTTTCTTCGTACTTTTGCTTGTATCGGTATTAAATTTTAATGCAGATTCTATTTTGTCAAATTTATACGCCGCACCAACGTGTTTAGTTACTGGCTTTATCTCTCTACTTGTGTCATGTTTTTCAACAAACTGACTCTGTTTTTGGTATTGGTGCTTATGCGACTTCTTGTTTACCGCCTTAATTACTTCAGTATTAGCAGTTTTAATGCTGGAACCTGAAGGCGCTTTTTCACGTTTTTTATCCCCCTTAACTTTAGTTTTATCCTCTTTTGACGAAAAAGTCTCTTTGAAACTTGCGATATCAGAATCGTTATCATTTAAATTCTTTAACACTGTTTCAGTTTTAGGAAGATTAAGCTTTTCGTACTGGTGCGTTTTAATACAACCTGAGTCTATAACTTCCGAAGCATCAGCTAAACTACTTACATTATAACTCTGTGTCAACTTTTCATCCTGATTCTCAGTCTGGTTTTCATGTACTTTATTTAAAACCATATTATCAACTTGGCCTACAGCATCCTCATTCGGATGGAAACTTGAAATAATATCATCATTACCTAGCGAGTTCCTACTATCGTTTAAAGAATTTTTATTGTCGTCAACTAATAAGTATTCACTAACTTCCGTAACGCATACTTCGTCATCTACTAAATTTCCTTCATTAACAGATGTGTGAATATCATCTAAAATATGAGGTATAGCATTAATACAAGTGTCCGATGATTTATTTTCGAAACCACTAGCATTAGTATCGGCACTATTTTCAGAAATTTGTACTGGAATTACCGCATCATTCCAGCTAGACTCACTTTCTTTATAAGCCACTAAAATACCCTGACTTTCACTATTCTCAAAATAATGATTACTACTCGGACAAAATAATACATTTGACCACACAGTTTCAACAGGTTGAACCATATCATGTAAATCAACTTGCCAGTGCGAGTAAGGTGCTTCCATATTATTTACTTTAAGAGCACTAATTTCATTATAACGCCATGCACTTCTATTATTTTGCCTGCGGTACTGCTTACGCTGCTGGTTTGAAACTCGCGAAAAATTTTGGCGCGGCTGTATAAAACTTCTCGTACCTGAATGACGGTGAGGGGTAGCGAAGAAATGTCTATTGTCATATTTAGCTAAAGCTTGAAGGAGGGTAACCTTGCTTGTAATTGTTTGATTATCTAAAAAATCTTGAACACTTGGCTTCAAACGTTGGATAACTATTTTTAAGATTACCGCTTCCGTTACCCCTTCTAAATATTCCTCACACTTGGAAATCTTTTCTGTAGCAAAATCTAACGCAGACTGACCTTCACGTTGCCTTAGCGAATAAATTTCCGCTTCAATTTCACTTTGATTAAAGGTCTTTGGAAAAACGCTAAGAAATTGTTGCTTGAATGACGAATAGTCAAAAATCAGATTACTGCTTTTCATACACGTGTACCACTGATATCCACTACCTCTTAAAGCGGCTAGAGCAATTTTAAGTTTATCCCCCTCTGGGGTGCATTGTTGCTGAAAGTAATGCTCAATTTTCTTTAGGAATTGGCTTGAGAGGCCGCCATTGAAGGTGGCTTCGAATGGCGCAAAATGCTGAACCATAATTACCCGAGGGAAATTTCCAGCAGGATTTTGTTCTACAACACTCATTTTTTAAATAGTATATAAGTACTTGCAACAATTTTATCAAAATAAGTACACAGTACACAGTTTTTAATTTCAATTATGTTGTTCGTTACAAATGTAACGCTAACTACCAGGGTATATATATCTTCGGGCGCCAGTATAGAGATCTATGCTCACTTCTACCCAGACTTGGGTGTATATAATTTGAAGTGGCACTCTATTTGAATTTGAAGCAAACACAGTTTATACATGAAACAATGTTTATTGAATTCGTTACACATATAATTGGCTTTTACAGCAATAAGCATGCGTACTACTTGTACGGAATGTATAAACACAGCTTTCAAGAACAATATATTTTTATACTCACGAACAGTAAGTCAAACCAGCAGTACTGCCACGTAAACTTCTGGCCCGCTAAGCACTAGCGCAGGATAACACCTTTTCAACCTTAACAACCGCCCCTTTTCATTAATGACGCTGCGTGGTATTTATACTAAGCGCGTATGCCGAAATTAGCATATCTAAAGCAGCTTCTTTAATTCACTCAAAAGTTCGATTCTTGTGAATCGAATCTTGTGTATACCTTACAATTATTTTGATAAATACTGTGTAGAAAAATAAATAAATGAATGCATATATATGTATATATATTTCAAACTGATTACTAATCAGTGATTAGTCTTATTGTAACTGATTTGTCAGAACGCCTGTTCTGACTGGTCTACCTAGTCAGAGCAGACGTTCTAATATAGACTGGTCTAGGTGCGCGGTGGTTCAAAAATGGAAGCTAAACTAAAGCTACATTTTTAAAAATTTTTACAGAGTATGTTCCTAATAACAATATTTCTTCAAATATAAAGTTTTGTCCTCTCCAAAAATTTTTTTCATAAAGTGCCCCTGAAGGGGTTAAACGATATATCTCAAAGCTTCCTTGAGGCGTTTTGAAGGTTATAAACATGGCTAAGCCCATTACAGTCCTTATTTTAAATTTATAGTTTTTCAAATTTACATAGGGCAGAACTATCGTATGGAACTCGATAATTCATGAAAGGAGAAATGCTTTACTCAGGTGTCTCTCACTGATAGGATATATTTATTCATGGTGTGTTTATTAGGACGATATATAAGGGTTTCCCAAATAAAAAGTGGACAAGTTAAATGAAAAGAATATCTTTGTTGGAAATCAAAAGAAATCGCGTTGGGCGGTGTAACGCAGGTCCCATCGTTTCGGCAGCAGCGCTATGCCTTTTCTGTGGAAAGATCGTGTTTGATTCTTGAGGAAATCCTGCACAGCTACCTTTCCTTCATCATCCGAATGGAAACCTTTTCCCTTGTAATGCTCTCTTAAGTGGCCCAAAGATGTGGAAGTCACAGGGTGACAAATCCGGACTATACGGTGGCTATTCCAACACTTCTCAACGGAATATGTTTAAGGTAGTCTGAATTTCACGGAAGACGTGTGGGCGGGCATTGTCATGGAGAAGGAACACTTGAGGTGCGAGAAGGCCTGGCTGTTTGCATTTGATTGCTTTCCGTAGTATTGTCAGAGTACTGCAGTTGTGTGCCGTCTGTGGATGTCCGCATTACGCTCACCCTCCTCAACTAGACACTATACTACCGCGCGTTGTTCCGATTTGGCCGCATCAATGTATAGCACGACTTTACTTTCGATCAATTTCCTCTACCGCAAACAGGTTTTACTGTTGAACGTCGTATAAATACCTACTGCCGTTACCGTTGTTCTATTATTGTTGAATACCTACTACCATCCTTTATATCCCTGTTCGGTGGTGCTGCTGTAGCTGCAGTCATTCTGACGGAATCGCACAAGTCCACTTTTCATTTGGGCACCCCTCATAGTAACATGAGCCCTAAGTAGCCTAGTGGTAGCGCGACGTCTCTCGGTTGCTGTACGCGTAATACTCGGCTCGAATCTTGACAAGCGCCATTAAGTTTCTCCGTGTCGAGGCCGGATATAGGCCCATTAAATCCATAGACGGAACGTCTCTCTTTGAGGTGGGAGAAGTTATGATCTCCTCCCCCCCCAAATATCCACCCTTGGGGTGCTCGGCCAAAATTGAGGTGGACCAAGCGAAAACGTACACCGATCCTTGTAGTGCTATTGTAACCCAGAGCCGCACTGCTCAACCCTCAAATCCTATATGGACCTGGTGGGAGCACTTCCGGCCAAGAGGAATTATCAAGGATAACAAAAACAACAGTATATAGTAAAATTAACCAAAACAGGTAGTTTGTGTTATTAGTGTTTTGTTTTTCTTTTAGTGCCACAATTTTCTATAGCATGGTTGAACCTTAAATTGAAAATACGAAGAAATAAGCGTTCATTTTCAACAATATAACCCACAGTTCGTTTACCAATGTGATTTAAAGTTAACAAAATAAAGTCAACAAACCAAATTATTATAGAGTGCCATAAGCCACATTATTATAGAGTTTGTCGTGTCTGCCACGCCAACCCCTTGTGTTTTGTCCCTGTACTTTCCTCTCAAGAAAGCAGGGGGTAGGGCAATGACCCCGGCTTGATAAGGGATTTCGAGTTGTTGACGGTGCCCCGGCAGAAGTTAGGGGGACGTCGGAGTGAGTGCTTTCGCCCACGCGAAAGAGGCGTGTGGTTTTGTTTTAGTCTGCGGTTGTTGGCTCTAGAGAGGACCGGCAGACGAATACAGTGCGTGGGTGTATTGAGACCCCGAAGACGCACTAGGTCTTTGTTAGATAACAGTCATTGGGAGATGACTAAAATAGTTAATTGACTGTATAATACTGTAAATAAGCTTGTGGACAGCGGCGTTTGTGCCTGCAAAAGAAATAAAAACTTTTGAATATTCACTGGTATGATACTGAACTTTCTACTGTGAAAATTTATTTGTGTATCATTGAAAACGTCTTGACAAACGAACCAAAGTGAACCCGTAGAAGTGAAGGGGTTCGACAGAGTTAAACAAGCCAAATTATTATAGAGTGATAAATTTTGAAATTTCTTTAGACAGAGCTATCGTATGGTGTTGGTTGGTTGGTTGTAGTGTCCATGGATAGTCAAGCTAGATGACACTGTGGACGGTCCACACAGCCTCAGCTATCTGGAGGCAATAAAATTTCGATACCACAATCTATTGCGCTATCCATGGACAAAAAAGGAAGGCAATGCCTGGAGAGGTTGGACTTCTGCTTGATGGTCTGCGGAAGGGGACTTATTTCCCTTCTACCACCCAAAGGAAAACCAAAGGAAAACCAAATGAGGCATCCGCCACTTGAGGACGCGCCCTGTATGTGTTACAGGCTTCCTCGAGGTTATCGTATGGTATATTTGCTAATTTATGAAATTATACGTAATATATCACATAGTTTTCCTTCGAAATATGAGACATTTAATTATAATATATTTATAAGTGAAATATAGTAGCATGTTCGAGTATAATATAGGTAGCCTTCCTACAGCACGACATCTTACAACACGGTTTCGCTCTAACACGATAGGATAAATTACGGAAACACTCGTATAACACTGCAACCTGTAACACGGTTTCGCTCCAATACGATAAAAAAATTGCGAAAACCTTTGTACAACACTGTACTTCTATAGCACTAGATGGCATGATTTTTGTTTAGCACATTTAAAACCTAAATTACCATAAAATAATGACTCGAAGGAATAATGAACTATACTGGCTTTACATGGGAATGTAAAAAAAAATTATAATTTATTCATTTATAACTCTATAAAATTACAAGAAGGCCTAAGCTTAGCTGAAAATATTGAATAATTTTTCCTGGATGCAGATCTTTCCACTGAAAGAAGCCGAAAATTCAAAAGGGAACTGCAAAATTGTCTATCTCCCTACAGTGAATCTACAATGACCTTGTAAGAACCAGTAAATAAGCCAAAATTACATATTTTTAAAGAGGATAGAAGGTGTAAAAAAGTCTAAATGAAGAAAAAGTTTCTGGAAGTGAAGGTGATATCGTTCAATCGAAAAAACGTTCTCGTTTGATTATACTGAGCAGTGATGAGGAAGAAATTTATTAAATTAAGGTCGCATTAAGTGAAAATAATATTTTTTTGTTTCTTTTCGTTTTGTGTTATACATACATTTATATTTTTAATAAAAATTAGTTGTTTATATGGAATTTTTAAAAAAAATATTTGTTTTTAATAAGTTTTCAGAATGTAACCCCCCTTTTTTGAACTGTCTCTGGGTCTCATATAACACGGTTTCACACAACACGGCATTTTCTAGGAACCTACTACCGTGTTATAGGAAGGGTTACCTGTACTTCACTTTCGGTACTTTGGTTTTCTGGAACACAGCAGAAACTGAAATCCAGAAAGAAGGGACATTATATTTTCTCAATTGAAACTATATCCCTCGCACTCTCCTTCTTACATTTAAAGTGATTGTAATAATCCAGCCTACAAGAGCAACTATTTTAGATTTATAGTTTGTCAAATATTGTACAATACATAATAATAGTGTGGTATTCGATGATCTAGGAAATTATGAGGCGTACTTAATGATTTTCCCCTTATTGATTTGAGAAATTTACTTATACTGTATTTTTAGGAACATATAGTAGCACAAACTTAAAAAGCAGTAACTTTTCACTTTAAATATCAGTTGTCTTAACCACGATAAATCAAGTCATCGAAAATGTTACGAAATACGTTTTTAACATTCAAACAATATCGGTCGTATTTTCCAAGTAATGTGTCAGATCATATGGAATTTTATGAGCTAATAATTCCTAGTATAAGTTCTGCAAAAGAATGTATAACACGGACTTAAATTTTTATTGTAGATGGATGTCTATCGTAGCATTACAGACTTCTGCCAAAGGGTGTGTTTGACACAACTTAATCATTTTCTTCCTATCTAAATTAGATAAATCCTATCTAAATTAGATAAATCTTGGAAAACACGTTCTTTGTTCTATTGTTGGTTCGATTGGCTAACACTGGTAAGTAATCAGTAAAAATTTACAAAAAATATACCTATAGAATCAGTAGCCTCCAGCGTATATGTTGGATATGTAGTTCTATAGAACCTATGAGAGAGGGACGATAACTAGGTGAACAAATGGTACATTACGTTATACCTATCGTTGTATAAAAGACCCCTCATATCAGTCTATTATTAATGCCATTTTTAAACGATAAATGCAATTAAAAATTTTAACAATAAAATTGAATGAAATTCAATGAAATTCAATTGATTTTCCATTTAATTCAATGAAATTGAATGAATTTTAATAATGAAATTGCAATTAATTCGCAATTTTAATGATGAAAGGCAAATTTAATGCCAGAAAAATAAAAATTAATTCTTTATTAATCTTGAGTGTTAAATTGCATTTAGGATAGTCTATGGAACATATATTAACACTTCTCAGCCTACCGACGATTATGAGGATTTAAAAAACAAAAAAGTAATGCAAACTAAACACTGAACATAAAGTTAATAAATTAATTGTAAATAAGGAAGATAATTTTAATGTCGGAAAGTTGTAAGAGGATATTAAATTTTAGTTCCTCCCAAAACACTATTTTAATACATCTAAACATCTTCATTGTGCACTAACCCGAATGAATTCGCTCACCTCAGATTTAAGCAATGGAGAAATGTTTTTTACTATTTACAGCTACTTAAATATTAATAATCCAATAAAAATGGTGTTTTCAGATAGCCCGAACTTTTCTGCATCTTACAACAGGATTCATTTTATAAATTTTGTCCACCAAAGGAAGTTATGAGCATTTAAAACACACTATACCAGATTTTTCCCCAGAATAACTTAAATTTTAAAATATTATTTGCATGTTTTTTAAAAAAACGAAAAATGCCTCAAGGTGTAAAATTTCTTTTTCTATTACGGAATACAATTTTTAACCCGCGAGAACTCGCACCGGGTTTGACATACCCAATCCATTTTCATTCAATGTTTTTGTTATCTTCTTCTTATCGGATTAGGCCGAAATTTCGTGTAGCTGTATTCAAGGTCACATTCTTTCAGCGAGGTAAAAACTAAGTCTGCTCAATAAATAGATTTTGAGAAAAATTTTTCGATGGGTATGTCATACCCGTGGGAGTCCTCTCGTCAGTCAGAGTTTTCCCAATTTCTGTCAGTTTAGTGCATCAAGGCGCGATTTTTGAATTACAACGAGGAAATAAAACAATTGCGACACCTTTTAGAGACTGTTTCTAGTGATAATGAAGCTTTATCCGAAGATAATGATGCCTCTGAGGATGGAGAATACTGTAGCAGTCACGATTCTTCTACTGAAATTGAGACAGAAACCGAAGATAAAGGTTCACTGTCGACAGCCGATTTTTATATTGGTAAAGATAAAATTACAAAATGGCTGAAGAAAAAATACCGGCAAAATGTTAGAAAGCCTTCAAGGAACGTAATTATCAAGCTTCCAGGTAATACAAATTATTCAAAAGATTTCGCTTCTGCCGTAGATGCATGGAATGTTCTCTTCAATAGCAACATGCTAAATATGATGGTGCCTCAAACAAAAACAACTTATTCAAGCCCTTCAATGGAACTGGAAATCACTAATAGTGAACCGCCTGCAAAAAAACTGAAGACAAAATATAAGCGATGTTAAATTTGCCCAAGTAATAAGGACTGAAAAACAAAGTTTATGTGCCAAAAATGGGGAAAATGTTTGTGTTGAATATCAGTATGTAGTTTGTAAAAATTGTCTATAAAAATGTAAGTATTATTAAAATTCACTAAAAATCTTTAATTTATTATGTTATGTTGTTTAGTTACGTAAGGTTTGCATATAAACAATATAAATTGATATTTAAATAGCAGAAATGAACTAGGGTATGAGATACCCGGCGCGAGTTCTTGTGTTCGAAATTGGGCGCGATTGCTCTCGGGTTAAAATAATATGTAAATCCAAGTCGGCAATCCTTGGAAAAATTTCCTTTGTAGGTCAACATTGAGGTGAGCGTATCCAATAGGGTTAGTGCACAGCAAACTCAACAGAAAGTAAGAATAGTCTTCGATTAAAGGAAACTATTACATGAAGGCCATATTTTAATAGTGGTCCAACTCCACTTTAAAAGAAATAGAATTAGCCTCACTTTAATATTCATACAAGTCATTTCTATCTTATTTTTAAACTGGTACACTTCCAGCTTATTTCTGCTGCCAACAGAGGGCATTGCAAATGAGACTTCGGCAGTCATTTCTCAGCACTAATTAGACTTTAAGGCTATGTATCTCAAAATCAACAAGAATGGAGTTGGACAAATATTCAGATAAGGCCTTCAGACTTCACTTGTTGATGCGGGATAGAAAAGACTAAATTACATAGCTAGAAAATTTAAATTTTAGTTTCAAAATTAAAACTCTTAATGCTTCTAAAAAACTTACATTTTCATTTTGTGTAATCAGAAGTAATAACAGTATTCAACTCAAGGAAACCGTTATACAGTACTTTTATATAGAGATGTGAAAATTGCAATATTTCATAACTAATCATAAAAACATTTATAAACACTTTTAGGAACATTTAGGGAGTCAGAATCCTACTTCTGGCTCACAGGTTTTACCCTGAATTCTCTAAGCTCTCCTTCCTCCACGGGTCTAGACCTCCGACCCCTTCCTTTGCATCTACAGTCTTACATCACCATCTTTTGGAAGCTGAAAACATGGTGTACAAGTTTAGTTAGATGACGGATGGAAACGTTACCAACAGGCCTTATGTTTCCTAAAAAGATTGCTCATTTGCTCACGTGTTCATCTACCCTACAAAATTAATGCAACAATCCATATTTTGATGTTGTAAAAAAATTCTATTTTTCATTAAAATGCGATATTGTACATTGGAATTCTTAGACTAAAATTTCTTACATTTACAAATAACGTAATACTTTTTTCTATTCTCTCAATGTGTTAGCTTTTAAAAAAGCAAACAACGGTAAAATTCTTCTCTTTTTTGATCGAAACATATTTCATATATATATAAAGGACAGTCCATGACAAACTTAATACAGACAATTTTATTTTTTATATTTATATAAATAAGTGAGTTCAGTCCTTAAAATATCTTGAATTTATTTATGAGTGAAATAAAATTCTTTCCTTTTCAAAATATGAAAATATGTCTTTTATTTAGCAGCTTTCCAAAATAGTTTCTTTTTACACGGAATCAGAATGTTTAGGAAAATTTTTCTAAACGATTTTTAGATTGCTATTTCATAAGAATTTCCGTATTTTACATTTTACTCGAGGAAACGTTTTATTAATTTTTTTTCCGTTTAGAACAAATTTTTATATTTATTTTATTATTGTCTTTAATAGTTTTTAATTATTTAAAGTGCAAAACTGTTCCTTTAAAAGGAGATTGTAATGTAGTGCACTGACATTAAGCATTAAATATATTATTTTAAGATTTTTGTTTTATTTTGTTTTATAAAATAGTTTAAAATGGAAAATAGATAAATAAAAAGTAGTATTCCTCTGAAATTTTAAATTTGCCATTTTTAATCTGTAAATTTAATTTCTTTTGATTATTTTCGTTTGATAAGACAATGTTCAATTTGAATAGACTGACTTCTTTTGATAACAAGTTATGAAAAAATGCGATATTATTTTTTAAAATATCCCCATTATTTTACAATTTTGTTTTCTTAAAGTTTTACTACAGTTTTCAATTAATTAGAATTAATATACAGCAGGACTAACTAAGTTAAAACACATTAATCTGGCCATCTGGTAATACCTATATACAGTCATACTTGTCCTACATAAGTCATGCTCGTCTTTTTCGGTACTCGTCGAATCCGGCCGTGAAAAAATTGCTTCAGTACTCGACGTTTACTCGGTACTTGTCACATTTGGCCACAGAAAAATTTCTTCGGTACTCGGCGGTTACTCGGTACTTGTCACATTTGGCCGCAGAAAAGTTGCTTCAGTACTCGACGTTTACTCGGTACTTGTCACATTTGGCCACAGAAAAATTTCTTCGGTACTCGGCGGTTACTCGGTACTTGTCACATTTGGACGCAGAAAAGTTGCTTCAGTAGTCGACGTTTACTCGGTACGTGTCGCATTTGAACGCGGAAAAATTGCTTCGGTACTCGAGGTTTCTCGGTACTCTGCATTTGGCCGAGGGAAAATTGCTTCGGAACTCGGCGATCACTCGATACTTGTAACATTTGGACGCGGAAAAATTGCTTCGGTTCTCGTCGCATTAGGACGCGAAAAAGGTGCTTCGGTATTCGACGTTTACTCGACACTTGACTCTTCGGAAGCGGAAAAATTGCTTCGGTACTCGGCGTTTACTCGGTACTCGTCGCATTTGGAAAGGGGAAAAAATGTTCCGGTATTCGACGTTTGCTTGGTACTCGTCGCACATACCAAAACAGGTATGTAGCAATACGGTGCCCTCGCATCTTGTGTCTCTGGACGAAAAGGATAAAAGTCTCATTATTATCATAGTAGTTTGCACTGTGATCGGAAAACCACATATTTCACCATGTACTTCCTTTATTCAGTGTTTGTTTCCCTTTCATGCTTATTTTTTCGTCATACAATTAATCATGAGTTCAAAGAGGTTTAGAGATACCTCTTAGTGTAAAATAAAAATATTGAGAACCACAACACAGAAAAAAAGTGATAATAGCTAATTGTGAGCGAGATAGCCGTGCGTCTGATCTTGCTCCTCTATTTCGCTGTTATCCCATTAAGCCCTCAGCACCGTTCAGTAAAGGATGATTCAAGATAAATTTTATTTTTTTATCTAATTATTGCTTAAAATTAAGTCTGTCTAGCTTAAAGATTTTATAAAAAACACCAAGTATCAATCGTATCTACAATCGTTCGACTACGAACTAATCACTTTAAGGGTACACCAGGGTAAAATCAACCCTGGTGACACAAGATCCTTTATCGACTATAGAAATTGACACCCAGCTTTCTCCAGAACATATCTTTGACTGTCCAGACATTGTGGCTGCCTTTTTCAAGACTGTTTTTGCCACCGCAAGAATTCCTCTACAGATCACATGCATCTGATCTGGCAGCTGCTGTTATCGAACCGTTTGGTTCTATTTAAAACTTATTCTTCTGAACTATTCGTAGACACAACAACAACAACAACATGTACCTGTGGCGTTATGGCAGATGTTGATATGTTCGAAAGATTCAATTTTATGTTTTCAGTTGATATGTCACACTTAAAATTGGTTCTTTAATGCGGCAAAAGCTGATAGAGGGATTATGGAATAATACTAATTTATTCATATTGGCAAATGCTGTTATGTATAAAAAAGGTATTACTTCGACCCTAATTGAATATAGTAGTCCCTAATTGAAAATTTTCATTGAAGACCAGCCATATGCTTGAAGTTGAATATGAGCATTAACTATACAATAATTGGTTTGAAAACCTTAACTGAGCGATTTTGTAATTCACAACAACAAAAATTACGGGAACAACAGTAATTACGGGGCCGGCCCATAGGGGGGTAATGCTGGTCCATCTATGAGGTGCTCCCAGAAAAGTTGCCAGCAAAACCGCGGTGTCATATGACGGTGCGGATAATGTCCAAGAATACCGTCTGCCGCATTGAAGGGAGAAAAAAAAATATTTCACAACAAATGTTACAGTTTTAATTTGCCGAAAACATGAAAAAATAACATATCAACTGCCATAATGCCACAGATACGTACTTTATTACTGGTCATGGGAAACATATGATCATCTTGCTGGCAAAAAGAATACAATATTCCCTGCTTAAATGTATACAAATTTTGCATTTTTATAAAAACTTCAAATCACCATCACATTGGATTTCCTTGCTTAGAATTTCTTACATTTGGGAACAAAAAAGTATTTCAGATTTTTCATAAAAGAGAACATATATATATTTTTTATAAAACTAATAAAATAATCCATTTTTCCCCTCTGTAAATATTTATATAACCGACATACAGTTTACATTTGCTTGTTCCTTGGATAAATAACTTCAATATTTGCCAGTGGTCTTTTGCTCAGAACAATGCATATTTCCAGTACCTATTAAAGCAGATTAAACCTTTAGACTGCAGTCGAAGGCAAACCCATTAAACTTGTAGAGTTTTATTTAGTTTTAACCATATTTTTGAAACTTTTATCAGTAACAATGCTTCCATAAGAGTTTGTAAAAGAATTTCGTACTCTCGCGGAATATTTTTCAATGCTTTATTTATTTATATATCACAAAATATGAATTTGATATCGAATGACCGAATTCAAACATGATTAACCTTCAGTCAAATGTATCTGGATGAATGAATGTGGAGGACTAAATACATTCTATTATGGGTAAAAATTAAATTTAACTTCCAATTTTTAAGAATTCTATGAATCAAAAACAGTTGATCCTAAAATATTATGTGGTTAATTTATAAAATTAGATATTTTCTTTCAACTGAAGCTGAAAATCTGAAGAGTATTGACTGAAATCAAGCGTATTATATAGAACCTGAGAAAAGGGAAAAAAATATACAAGTAAACACGGCTAAGTTGTATAGGTTAATATCCCGTAAAACGAGAATCATTTTCATAATTTATAACATAAATTTCTAAACTTCAAAGAATCTTATCGAATTTTACAATCCATTCTTCAAGAAATATGGGACAATTGTATAAGTGTACTGAAATCCAATGAAATCGTTCCTAGTCAAAAGTAAATATTACGAAAAAATCAAAACTAATCAGATCAGAAGGATAAATATTCAAAGTTTAGAAATTAATGTACATAATTTTGGCGACAAGAGAGCACTTTAGTTTGAAGTTTGAATTTAGTACATCTTTCTATTTAATTACGTAAATAATACCACGTGTTCAGATTGACCATTCTTACATTAATGAAAACAATGTCGCATCTATTAACAATAAAGATGTTTTTTTTTTCAATTAGTTGTTTCAGCAGTAGTTTTGTTTCATTTCAGGGGTAACTATGGGTAGGAAATATACACGATTTACCCTTTATCGCATAATGTTCACAAGTGCAAACCAGGTTTGAAAAAAATTTTAAAGCTATTTTATCCAGTTTTCATTATCTGATGAGTTTAAAAATAAGATAAATCACCCATCCTAATATATTGGTTTAACACGCTTGACACCTGCGTATTCCGCTACAAAATATGGCTATCCAAACTTTATAAAGAAACTTTCTCTCTTCAATTTAAAATCATTTCAAAATATTTCAAATATGTCAAAAAAAGGTAATTAGTTCTCAGCAAATAGTACTCTACAGGCCATTAATTATATCAGCGACAGCAGATTTTTTTCAAAAGAGTATGTTTTTGAACAAGGGTGAAATCTAACTCTGAGACTACATAGAATGCTGGTAATGTATAATTTACCATGTAAATTCTTACTTAAAAAAGCAAAACCTCAAACAATGCAAGGAATTCATTTAACTCGAATATATTGCTACACAAAAGTTGGCATTGGTCATTTGATCGTTATAATATAGCTATGCAGTGGTATGTACAAAAAGTCACTTATTAGAGCAAAATTCTTTCAAATTTTACAAATATATATAAAAGAGGGTATTTTTATACTTCAATTATACTCAAAAGGTTAAAAATATCCATATGCATATTATCTCGAACTAACAGGGTTATTTTATTTTTATCCATTGCAGTGGAACTATATGGTAACAGATTATTCTCAATTGTGAACTAAGAACAGGCATAACTGTATTCTTCAGATTTAGTAATGTAATTTGGAATTTTATAATGAAGAACTTGGTCATAGTAGAGCAAAAACGAGTTGAAACAAATTGGCTCTTCATATGATGTAAAATAGCATTAGAAGTAAAAACCAGTAAAAAAAGTTAAGAAGTTTAAAATAAAGAATCAAAATTGATGGCATAAAGAAAATACAGATTTAAATTCAGGGCATCACAGTAAATTCCCTTGTCATTGACACATAAAAAATTCCAATAAAATTCTCTATTGAAGATTTCCAAGAATGTCATTGACTAATTTTTTTGAATTTAGACATTTAAATCAAATCAATAGACAAACGGTGACAATTTCAGATACGTTTGAAACAGAAAATAATATTTACGTATAAGATGATTTTGACATAATATCACTACCACAACATAAGAGGCTTCAGGCTGACAGTAAATTTATAACAAAAAATATCCATTGCAGCTTTAATTACGAATTTGTTAGTGTATAGAAGGAAAACATAATTACAGTAATAAATAAAATTATTGAAAGGAGAAAAAATTATTAAAATGATAAATTTTATTCGAAAAACAGATTTTTTGTTAATTATTTCATGAAGCTTTGCGAAATAGCTTTTTAAATCTGACTGTAGGGTTTCTTTTGCTAATATATTAAAAAAAAATATTTCTAAAATTGGTTGGATTTTTTCATCTTGAATTCAAGTAAATTTTTAGTTCATTTTTTTTTTTCCTTTTTCCTTTTACATTTTTACATACAAAAAAAGGAAACAGAAGAAGTTTGTTTGACGAAAAATGGCATCAGTAAAAGAAATAACAATTTACACCATCGGCAGAATGTTTAGAATGAAGAGTTGCCTTAACTCTTCAGACGTAAAACAATCATATGGATTCTTAAGGTGAAGGGCTTGATCATGACATAGAGAAAACAAAATAGAATAAAAGGGAGTTTCTTAATCAAATGGAATACCAAATAAAGTAAAAACAGCTGAAAACATGGATACACACGAAAAATATCCCACTGTGCAACAAAAGAAAATCATTTTTAGTAAAGCGTAAACGTAGCAAACAGCAAGAAAATTCTCAGAGAATTTCGAAACTTTCGGTGCTTATTTAAATTTAAACCTTTCAAATCCATAGAGATGGGGAAACTATTTTAGAAAAAAAACTTTTAGAGATATGGGAGGCCTTAAAAAAGATAGCGAAACTTGAAAATAAATAATATCCATTCCAGCATTAATTATAAAATTATTAGAACATGGATGCGCAAAAAGTAGTGGAAAATCAGAAAGAGGGAAGTCATTTAAATAAAATATTTAAACCGACAAAAAAAAAATTTAAAGTTGGAGTTAAAATATTTCATGGGACTGTGTTATGCAATTTTTCATACTAATTTTTAGATTTCCGTTGTTTAAATGTTAGAAATCATAAATTTTTATAAATACGTATAACTGTTCTTGCTTGAATGCGAAAATATTCTGTAACGGATATTATTTGAAGCTTTTATTTACTTTTTCCCGTATAGTGAATAAGAAATGGGATAACAGATTTCATGCAATTGTTTATAAAGCTTTGCCCTTTCAGTAAATGCCACGAATACGTATAAGATAGGCTCAAATTTGATATCAAAATATAACTTGAATATCATTAACCATTTGACGGGCAACAACCTACAACGTTTTCACGGTGCAGACTTTTTTCTCGATTTTTTTTAACCTAAAAAATCTTGAAATTTTTTTGCAATTAAAAGTTGAAAAATGATTTCACTTCTTTAAACTGATAATAGAGGGCCGCACTAGTCATTTTCCTGCTCATTTAACTGGAATGTATTGAATGCAAGTGAAAGAAGGAAGAGATTTAAGCGTTTGCACTGTGAAAACAGCTGCCCCTAAAAGGGTTAATTGGTTAAATATTAGTGAAAGAAATTAATAAATTTAGTTATTATAATAATTTTATAACAAGCAATATTCATTTAAGCGTAACCCTATAAATAAGCGGTCTTTAAAAAATCCAAATTTTCCGAGTTTACTAATTCTACAGAAGTCGGTATATACAGGACATCCAACACAGTAAAAATTATTTTAACAGTTTAATTATTTTCCAAAACAAAATACTTTGTCTGTAATTAGTTTTTAAGTTTCAACTTGTGGAATCACAAATGATTTGACTAATTTGTTATTTAATGGTAATGAAAGGGCTGATTATGTGTGGATAGGGTTTTTTTAATGGTGATGAAAGATCTCATTTATGGGCCAAAAAAGGGTCAGAAGAATATCCTGGACAGTGTTCTATCTCTCTTGACTCCTTTATGCGAATTATTCGAGGAAAGATTATGCCGTCATATATTAGTGAACTATTATCCATTTTCAGGGAGTCTATTGGGGACGATTGGATAATATTTAGTCTTAAATCACGTAAAGGATCCGTGGTAAATTCCAGACTAAGAACAGGACACGACTGTCTGGCTGAGCATTTGGCCAAAATGGGGATTGTGAGTTCCAGAGTATGCACCTTATGTGAGAATGAAAATATGAATAATGATCACCTACTTTTCTGGTTGAAACTATACTAGAACTTACGGCAGAATTGTGATTTGTGTGCTCTCTATTGGAGGGCTAAAGAACTTATGTCCTGATCTCACAGTCTTCAATTTTTGTGCGTCTGGCTTTTTAACTTTTTATCCTAGAACTTTAATGTTTTTTAACTGATTTTAAGACCTTTTTTCGTACCTTGTGGTTTTCTTTTTGTTTTGTTTGTGGTTTTATATTTTTTGAATGATGGGTGAGTGGCCAGAAGTGTATGGATAGAATTCCAGTCGGCTATATGTAACAACGACAGCATATTTGTTATTTATCTTCCAGTCAACAAAAGATAAAGACGAATTATTTAGGAAGGTAACTAACATAATAAATATTTAAAATTATGGATTGTCCAACATTAAAGTAATTTTTAGGCAAAGATTCTATATTGCTTTAGGAAATGATTTTCATTTTAATGCCCATTGTAAGTATTCGATCTCTTTTCTAACGGAAATTATTTCATCAATCTAAAGATTTGTTCATGTTCTCTCTCGAGATCATCTACGGCAGTTAAAACCACTAGATTACAGTATCCGCACCTCTGAAGTTGCCCTTATGCAACACAGAATGTAAGATTTCGGGCTCTGCATTTTTTTATCACATTATTTATTTGTTTATTTATTTATTTGCAAAAATTTTAGTTTTACACTATTTTTGGATGTTTTTTAAGTGGGAAAATTACATTTCCAGATCTCTGTATATAGATTCTACTTTCACTATCGCTACTTTAAAACCATCTTTGAGTATCTTTGCGATTTACTAGTCTTTCGTGAAAAATATACTCAGATAACTCATGACAGAGAAAAAAAAAATCAGGTAGTCTCTTCTAACGAAACTGCCGCGGGTTATTAACGTAGGATTACTTATTACTTATTACGTGGGATTGCTTACCTGTTTTGTATATATATATATATATATATATATATATATATATATATATATATATATATATATATATATATATA
Organism: Dolomedes plantarius; assembly: GCA_907164885.2. Lineage (NCBI taxonomy): Eukaryota > Metazoa > Arthropoda > Arachnida > Araneae > Dolomedidae > Dolomedes > Dolomedes plantarius. The sequence continues at coordinate 221,853,253 of OU015490.1, forward strand.
TATATATATATATATATATATATATATATATATATATATATATATATGTGTATATATATATATATATATATATATATATATATATATATATATATATATATGTATATATATATATATATGTGTGTGTATATATATATATATATATATATATATATATAGTAAGTATGCCGAATATGAGACCCCTTTTCATTTTCATATAAAACTAGGAAAGTAAGTGAGGGATTATAGTGCCAACTTGATATCCTGTTAATGCATATATTTTACAACATATAACAATGATAGAAAATTGAAAATAACCTTACAATTTTCTTGTATCAAATTATAAACACAAGTGTTCCATTTTTGGGGTCTGAAAAAAGTAGTCCTAATATGAGACCCCCATTCTACAACTCTAAATATGAATTTGAATTACTAAAAAGTTCGTAAAAACAAAACTGTACACAATAATTTGATAACACACACACACACACACACACACACACACACACATATATATATATGATGGTTTTAACGCCTGAAATTTTGCTTTCCGGAGTACCGTTATGGAAGAACGTAATTCTACGTTAAAAACAAATTAAAATCCGCTACAGATGAAAACTTTATACAATTTAAAAGTCAACCCAAAGTTTTTTTTAAATTAAGTGAAGGAACGCACTCACTAGCACAAATTTCTGGTAAAATCTCACGTATCTTCATTCTCCGTAAAAAATAGATATCCGTAGATAATATGGACTAATCCAAAATGCAATGGCGCAGAAGTTATTTAGAATTTTATAGACATTTGGACAACTTTTCTTTTCCTTTCAATTATCTCCTCCCCCCCCCTAAAAATTTTAAAAAAATGACCCAAGATTCAATATTGGTCAAAGAGACCAAAATAGCCAGTCCACAGAAAACATAAATATTTAACAGTAAAATTTAACTATTAAATGCTTAACGTTCAATGATTCACTAGTTTAGTTATTTCCAGGTTACTAAATATCACTATTCTTATTTTCAACAGTATATTAAATTTTGTGAGATAAATATAATATATTTTGAATTTTTCGGTTAAATTCTTGTCTATATTTTATTTTATTTTTTTTACTTTTAGGAGTAATTTTGTAATATATTCCTTCATTTTCTCCGAAAATGGTTTTTATTGAGAATTATAAGTTTAATTTTTATGTAGAACAGACCTTAATCCTGTATTTCATAAAAGGAATGTTTCCAGTAAATTTCCCATCATCAGTTTCCATTTTTGAAAGGTCCACCTTTTTCGACTCATCTTGATTAATATAGAAAAAAAGGAAATTTTAGCTTATTTTCGACTGTATATTAAATTTTGTGAGATAAATATACTCTATTCTGAATTTTTCAGTTAAACTATTTTATATAATTACTTTTTAACTGTTAGGAGTAATTTGAATAATATATTTCATCAGTTTTCTTCCTAAATAGTTTTATATAAAAGTTTAATTTTTATGTAGCACAGATTTTACATAAATTAAATGTTTATAGTAAATTTTATAGCATCACTTTCTATTTTGATAGGTCACTCTTTTTCAGCTCATTTTATTTATGAATAGTAAAAAAATTTGGAAACTTTAGATTTTAACGGTGAATATTTAAACAATAATTTTGCTTACCTAATTTTTCAAATTAACTGATTATGAATGTAGATATCACTATTCAGTATATTCAATTTTGTGAGATAAATATAATCTATTCTGAATTTTTCGGTTAAATTCTTGTCTATATTTTATTATATTTTTTTTACTTTTTTTACCTTTAACATACTATTGTTATGAACTTTAAAAGCAATTGGTGTGTTCCTCACAAAAGATTCACATGCTTTATGCATGTTTTGCAAAATTATGCAATACATCAAAATTATATAAAATTTGTGACAGACATAGTTTCTGCAGATGTTTATCATCTGCTCAGCTCCCCAATAGATAGAATTTATGCGAAATATGTAACAGATAGAATTTATGCGAATGGTATGTAACGGATATCTAAGGAGCTTTAGAGACAAAGAACTTTAAAAGAAAACTGACTTCAGCGAAAGAAATGTGTTACTTTAGCAAAGTCAAATTTTATGCTCATAAATTTTTATAAATTCCCCATTTCCAATTTATATATTTTAGGAACATTTAACGGCATGTATTTAATTGATAATTCTTTTGTTTACATGGAAAGTCAAAGTTTGCTTTCTCATTAAGTGATACTTAGAGGCTGGGAAAAAAAAAAATATTTTGGGTCAGCGAATTTAGTGAAAGCACTTTATTTCCAATAAACAATTGAAATTTAAAGCGATAAATAAGAGTTTGAATACATTATTTCAAAACAATAGGTTGTTTAAAATAAAACAACAGAAACAATAGACCTATTCAAAATGAACGCATTACAGAAAACTCATTTAATCCCACACATTTGGTGCAGCACAATACAACCTATTGGAAAACAATAGTTAATTATGTTTAAAGATGTAAGTTGTAAAGTGTAGATAAGGCCTAAATGTTAACGCTTTTGCGACACTTTTGAAAACTGAGAGTTTTTCCTCATTTAAAATGCGGTTTTTTTTATTTGCTCTCTTAAACTTGATCTTTTTCAAAAGCTAATGAGTGATAACATAAATCTCGCTTCTAAACTTAAGAGCGATAAGTAGCCTGCGTATGGAAGGACTATTAAATATTAATTAAAAAAGCGGATCTGTAAGTAAGTTATCAATTCTCCAGCCGTGGGTTAATTAATACATAATTTCGTTTTTTTAATTTAGTCCAAACTTATTAACAAATAATTAAGACCTAAACTCATTTTAAAGAGGTTTTTATATTGTTTATTATAACATTCCTTCTTAATATAATTGTGTTTATAACTATGTTCTGAATATATGTAAATTCAGACATTTCACTTTATATAATTAAATTGAATAGGAGGATAAAATTGTAAAAGCAAAAAATAAAATAAAAAACAAATATTATTATTCTTATGAATTATTTTATAGTATGGTTATAATTATTTTATTGATTTAAAACCATCCTAATAGAATGTTATGTGTACAAATAATGCTTTAGGTATTATAGTCTAAAATTTTGAAGTATTAGATTATGGAAGAAAAAAATATTTTACTACATAGAAATTTTAAACTGAATTCGTCGAGAGCAAAATGAACGTGTTAAACATGTCCTGTATTTTAAATTTAGTGGCAAAACACAATAAAAACCTAGAAACACTACCAAATTTTAGTTTATATAGTATGGGCACAATGTGAATCTGCTTTGCTCAAATAACATAGGTTTGGGACTAAATGGAAGGCATTTTCCATGATTCCTCCATCGAAACTGGGTCATTTTTTATTCAAATGACATAGAAAAATTATTCTAGGACTCTTAATCTTAAATGAGTCTTAATCTTAATGAGTCTTAAATGAGGCTTGATCTTAATGAGAAAAAAATCCACTTAGAAAAATTAAAGTTTAAGATAATGCTGATTACCTTTTTCGACGTACAGGGAATAATCGATAAAGAACTCGAACCGGAAGAACAAACAGTTAGGGCCTATTCACATAGGAGTCCGTTGTGTTGCGTTAAGGAAAAGATGACGTTGAGAGGAGAATGAACCAATCATAGGCTTTAAAAATTTCATCGCTAATCGTTCGGAGGCAAATGATTGGTTTATTTTCGTCTCAACGTCATCTTTTCCTTCACACAACGCAACGGACTCCTATGTGAACAGGCCCTAAGTGCTGATTTTTACTGCCATGTTTTCAAGCGCTTCTAAGCGCGTATTTGTCTTGTGCGACCGAAATTCGATGCTGCGGGGTCATGCAAGTGGTACCTTTTGCATAATAATGCACGGCCTCATACTGATATGTATGTGAAACGATTAATCGTGCAGCATCAGATTGCTGAGTTGTCTCAGACTCCATACACCCCTGATCTTTCACCAGCAGATTTTTTCCTGTTTCTGAGTGAAATAGGCACTGAAAGGACACCGATTTGCAAACATTTCAGATATTCAAGCTGATGTTACCACGGAAATTAAAGCAGTAGCGAACGGAGGACCATCCCAGAAGTTTCGAACACTTGTATGAACGTTGTCAGAAATTCATTACATCTTCTGGGGAGTACTTAGAAAGACAATAAGGCTCTTTTTTGAAATATATAATGGTGTAATATTTCTGTGATCAATCACTTTATTTATCGGTCACACCTTGTATATTTGTTCATTTGCAACAACAGGATGGACATGATGCATTGAATCTTAAGACAGCTGACTATTATTTTGTCGTTCAGTCATTCCCTGATGTTTGTGAATCATTGAGCATGATGTGCTAGACAGCACATTTAGTTTTTATAAAGTAATGTTTCTCAACCTTCTTTGAGTCGTGATTCCTAAAATGGTTTCCTCGTATCCTGCATCACACTGTTACACCGAATATTTTCATTAAAGAGGCTTTTTAAGACATAAAGAAAAAACGTCTGAATCAATTTGTTGAATTTGAATGTATTTTTACCCAAATACGTTGACCAAACTTTTGCACAGAAGGCGCTTGACATCTTAAATACTCCCATGATGTGAAAAACTCTAATTATCCGAAGATATGAGTCTTTATACCTTATTTCAAAAAAAGATGTTATTTATGTGAAAAGGTTCAAAATTTCACATATTTGCAAAGGTTCATATACTTCAAGTTAGACAATTATTTTATTCTATTTTCTTTTTTTTTTCAACTTTCTATTCGAGAAAAATTCCTGAAATTTTTAACGACAGCTTTGATAAAATTGTAAACACAATGAATATTCTTGGTAATAAAAATATTACTAAGATAAGCTTAAACGGATTCAGAGAATCCCGTGCATTAAGAAACGTCTAAATCAAAAACTTAAATGTCTAGCTATACTATAACAACAAAGCACTAAAAACATTCTTTCAACCGTATATTTTTCTATACTGTAACTACTCATGTTAAATGATGTCTCCGATGAACTAGGATTTAAGGATCACAGTTTGATTTCTAGATTTTTCAAGCTGTATAATCAGATCCCGAGAGGATCTGATTATACAACTTGAAGAATTCCTTTTAATGTAACTTTGTCAAATCCCTTCAATTATAAAAGAGCATGTTACTTTTCGAAACACTTCACAAAGAATCCTCTGAGATCTTTCTCTTTTAAACAATATGTGAGTATATTTCTTGCTTTCCAAAAACAATTGTTAATACGGCTGTTAGAAATTAATCAAATTATAATGAGTAACTAATAAGGTGTAAGTTAAAAATAAGAAAATAATTGTGTAAGTCCTTCATTAGGTATCATTAAGTTAAAGAGATCGTAACAATACAGAAACAACTATATAAAAGCTAATAATTTATAAATAAATCTTATATTTTTGAAAGTATGAGATTAAGAAATAACATAGTTATTCAAATCTGTATAAACCTCAAAACAGTTTAAAGTTATTTCTGAATTTTAAATTTTAATTGGATAACTAACTCCCAAGCGTCGCTTATGAAAACATGATATATAAAAAAGATAAGTCTAGTATGTTTATTTTCCCTATTACTTTTTACTGGTGATCCGGTGTAATACGTCATAAGAAAATAAAATATTCCAGTATTACTATATTGTTTGTCTTTTTTTAAATATTCATAGTAGTAGTAACCTCCGCAAAGCTATCTAAGTGGTTTGTTTAGCTGCCCTTGGATAACCACATTTTTAAGAGAAAAGGGTTTTAATGGCTAACACCATCCTCTGTTGATGGTGTTGATTCTGATGCCCCTTGACCGATAGTATCTATCATTTCAAGTCTAATTAAGGTTATTTGGTAGAGTTGTACGATTCCGGTTTTTAATAGCACTGCGAGGAACATCGAACCGGAGACGTTCAGATCACTGACCCGCTGCTCTTGCCAACTGGGCCACCGTGCCCCCTATTAGAATCTCTAATATATTTTAAATGATAGCAATTATAGAAGAGTTATTAGTTCACGAAATACATTGTATGGCCAATTTATTTTGACTGCCAACTCAGTATTTCGAAAGGCCATCTTTTGCTCTCGAAGCATCTGCGAATCTCTTTTGTCCTCTACGAGATTTTCGTAAGTATCTTGAGGAATCTGAGACCATACGTTATGAACCGAAATTTCAAGTTCCCTAAAATTACGTGAATCTGTAATAAGATAAGTTGTCCGATGCCCCTTTTGATCGCATACCATAAATGTTAAAGTGGATTGAGATCTGTTATTTGTGGATGTCAACTAAGCAAAATGAAGTCCCCTCCGTGCTCTTCAAATCGTACGGGGACAGTGTGAGCTTTATGGAAGAGAAATGTCGTGCTGGAAGTATCTATCTCTAAGGGAGATAGGAGAGAGACCAAGTATATACATTAACAAAATTTGATATACTTGGTCAACAACAACAATTAAATACCTTTCGCCATACATTCTTTCCTCCACATAAAAAATAAAGGGCCTAAACAATGCCAGGAAAACATTCCTCAAGCCATAAAAATGCCTCCAAAAGCTTTGGAGTTTGAGACAACGCACTTAGGACTGTGTTGTGGCGCTGCTTTCTCCATATTCGCACCGTGCTGTTTGCATGGCGTACTGTAAACGAAATTTATTTGATTACTTTTTCTATTCTTTTACTCTTTTATCATTGTGATATGGTCTGGATTACACATGTTTGGTCTGGTTAGCTAAAGGCATAAAATGCTTTCAAACAGGGTTTCGGTACAACTTTGATACGTTGTAATATGCGGCAAGCAGTACGTTGAGAGACCAAAGGAGTTGATCCCTGATTAAACAATTCTACAAGTTATAGCCCTTCTGTTGAACTGAACAAGCGTGGAATCTCTTCTATCATTTCAAGCATCCAGTAGCCGGTGTTGACTACACACCTTACGTTGAAACCCGGATTTTTGTTTAGTAGTCCACTCTTTGTAAACTGAACAATGGCTACTCTCGAACTCGTCAGAAGCGAAGCAGTTTCGCTAGCACACACACCACTCTGTCTAGCACCGAAAATCAAGCCCCGTTTAAAGTCCATTAAATCTCGCTCCACACCCTTTCCTTCACGAGCAATACACTTCAACTTTCATTACAATCTCATCCAGTAATTCCTTTTTCTACCCTTCTCATCCTTTAGCAGGAAGAGCGGGATACCAAAGCAATAAAATGTCAGGTGGTCTTAATAAATTGGCTACTTAGGCAGTGGTTCCCAACTAGTGGTACGCGTCCCACTGGTGGTAGCCAGAGCATTTTAGGTGGCATGTAAAAGTATTGATATGAACGTGGGTTTTCAGAGCTAGTGTATGTGAAAAACAAGTACATGACTAGACTGAGCGTGGAAAACGACTTAAGATTAAAAATAAGCACTATTGAACGTGGTATAGAAGCTCTAATAAGAAATACACATAATCCACAGCAACTTTTGTTGGGAAGCGGTAATGCAAATTTCGGAAGCAACGTGGAGCTCCGCCTTCCTAACGTCACTACTGACGTGCCGAACTGACTTTGTTAAAAGAGAGTAACGAAGCTCTGTGTGCTCGCTTGATCTTTCGTTCGTTCATGTGTTTATTTGATGGTTCGTTGTTCTTGTTTAGTTATCATGCAGTTCGTGTGAATAAATTCTAATTTTATGAAGAACTTTGTCATTCTTCGAACATTACTCTGTACTCTGCTGAATACGTGGACGAATTCACAGACGAAATTCACTACAAGGTTATGAGCCTCATTGCCTTTCGAAGAATGAAAAAGTTAGAACTTTCAACCGGAAAAGTATTCTGGGGCCGTGTCAACATGTCTAACGAAAAGCAGGAACTCCAGCTATTTACATTTCCTAAGTTGAGTGGCTTCAACTATCAGACATAGAAAGTTGACATGAAATTCTACTAATTGACCGCGGTTGCTGGGATTATGTTTCCGGAGAGATTAATTCATTTATCGAAACTGCAAGCGAAAAAGAGAAGTAAGAGCTTAAACGATTAAAGGAACGTTCGTATACGACTATTTATCAAGGAGTCGGGCGTCAGATAGTTACGTTAATTTCGAACATTACAGACGGAAAAGTTGCCTGGTCGATTTTAAAAACGAACTTTGAACTTACATCGAGGGCTAGACTCTCATATTCTAATTGATGAATTCTATGATCTGAAGTTTGAATATGAAGAAAATATCGGAATATTTTGTAAGAGTGCATGAAAAGAAGCTATTAATTCAGGAAGCAGGTTTTGATATGCCTAACCAACTTGTCTGTTTTCAATTAATTCGAAAGTTGCCGCCCGACTACGACAACTTAGTGCAGTTGTTGTTTCGTCTCTAGAAGATAAAGATTTTAACTTTACGAATATCGAAAATCAACTCGTGAGTGAATCTGGTAGAATAAAACAGAAAAAGAAAGTTGAAGGACTTGTTGTGGTATCTGATGCATTCATGACAAAAACTCAAGCTTCCAGTAAAGTCAGACAAAAGCAAGAAAGCATTCACCGCAGTGGAAACGTAATGGACCCTCAATATGGATATTCCCAGAGGTCATCTGCAACAAAAACTTGTTTTTATTGCCACAAAAGAGGGCATTTCGTGAAAAATTGTTTCAAGAAAACAAACGACATGGAAAAATCGGAAAAGAAGGTAAAAGTGCCACTTTGTGACAAAGAAGTTACTTTGTGAAAGAAGAAGGACTTTGTGAAAAAGAAGTTAGGAAACCCAAGCAGTACGAGGGATTTTTCACTGAAGTTCAGCGAAATCACTCCTGTACCATGACGGATGATGAAAGCCAAAATTTCGAAATTCCAATTTCGGAGTTGGATGAGTGGTTAATCGGCTCTGCAGTTTCATCCCACTTTTGCAAGTATAGGGACTGGTTCCAGAATTGTCAAGAACTAAAGTCGACAGACGCTCTTATAAGTGACAAGAATTACACCTCGGAAATACTTGGGGTCGGTGATATAACTTTATGTGAAAGACAAAACTAGTTTCGTACAACTAAAATTAAAAGATGTTTTGTACGCACCTAACATGCGTCGCAATTTAATATGTGGGGCTAATATAGATTTGGCTAAGTATAAAATTGTGTGGAATGAGAATGAAATGATTTTATATAATGAAAGGGGGGGATATTTTAACTGCTCCTAGAGTTGATAAATTTTATATTCTGTATGGTGTACCAGCAAAACAGTTTGAATCCTATAATGTATTTTTTAAAGGTAAAAGCTTAAATGTTGAATTAGCTCATAGGTGTTTTGGACATGTAAATTTTAATTTACTTACTAAGATGAGTAAGAACTCTAGTGCAATTGGTTTAGAAAATTTAAAAGGTAAACCTGAATCTTGTGTAAGGTGAAATCTTGCTAAGAGTACTAGAGCTACTATTAAATCTCATGCTAGTATAAGTACAAATAATGTTTTAGAAAAAAAGCATATGGACGTGTGGGCACCCTCCCTGGAATTACAGTTATAATTGCTTATAGGGATAAAAAATTCCAGGGATAAAATTCCAGTTATAATTGTTTAAATAAGTTTAGTATATGTACATTGGTTCTCCATTCTGGGCAACTGGAAATATCAGGATGCCCGAATGTTAAAGTTATTTTGCTCGCCAAGAGATGGCGCAATGTTAAAGTTATTTTTCTCGCGTGAGCGCTGCAAATGTAAACAATAGATGTAGTAAGATCGTAAGAGGATAACAGTCATATTCATGTTCTAAAGTTGTTATAATAAAAGTGATATTTTATTACTTAACACTCCATCGGGCGCGTTGATCTGACAGATACACACGCCTGTCAATATCTCTGCTTTTGTCCCCTAAAACTTGCTCTTACAACCTGGACCTTATCAGTATCTGTCCATCTGACCACCTGCTCCTTTCGAATGCAGTAACGACCAGTTCCGTGTAGGAGTATTTCCCGTTTTGAAGATTGGTTGAAGTTTTGTATCTGTTAGATACACGCGCCTGATAACGTTTGTCTCTTGAAGCTTTACGGAAGTATCAAGATTCCCTGTTCGTTTTTGATTTATCTTTTCCCATGATGAGTGTTAAACGCTTTTTAGATTTGAATAATCAAAAAGACCTTGAGCTAGTTCATAGTATTCTATTTAGTGATGTTATGGAAATGAGGAATTAAATGCTGAAGAATTTGATGAAAGTGATGATAGCGAAGAAGATATTTTAGACACGTGTGAAGTTGATTCTGATAGCAGTGAAAGTGATTATAATGACTCAGAACTTGATGATGATGCTATTAATGATGATTTTTATGTAGGAAAAGACAATAGTACTAAATGGGCAAAATGGATTGGAAGAAAAAATGTAGATCGCAGATTATCTCAAAATTACCTGGATTAATCGGAAATGCCAAATAAATAAAATATATGTACGGCTCTCGGAACTGTTTTTTTCTAACGAAATATTGGAAATAATTGTGAAATGCACTAAAGAATACATTTCTGCAGTTTCTAATCTATGTAGTACAGAAAGAGATGCAAAACTAACAGATAATATTGAAATTAAAGCCTTTATCGGTTTACTTCTATTAGTTGGTGTTTTGTGAAAAATGAAATATGTAAAAAAAAAAGTCCGGGTGTAAAAGTCCGGACCTAAAAGAAATAAAAATAGAAGATTTAAAGTAATACAAATTAACTCAAAACGCATAAAACAGAGATGTATCTGACAGATACACCGCGCCCGATGACGTAAGTTTCGAGACGCGCCCGACGGAGTGTTAAAGGTGTCTCCTAATTTATTAACAAGGTCGTACGTTTACACGGCAAGAAAATCAAGATTCACACGGAAGTCAATAAGTTAGATCTAAAGTTATTATTAAGTTGGGAGACAACAATATATATATATATGTGTGTACAGGGTGCACCGCGAAGAAGTCCCTTATTTCATAATTAAAAATCCCGAAAACAAAGATCTGTAGAAGAATGCACTAAACGGCATTTTTATCGTGAAAGATGTAAGCATTTTATACATCAATTTTTGAAATGCCTACAAAAGCTGCTAACAGATGGCGCTTTACAACTCGTATCAGTATGCATAAATAAACTCGTACACTTTGCAAGCAGTCTTTGCAATCACTATATCACAATCTTTTCAAAATGTCCACCATTTGCTGTACGGAGGTGGCGCAAACGAACAATAAAATTTGCCATCACATCCTGTAGTGTCTCAACAGAAGTCGATTCAGCTGCCCAACAAATCGCCGACTGAAGCTCGTCCAGCGTGGTGGGATGGGTCCTGTAGGCAGTATCTTTTAATGTGCTCCACAAAAAATAGGCACACGAACTCAGGTCCGCCGAATATGGAGACCAATCCATGCCTGCGCCAGTAATTGCAGTAAATTTGGCTATAAGCGCCATCTGTTAGCAGATTTTGTATCTATTTCGAAAATTAGTATATAAAATTCTTACAGCTTTCACGATAAATATACCGTTTGTTGCATTCTTCTACAGATCTTTGTTCTCGAGATTTTTAATTTTGAAATCAGGGACTTCTTCGCTGGACACCCTGTATACACACACACACACACACACACACACACACGCACACACACACACACACACACATATATATATATATATATATATATATATATATATATAATAAATACAACGATCAATGTATGCAATTGATGTAAAAAACAAAAGAATATATTTATAAAAAATCGTAACGAATATTTTTATAGACAAAATAATTTAGAAGAAAATACTCAAATTAAACCTAATAGAACATACTAAAGACTATAGTACAGTTAATATAGTACAGTTTGAGGAACATATCTTTTACTGTATTTTAATATTTTTTTTCGATAATGTCCAATCGTCTGCTGCATTAGCAAGGAAAAAACAATATTTTTGTGTGTATTTCGTTGTTATGCACGTGACGCAAAATTAGTTTAAAGTATCACAAAAAGAAAAGAAACCACGTGATCAGCATTTAATAAATTAAATTCAAAGAATTCTCTTTAAAAATTCCACCAAAAATCAGAAAATGGAGGTAAAGATTTAAAAAAAGATTTCATTTTAAAGGAAGTTTTATGATCTTTCTCGCGGTGCAAATTTTATAACCCTCAGATTATTAGTTTAAATGCAAACTCTAAAAAAGTTACAAAATCAGCTTCCAAATTTAATTTTAAAAAATCTAAGAAGATTTTTTTCCAAAATCTTTCTTAGTGCACCTCCACACCATAAGAAGAATCGCCACGCAAAATTTCAGCCCTTTAGGTCCAGCGGTTTGGTCTGGACGTTATATGTCAGTCAGTCAGTTACGGAACTGTTTTATGTATAAAGGTAGCATTTTGGATTTATAGGATTAATTTGACCCCGTGAAAAAGTTTTAACATATCCAGTGGTACGCCACGATTCTACTAAATCAGATGGTACTCAAGTATACAAAGGTTAGGAATCACTGACGTACGGTATTAGTGCGAAATTTTTTTTGTTATGATGATTTTTTCTCAATTAACTACAAGTACTGTTATTATAAATTGGAACGTATGATAGAAATAGAAAATAAATGACGTACTTCCAGTTGGGCTCAAAACCCATAAAAAGTTCACAGAATTCAGATATATATGGTTGAAAACACTCAAATTTCACCAGAGGCAACACTTACTAGAAATCTCTAAATTTTCAATAAAAGTCTAGCAAGTACCATAAATGTTCTTTAAATCATAGGATAAAGTACGAGTTTAAACATTTTGGAACACGTCTATAATGGTAAATGTAAGTGGAACTGGAGTCAATTTTACAGCCATTAGACTTTGGACTAACGAATATATATTAATGATCTTGTTGTGTAATAAATGGTCTTAAGTCGTAACACCAATTAAGTACAGTGCAGGGGCGTAGATGACACGGAGCTTGATTGTAATATTTCACTCTGCTTCTTGCTTCTTATTACCAATTATATTAATTAACAGCTTAGGAGACAGCTAGAGTATTTAATACTTAATTTAACGGGAATAGTTTAGGGAAAATCTCTTCTCTATTTATATGTTAAAGCTCTCATTCACTAGAAAGCAGTGTGAGAACGGTATGATGGAAATAATGTTGAGGAATTAAATCTACCATCTCACGAGCTGCGTCTAAACTTCTTCAGGTGCGTTCGGGATGTCACAAAGCAAAAAATAAGATCGTATTAAATGTACCATTTAATATTTGTTGATAGAAAAGAAGGACTATTTTAAAAAATTCAGCTATACTCATTAGTTTCCTATTTTATCACCCATAGTGGTTTAGACTATTCACGAAGTCCATAGGTTACGATGTCCAAAGAGAAAAAGTTAGTAATATTTTGGAGTATGCGGAAATTTAGAGATTAACCTTATGCAGGCTTATATTAAGATATTAAGAATTCTATATATTTTCTATACTGAATGTAATATCCACCCCAGTGGAAAAATGGCGTGGGTTCGAATCCCTCATAAGGTTTGTGCGTAAACTGGGTAAAAGTCTGTTTCTCACCTACAAAAGAAGAAGCTGCAGAAAACCATCTCTCCATCACCGGTTCCACCGTTTGTCAATATAAAAACTACCTTTTTTTTTAACCCTACGCCTGTCTTCGGCATTTCTGCCATCAGTCGACGAGCAGCCCAATATAGAGATGAAGATATATAAAAGCGAGATATAAAATTAGCCTCCACAGATTTGTCTGTAAAAAACTTAAAAACAATGGGGCAATCCTTGAGGTGGTCACCATCCATATCACCCTTGCGGCACAGAGGCCAACAAGCTGAATCGCTGATGCCTATCTGTTGCAGATGTTTTTGTAGATAATCATGTCCAGTTGTCATACGAAAGCAAGCAACTCCAACAGACCGAGGCAAGGAACTAGGGATATTATTACTCTTGTTGAGCAGGAATATAAAAATTACTAGTTGGTACACCTCAAAACATGACGGCAGGATAGCAAATAAATGTACTAATACACAAAAAATTGCCGAAATTAAAAAAAATTATTACAAAATGTTCAAAATCATAATATTAAGGATTAAGAAATACACTTTAAAAACCTACTATTGAATCCAATAAAAAGAAATAGGGTTACATTACAGCGCGAAATAAAAGATTTCCAGGTTTAGTTCTATATAACATAATTCAAAATAAATTTCGTACGGAGAGAACTAGAGGGATTCCTCGAAATAAACAAACTAACGTATTTAGGTGGCCTCGTGCTTAGTGAGTATTTATAACCAGATATAAACATGTCACTGAGCATGCTCGGAAAGCATTTTTTTAAATTGTAAATTATTGCTCATTACTGCAAATTGCGGTTACAAAAAATAAATTTGACACATCTATAAATTAAAATATTTCGTAATAAGCCAAAATGAAGTAAATTGATGCAGTAGTCGTCTCTCAAGGACTGTTTTTTCCCAATGCGGAGGCACTTGTCGTCAAACATTCGCCTATATTACGCCGCAATTTTAGTGCCCATTTTATTGTGGGGGCACCATATCGGCGGACAGCATTGCCCCCTATGAAGGGACGACACGAACGGAGTCATTTTTCGGGGCGCGACGCCAGGATTCGATCCGAGCACCCCTAGCACCAAAAACCAGCGCGCTGTGCCACTGGGCCGCCACAAGCCCGGCTTAGCAACTTATATATATATTTTTTTTTATCCAATGTGGAGGCACTTGTATTCAAACATTGGCCCTTACTACGCCGCAGTTTTACTGTCCATTTTATTGTGGGGGCACCATATAGGCGGACAGCATTACCCCCTATGAAGGGACGACACGAACGGAGGCATTTTTCGTGGCGCAACGCTGGGACTCGATCTGAGCACCCTCAGCACCGAAAACCAGCGCGCTGTACCACTGGGCCGCCACAAGCCCACTTATATATATAGATATTGTGTTTTTGTTTTCGGGACTTCTCTTCCTATGTACACTGGACTGGGGTCTTGTAGCGTGAGTCGCCGTAATATACGTAGACAAAAACACTGAATCTCACTTATTGTGAGCATTTTTGCATGCGAAATTACTGGAGGTAAAATAAATAGATAAATATCCTTTCCACATAATAAGATTGAGGTACAATATTTCGAAATCAGCATAACTTTAAATTCTCTCGGCTCTCGGCTCTCTAAATTATTTAAATTACTCGGCTCTTACAATATTTCGAAATCAGCATAACTTTAAATTCTCTCGGCTCTCGGCTCTCTAAAATATTTAAATTACTCGGCTCTTACAATATTTCGAAATCAGCATAACTTTAAATTCTCACGGCTCTCTAAAATTTCTATAATTTATTTTCTTCAATGCAAGCTAAAATTTTACGTAATGTTTATGCCCCTATTTTTTATTTCTTAAATCTTTTAATATATATATATATATCTTTAGTAGTTTCAAAATAAAATTAATGTCTTAAAGTCTCAAACAAAACTCTTCGAAGGTAATCCTCAAATCCCTAATAAGATCCCTAGAGGAAAAATACCTGCATTCAATGCAAAGCTCAATTCATTTTAATTAAAAGTGTACAATTTTCGGACCTTAAGATTAAAAACAAGTGTTATTATAACACATCATATTTAATGAGCAATAATCTGTGTTTCAAAAAGTTCTCAGAAATTAATAACTCTGAAACTCTCTCAGGTATTATCTTTAGAAATCGACAATAATGCAACTTATCAATGGAAAATGTTTCACTTTTCTACATTTAAAACATCTCTGAACAAGAATGCAGTAAAGCAGATAAATTAGTTTTAGATTAAAAAAGCAATGCGTGTCTTAAATCACATAGTTTTTTTTTATTCATTATGACAATCAGGAGTATTCGCATGAGCTAAATTTCACACATTCTTACAAAAACAGGAACAGGAAACTGTAATATCTCCGATTATTCGGGTATAGTAAACAGAGCTCCTATATCACACATTTTTCTTATAAAAAATTGATTTCTCTCCAAATATGTCACAGAATAAATGTTCGGAAAGATGCCTTTTTTATTTTTGTTATTTATTTTAAAACTAATATGAAATCATCTTAATAACGTCATAGTGCAAACTACTGATAAAAATTATAGATTTATATACACACCCACACACACACACACAGTAACACGATGTTGAGAGTGATTTCTTTTTCACCCTCTACATCGTGTTACTGTGTGTGACAATTCTTGTGACTACGCAAACTTTTATCCTCAGAATTAGTACGTTTGTCACTGAAAAATGGCGCTTCAATCGTGTCAGTAGTTTGTATTGTGACTCAGCAGAGTTAACAGCGCAGTTAACGTATGTTCACTGTGACGGCCGCCATTCATGAAAATGTCCGTAAGACATGGCACGACACTCCACACACCATTAGAGAGAGCTTCGACTGTTATTCTTCTCATATAATTGCGCCTAGCTTCTTTCAACACGGCCAATAACACCAGTCGACGTCTGTACACTATAGACTGCATAACGATCTCCTGTAACAGAAGTTCGCATTGTATCGGTCAGCGGATCTGTTTTAATAGCGACAGGCAGCAGCTCCGAGACTACTACAGCGCTACCTGTTGGTGGAAAATGTAACTATTCGGGAAATAAAATTTTTCGTTATTTTTGCAGAGAATTTTTTTATAGATTCTGTGAGGGAAGGTATAGGCACAATCTGTACTGTTGAATATATAGGTAGATTCACTGAACTGTCTATATGGACGCTGAAAGTCTTAATGAAGAAAGGAATTACTTCGAAGTTGATGAAAGTGATACTATCAGTTCGGAGACAAATTCGAAGAAACGATATTGCAGAGGGATCAGTCAATACTGTAGAATAATAGTCTATTGTCCCGAATATATCTGTAGGAGTTCGACTACGAAAATAAAGTTATGCACAGCACGAGAGACTGCAGCACGACAAAAGTTTCGTCCACGGAAGAAGGAGACCGACAGTTCTGCAGGATTTCGAATTCAAATTACAGGATTGTCAGCAACGTAGATGTTTTAACGAACTACCGAAAAATAACCTCACTTTGGCCGAATTCGTACAGTGTAGTACAAATCTAGCGTTGTCAAAACCTCAGGAAACTTCACCGTCAACGTTGGCCTAATAGGTTGAAGTAGCTGGCAAACAAGAAATCTTCCAAGGCATTTAAAATTTAAAAAATATTTATTTTCTGAGCCAATCTTGAGTAACATGAAAATATATTTACAAAGTAAAAAAAGAGCTCGGTGCTACCTGAGCTTGACAAATAAGAAATGACCGTTCAGGTCTAAGACAGCAGATTATCTAACACGTATGGCTTGATAAAAAAATAGCCCCCCGATACAGTTATGTCAGGGCCAAGAACTGATGGGGTGCTTAAACGAGCAAATCTTTAAGAGAAACTTAAATCTCGGGGAAAAATGGCTCACTGATCCTCTTAATTTCAACACTGGACAGAAGTCTATAGGAGAGAATCAAGGGTTGAAATAGTTTTAAATTAACACCAAGGGAAAACACCTAGAAAAAGCAGCCGGAAGCGATCGTACAAGAACGGCAACGAGACCAAGGGCGTGTCGGACAAAAAGCCGGTTAGATTAAAAAAGCGATTCACCGCCAAAAATGAAGTTGAACTTACGCCAAGCCGACGAACAAGCGGTGCGCAAATAGCTGATTGGTCTAGCCTAATCTGACGTACAAAGGCGCCTAATTCCAATTGGATGTAACTTCCGTACCAGAGCGAAGGAGAGACATTTCCCACGCGGCGAAATTCAAACGCACGCCGAAATAAATGTTATTGGTGGACATTGGTGACGTTCAGTCTACACCATTGTCAAAACAGCAATTTACGGAGCAATTAACATACCCCCAAAGAAGAGTAAAGGTATCCGGTCCATTTTAAAAGGGAGGTCATGCAATAAAATCCAATTTTACTGATATCGGGGTTGAGTTTCCTAGGGAACGTAACTAATTTTAAGAAGCTTTTCCCAGGCACAAGAAGAACAGGTGGATATTTATCGATGTTATTCCCAGAACACCAAAATGGTGCAGAGCTAACATTCAGAGACCTCCCACGTATTGGGGAACATGTAAAAATTAAACCATTCTATTTTATAAGATAAACTTGCTAATAGATCAAGCAACCAAGTTACATTTAGGAATGCTAGCAATTAAGTTATTTCTTAATTCATTACAACCAGCACATTAACGTTAACACATTAACACAAAGACTATAACGAAAATCCTCGTTATAGACACTCCCTCCTGTCTAGGGATGAGAAAAAAGATTTGACAAATTCCACTTAGATGTGGATGGCAAACACATAGTACACATGCCAAAAAATACCATACCTGATTACTTAAAGCAACAGAAAATGGTAGTAGAAAATTCAGTAACATGATGATTGTATAACTTCTTGCCAGTTCTTGACAAAAATAATTACAATAAATTTACTTACATTCGTGCGTGAGTGAAAAATATAAATTCCTTTTGTAGCAAAAACAGGACAAAAATATATATAATCTTGAGGTATACATATGTATATTTACATGGACATTTGCCCATAGCGATGATTTTGAGACATTAAAATTTCCAAAAGTGTTGGATATCATATTCTGTATTGTGCATTAACATATAAATATAGCTACGCACAGAGTGATATAAAACTGAAAAAATCATAATTATCATAAATATAAGAATTTTCGGGGAAGTAAGTTAAACAACCATTTCTAAAGAGCATTTGAAAACTTCTATATATATGTATGTATGTATAAGTTTTGACAATTTGCTTTATTACTGATTGTGACTATCCTACAAGAACTAGAGTGCATCTCACTAAATTGACAAAAAAATGCCGGGCTATGGAACTAACTACAATCGGAAAAAACAAAGAAAGTAGTAGTAAACATGAAGTGTAGGATAGTCACAATCAGTAATAAAGCAAATTGTCAAAATTTATACATACACACACACACACACACACACACATACACACACAGATATATATATATATATATATATATATATATATATATATATATACATTTTTTATATAATTTTAACCTCTTATAAATACAATCAAATTTTGTTTTATTAAGAGTTTAAAAACGCAGAATGAATTGTTTAAACACAGTCCTTAAGTCGCCGACCAGAATAGGAGAGAAAGAATTCGTATGCTACTCGTATATGCAACTCTTTAAATTCCTTTTAATTAAAACTTGCAGCTTGCAACATTAAGAACTTAAAAAAAAAATTATTTTTAAACTTCGTATCCCTAAATCGCCTACCAGATCAATAGAGAGAAAATTCGTACCCTACTCGTATATACATCTGCAAATACCTTTTAATTAAAACCTGAAGCTTTCATCTTTAAGAAATAAAGAAATCCTGTTCTTAAAGTTCCTGACACTTCATTTTATGCATGCAGTATCGTTCAAGGTTTTTCTATTATTCAATGTTATTCATATTCCTCTAATTACACGTAGTTTCGGGCAATTTTCTCTATCCTCAGACAGAAGATTATTTTGAGCGAATATCTGTTTAAAGGTCAGTTGGCGTTGTTGGTAACTGTGTCTCATTAAATCTTTTGATGGTGTAAAAATTTGAAATAGCTATGTGGAAAATTCCTAAATAATATATTCTTCAAAAAATGTCCATTTTTATTCTATATAGTGTTAAAAACGCTACTAAAAACTGCTGTGTATTTCTGTAAGCAAAGGTAATTCAAATTCTGTCTAATTACATCAGAGTATAGACGAGTTTCTTCTTAAAAATTTATGGATGGTTGCTAGGATATGCCAGTCATCTATTGCTGCACAACACCTTACGATTTCCTGCTCCTAATCCATCCTGCTTAAAACAAGAACTCGTAATCTATGAAATATACACGAATGGTTTAAGCTAGTTAACTATATTAAAGTAAAATAAATCTTCATTTTTCAGAGCAATATTATAATTAGCTTTAATCCTGAATAATCCATGCGTAGAGGACTATCCAACTGGCTAGGGGTGGACAAGACGCAGAACATAATTCAAGAAGTATAGTTGGATATAGTTTTATAAGTTAACCCAGATTAAAATAAAACTGCAGAAAAGATAATCCACAAAAACAGGAGAAAAAAAATAACTGTATTCTTAATTAGCCCAATTCCATGTTAGAAAAATTAATTCAAGCGTGTGAATGTAATTTTATTTTAATTATGTATACAGAATCTTAGGTATGATAATGAGACTTTTTTCACAATATCTCTAAACTATTTTCTTTTTTCCTTAATGAATTTTACGTTACGACAAAAATATAAGCCAAACAAAAATGAAGTTTGTTAACATGGTAAGTCTACAAGTCATAGTTCGTTTTTGTAGCTCAGTTTTATTAACAATTTTCCCCATTTGCAACATTTAAGAATATCGGACGATCATGAGCGAAGAGACGGCTGTAGAGAGTTTAAGGTTGTTTGAGTATTATCTTACCTTTAGACACAGATATGAAACTGTCAATTTTGTTTACAGGCCATTTAATCGAGGACAGATTTATTATTCTTTTGACCCTCCTAAATGCAAAAATCCGCAGATGTTTTCATTCTTGACGTATCTATTTCTGATGAAGAATGAAAGAATAATTCTGCTGCTTGTGGGGGCCAACTTCTTCAAATATTTACTCAAATTCTATCCTTCTTCATGGCACGGGATACATTTCTGAAACGTTCACAACATTTAGGCTGCAGTTAAGTAGTAAAAGGAAATTAGTCGTTTTATTTGTAACTTAGCGAATTTATATTTGAATACTAAGATTTTTTTATATTCACTAGTAAATATAACAGGTATAAAATTTTCTCCGATTTTCCTGTTTGTTTAATCTTCCAGACCACTCAAAAATACTAATAATTTAAGTACCACATAAGAGATTTCTGAACATACTTACAATATTTATAATATAATTAATAACATTTAACAATATGAATATTATATATGACGTCTTTCCTTTTCCCTTTCTGCTATGATTTTAAACAGAAGTTCTGAAGTAATATGAAATAATAGTAAAGTATAATATAAAGCCCTTTGATTATAACTAATATCAATATTAATTACAAGCAGCCTCCTCGAAAATAGTGTTAATGATAACAGAAAACTGTCTGAAGAGATTAACTTTGTTTGCGAAATAAGGATAAGTTAAACATTCTTCATAATGCAAAAATTTAAATAACAAAGGATTACAAACTCCGTCTAAAATTCCTTAATTTAATATTTATAATACTTCATTATATACAGACATATGCATACGTAACCATATTTTAAAGACTGAAAGTAGAGTTGAAAGAAATTAACTTAATTTGTAAACGCAACCATGCTCCCGTATTAAAAGTACACAGGCGTAAGGATATTATGCTTTAAATAAAGGAATATAATTATTTCTTCGTAAAGCCTTTTTAATTTTTAGCTATAAAGGATATTTTTGTATTTGGTCATTTCAATAAGGTAATCAGAGTAAGTATATGCAGAGCTAAATCTACTCAAAATAGAAAACAATGATCACTAGTACTAGAAATTTGTTGTTTTGTTTAAAATCCCCTTTCTTACCATGGCATATTTGTATGGTTCAATGCCCAGACATCTTATATTTTTTGAGGACCTGAGGCAGCACTTTCGCCTTACATGGAGAAAATTTTTTTCCACAGAACCCCTAATTTCTCCATGAACCCTTTTGACTGAACGTATTTTCAAAAAATGCTGCTAACAACTCCGCTTTCCTCTAAACATTTTGTCATACCTAGATCAGTTTCTCCCCTTTTCTCATCTATAGTGCCTACAATTGTTACAATTTGTTTCTTCAATGAGAGAAGTCAAGGCCTTCTTTGCTAGTAATTTGGCATCTATATATATACATAAAACAGTTCCGTAACTAACTTACTGACTCATTGACTGACTGACTGACATATAACGCACATACCAAACCGTTGGAACTAAAGGGTTGAAATTTTGCATGGCGATCCTTCTTATAATGTAGGGGTTCACTAAGAGAGATTTTTGAAAAAAAAATTCTTAGATTTTTTAAAAATAAAATTTTTAAGCTGTTTTAGTAACTTTTTTAAGTTTGAATTTAAAACAATAATTTGAGGGTTATAAAATTTATATCACGAGAAAGATCATAAAAGTTCCTTTAAAATGAAATTTTTTTCGAATCTTTACCTCCCTGTTCTGATTTTTAGTGATTTTTTAAGATTAATGTTTAGAATTTAATTTATTAAATGCTGATCACATGGTTTCTTTTCTTTTTCTGATGCTTTAAATTAATTTATCGTCACGTGCATGACAACGAAATAAATTCACAATTTTTTTTCTTGCTAATGCGACAGACGATTGGACATTATCCAAAAAATATTAAAATACAGTAAAAGAAATGTTCCTCAAACTGTAATATATTAACTGTACTATATTCTTTAGTATGTTCTATTAGATTTAATTTCAATATTTTATTCTACATTATTTTGTCTATAAAAATATCCATTACGTTTTTCTATAAATATATATATATATATATATATATATATATATATTGCATTAATTGCATACATTGACCGTTGTATTTAATTTGAATGTACTCCTTATCGAAGCACGGGTATTCGGCTAGTTTTGTATAAAACCCCTTTCCTGCCCAAACGACATTAAATGCACTTTTCTGAAGATCTCAAACCAGTTCGCTGTACTTAAATAACTTTATTCTCACCTAGAATAGTTTTCCATCTTAGTATCTCTTATAGATCCGATAAATACAATTTGTATCTTCGGAGAAAGAAGTCAATGTGTTCTTCGGCTAGTAATTTGTTACTTTGTATGAAATCCAACTACTCCCCTACCCAGTGACATTAAACGTACTTTTCTAAAAATCTCAGACCAGTATGATGTCCTTAAATAAATTTTTTCTCACCTAGAACAGTTTTCTCCCTTATTATCGCTTAATGCTCTAATCGATGTAATTTATCCCTTCGGTGAAGGGAGTCAATGTCTAATTCATTAGTAATTTGTTGTATAATACAGTTCCGTGACTGACTGACAGATAACGCATAGACCACACCATTTGATCTATGGGGCTGAAACTTTGCATGGCGATTCTTCTTATAGTGTAGGGGTGCACAAAAAAAGATTTTTGGATAATTCTTCCTAGATTTTCTTAAATTAAATTTTTAAGCTGTTTATATAATATTTTTTTTAAAGTTCGCATTCAAAATAATAATCTGAAGGTTATGAAATCTGAGGGTTATGAGGGTTATGAAAAACATCACGAGAAAGATCATACAAATTACTTTCAAATGAAATCTTTTTAGAATCATTGCCTCCATTTTCTGGTTTTAGTTGATTTTTTAAAGATTAATTTTTAAAATTTAATTTATTAAATGCTGATCACTTGGTTTCTTTTCTTAATGTGATACTTCAAATTATTTTTGCGTCACGTCCATAACAATGAATTAAATTGACAAAAAATATTAAAATACAGTAAAAGATAAATTTTAACCACTAGACTAATTGAGATGGAAGTTTTTAAAGAATTTAATTCAAATTAGTATGTTTTATGGATATTAAATTAAACCCATACAAAAAACTACAATTTCCGCTATAAATATGCTTCGCCATGACGATAAATAAGTCTCAAAGGTAAACTTTAAAATACGCTTGCATAGATGAAACAGAAAATTGTTTCTCCCACAGTCAGTTTTACGTAACTTGCTCTCGCGTAAGTTCGCGGACGAGACTGGTAATATTAGTTCCGCCTAATGAAGAAACAAAAAAGAAATTTATAAGGAAATCCTCTAAAAACCGATTTAATTATTGAAATTATTTTACAATGTAATCCGTAGCGAAGCACGGGTATTCAGCTAGTTCCGTATAAAATTCCTTTTTTACCCAAATGGTAATTTCGTAAATACAGCTCAATGCCAAGATATATGAATACGTTTTACAATACTTAGGCAATGCTTTTGCCTTAAGTAATATAAAATTCTTATCTCAGGAACCCATTTCTTGTAGTTGAACCCTTTTGGTAGATTAAACTATTTTTTTTAACCTTTAGCCTAATGGGCCCATTTTTCTGATTCCATTTTTAGAACAGGAAATTTCATACCCCCTTTGTAAGAACGACCATTAAGGGGGCTATATATATATATATATATATATATATATATATATATATATATATATATATATATATATATATATATATATATATATATATATATAGATATAGTTCAATCTTGGGCCCGTATTCTTAGGATACATGCTATCCCACCCCGTAAGGAAAATAACCACTTTCCCTACCTTGATCTTTTCCAAAAAATAGCAAAAGTCGTACTATATCCTTAGATAAATGTACCTTACTACAACTCCTTGACCTCTTTATCTCTCTTCAAAGCACGAGAAGAACCGGAGACAGGAATTAATGTCTCTGAATAGCCAGTGCCTAAAATTCTCTCGGAAAAAAAAAAGACTTTTTTGTAGAGTTTATTTACACTTGATTCGATGAATAATAACTTTCCACAAGATTTTCATAAAAAAACATGAATATTATGTACAATATTTCGTTAAAACGCCACTCACATGGTATACTGGTCAGCATCGTGATATTCCGCGCAGAGGGCTTGGGTTGAAATCAAGGATAAGGCTTAGTCGTAAACGTGTTGTGTTCTCATAGGGAGCACATAAATAGTGCTCTCACAATAAAGTAGCAAGTAAGACTTTGCAGTGAATAGAAAAAGGCGACTGTCTCACAAATTCTGCCCTCGCATTAGAAAAATAATATGTCGGCAAAACGCGTATTTTCAACAAGTCCACTTAAAAAATATAAACTTTTCTTATATTATTCCGGCAAGGCTCGTATTTTCTTAACAAAAATAAGAACGTATAGTTACAGCATACTTCGGGAACAACGATAAGACCTGAATAAAACGCTACAGTCCTTCACAATTAATGCCGGGAACAACGCTAAAACCTGCATAAAACGTCCGGTCCTCAAGGTATTAAAAGACCGCAATCGAATTAATATCCTTCTTATCCAGTCAAGAACTTCAACTGAGAGGGAATAAGGAATAAAGAGAACTAACTGCAGGAACTATCTATTTGGAGGCCTTGAACTTGTGGCCTTTTTCTTGGCAAACAATTAATAATAGTAATTATCATTCTCCAAACGTTTCTAGCGTTGAAAAATGATATCATACTGGCACGGTGCTATTATACCAAATTTAATAAAATATTATGTGTCTTAAATACAAAAAAATATCATTGATACAATAAAATATCATATCAGTGGAGCAATCTTTGAATAAATCCTACTAGGTACAACATTTGTGTGGATTGTGTTACGATTAAACACCAGAGGTACACTGTGTGTTCCAGAGAATTCAATAAAGAATCTTTCACATAGCCTTTCTCATAGTCTCTTCCTAGAATGGTACTTTCCATTTTCAACGGAGAGATACAGTTTTTGGTGAGTGGCGGTTTATAAGGTTTGGTTTGGAACGCTATGGTCAACTAGGCTCGGTGCACACGAGCTATCCGGTGTCGTTGAGAATTCACACCGGCGCCGCGCTTTCAATTCACACGACATGAGAATTCTTTACGGTTTTGGCTGTTCCGTGAAATTTACCTCACAGATCAGCCATTTAAATGATGGAATTTAAACAGTAGGAGTCAAGCTACAGACTCTGAAGTGTACTCGAGAAAAAGATGGCTATAAATTTGAAAATAAATTATGTATCGAAGAATTTTGAGACAGTGGGCAAAATCAAGGAACTTATCAAAATCAAGGTGGGATCAATTTAAATCAGTTAAGAAATACATGGGCTGAGTACTTCATTAGCGATATTGGAAAACTGCCATGGCAAAATGATTGCATTTAACAATAAATGCTAATGGAAAATTTGTCACCTGGGAAGATTGTTTTTATATTTAAAAAATAACAATAAATATTTAAAAATTAATTAAAATTTTCCATTTATTAAATTTTTGCTTTCTACTTAATCAAATTTTAATTGTTTGGTGTTGGGTTTAATTTTTAATTATGTAATTTACTGTTATGCTCTTTTATTTTAATCTTAAGTGATTTTAGAAAAAAACAGATTAAGAGAAAAATTCAACAACAGAATACAACTGATGTAAATTTATGTGAAATATATTTTGATTAAAATTGATAGTGTTTTATTATTTCCTAAATTAAAATGGGAAGTTGGTTTTTAAATTAAAAAAAATAATAAAAGTTTAATAAATTGAAAAAATATATTTAATTTTTGCTTTCTAGAATATTTTGTGTTTTTAGATTTGTGTTTACTTTTTAATGAAGTTATTTACTTCTATACTCTGCTAATTTATCTAATTACATTCTAAAAAACATCAAACATAGATACGACACTGTAATATGACTAATGTAAATTTATCTGAAATATATTTTGATTAAAATTGATATTGTTTTGTTATTTTTTAAATTGAAAACAATAAATTTATAATTGCACTTTTCAATTTCTTCTTTTTCTTTTTGTGTTTTTCTTCGAAATCTGCATGCAAACGGATGCAAATTCTTATCCACGCACTCCGTTTAAGATTTTTGCTGTGGTACTTTTCACGTTTAATATCCCGCAATTCACTAAACTTTTTAACTTCCTCAATTAAAATTTCTGTGTCTAGACTTTCAGCCATTTTGTTGCGGTAAAATATCGTCTGTCTGAATTGCACGATTGAATTGAGGGTACTGCTTCGCCGATGTCGTTCACGCGGTCAAGCAGTTCACGAGGGGTAAAAAACAGTCGTTGCGAATTCGCAGCGACGCCGCAAAGTGTGCGAGTCGGTTAGTTAAATTCTATGTACTCTTGATCGCAACTTATCGCAACGACACCGGATCGCTCGTGTGTTCCGAGCCTGAAAGCCAATTCTGAAAGGCTGCAAACACCCATGTTAACTAGGGGACTCGAACCCACAGAATCTAAACCGAATGCCAGTGCCCTAGCCATTCGGCCATCATCTGGTGGTTTATAAGAGTGAATAATGAAATTCCCTTTTCACCCGTATTTTTTTTATTTTTAGGTGTCTGGGGAAGAAAAAATGACTTCAACTAACATTTCAATTGTATCAGTGCGAGATAAGCCCTTCAAATTTATAATTTGATGTCTAAAATAAAAATAAAAGTATAAATATTTATAACACTATTTTACTCTTTCTAAAATGTAAAAAATGCCCCTGAACAATCATATAATGTATAAATATTCAAGTGTGTGTATATTAAGTGTCAAGGAGAAATGTTTTGCATAGGAACTAATTCCAAAGAGTCGGGCTGATTTAATTGCCGATAACAAGTATGCACATAAATACAACTTAATACAATGCCCTTCTGTACAGCTCTTAATTTATGCTACCTCCTAATAACTTCATTTATTGGCAAAGAGTCTACCGCCTCAACAATTTAAAATTCAAAAAGTTCTTAGCTCCTTTAGTGAGGAAATAGAATTCTTCGTTTGAAATTAGTTTCAGTGAGAAAAATCATTTGCCTGGGTAATTATATGCTTCTCTGAACCCGTCTCTTGTCACCCGACTACACTTGAACGAATCACAAATGACCCACAACCTTCGCAGTCGAAGACAGAAAAATAATTCTTTATTCTGGGGAAGCTATTCCATTTATAATGATTCTAAACGTTTTAAAAATAATTTCCATGTCAAATAGAATGCTTTATATTTGCATATCAAAATTAATTTCCCTGAAGACCTGGATTTAAATTTACTTGCGTTTATGAGCTGTCAGATAATCTACTGAAGAGCTGTCGAGATAATTCTAAAGAGACGTCATTTTACTTTCGTCCCGACTTTTTACTTTTTGCCTCATAAATAAATCTTATATAACTACAAATTTAATTTTTTTGAAAGATTTTTTTGCAGTACGGAATTAATATACGAATTTGTATTTAATTGCGTCTGACGCTTTAAAATTGAAAATTTTCACTTCAGATTTTCAATTTCTTATTTTTCTTTTTTTGACTGAACTTTTCTGCATTGTAAATTTGTTTTAAAATTAATTAATTTTCAATTTCCCGTATCACTTCTTTTTATAATTTTTCATGTTATTATATTTCGCATTAAATTTAACTTAAGGCTTTCTAAACTTCTCGTGAAAAAATTAAAACTATAGGAGATTTTAAAAAGCAATATTTCAATTCAGGAGGCATCTCGTGTTCTTCTAATAACAATAATGTTTAAAAACTCTGTAAGTAGCATCTAACTATAAGCTAATACTTTCATGTTTCATTTATACATATGCATTCAAAAACTGCTGACTCCTAGAAGGAAAGATGTTCAATGAATATGTTTATTAGCATGAATGAATTTAAATTGCATAGAGAATTATGCACTTCTACCCTAACTTTGGGTATGTATATCTTGAAGTGGCACTCTAAATAATTTCCTTCAAACACAGTTCTTACATAACAACAATGTTTATTCAAATATTTGCAATTGTAGTAAATTTTGGTTTTCAACATAAAGCAAGCGCACTACTTTTACGAGATATATAATATTTATGCAAAGGAAATACAATTCAATATATTTTCTGGTATAACTATTCATGCAATGACAATACAACTTGAGATACTCACAAATACTTCGGAAAGTCGACCAGCAATGCTGCTTCGTAAACGTTGGGCCTAACAAGGACTCACGTAGGTTTGAAGTAACCTAGCTATGCCTCGAGCTGCTGATCGCAAAACTCAACTATTATTAAACCAGACTCTAAGCCTAGCTCCAGCTCGATACTTCGTTTCGTGAGCTCTACTTCTCCTTTCACTTCCTCTCACTTCCTCAACACTTCATCTACCCCACTTTAATCTAGCTGCTTCGTATTTATACCGACCGCGAATGCCACAATTAGCATATCTTAAGCGGCTTCTTTAACTTTATTCACTTAAAAGTTCGATTATTGTGAATCGAATCTTATGTAAGCCTTACAATTGTGCTATTAATATTTTAGTAATCAGACTTATAAAGAAATATTATAAATTCAGAGAATTCTTATCTCAACGAATGGAAAATAAAATAAAACAAACAATTAACTATGTATGACAAAAAATTATCATGAAAATCCATAAGTATCATCTGATGTGGCATATTTACATCAATTCAATGACAGCTGAAGTGAAACACCTATGTTGCTCTCCGCAAAACAAAAATGTTACTGTATTACGATTTAAGAAACGTTATGATGTTCATGATTACTTTATTTACGTAGAATAAACAACCTTATTAATCATAATGTAAAATATGGCGTTACTAAGACGTTGTTGTTTGCCAATGCGGGGCACTTGTGAAAATTAACAAAGCAATTTTTTTCTGTGAAATCATTTGACAAGTTATGTACGTTTGACTTACGTACGATTGACAAGTTGTGTCATTTGACAAGTTCCAAGGTGTTTCCACCTTCTCCTCTAAAATGATTTTTAAACAAAATTCTATATCCTTTTCCGATTTCTACTATTAGTATTGGCAAATAGTGCTGAACATTGTGCATTGTGATTTGATTCAAATCATTGTCTTATTTGAAATTGAAAAAGAGGATTTCAAAATATCCTGCCATATCTTTTCCATTCGTGAATTTTCTTTTCAGGAGAAATATTTTTGCAATATCGATGAAATACTACCTTATTGAACTATACCTCTGAGAGACTTTCTGATATACAGTCTAGGACGCAAAATTCTTCACATTTTCGAAAACAAATTTACTGCAGTAAAACATTTTGTGTTCTTTTCCGCTTAAAATGACGTTTAAATCATTTTTCTATCTTAATTAGAACAGGAGATGTTATTTTTTTTCAACACTCTAATAGCAGCGAATCTTTGTTTGAACCTATAAATGCGTTTTTCTGCATGAGGAATTTTATCCCCATTTCTCGTCTTTAAATTGTTATAAGTCAAGAACGGTTAAAAATAAATGGTTCAAACTTGAAACATGTTTTTATTTAATTATAAGTACTTTAATTTTGATTCAGCAAATTTGAAAAAAATATTTACTTTTAAAAATATGATTTTTAAAAATATTACATAAATTTTTTTGACATTTATACTCTAAATATTTTAATTTTTTTTTAAATTAATATTTTAAAAACGCTGAGTTAAAACTAAAACTTATATATTTCTGTTTAATTAAATGAAAAATTTTTGAAATTCGATGAATAATATTTCGAGGTATAACAATTTTAAATTACCCCACTTCTTTCAAAATTTTTAATTTTTAAAATTTTTAAAAACTTTATGAGAAGTTTTATGATGGTATTTGTTTACAAATTATATGTTTAACCACCACAAAACAAAATTCAAAATTTTAACTCAATAAATAAAACAATGTGTCCCGGACCACCTTAAATGATATAAGAATTCATTTTCACTCAATTATCACATAGAAATAGGAGTTTGTTACGCCATTCATAGAATGCACACTGCACTAACGGTTATAAACCATATTTTAATGTCGCCGTTTTTTTTTATAACTGCAGTATGGTAAAAAGTCATTAAATTCATGGTTTACTTTACAATATATCAGGCATCACATTTTAAAAATATATAAATATCTACATAAAATTCTGATTATATTGCTAGAAATTTACCCTCGAAATGTTCAGCTATTATCTATAATTGGAAACAATGCACAAACGGACTAGAAATGATAGATGCCCGAGGCGGTTGTTACACAAAACAGATAACTCCTAAACTGTGGTTTACGCTCCCCTGAGGAGAACAGTCTGGAAAGTTCAGACATTACTTTCTATAGCTTTAGTTTTTTAAAACTTTGGTTAGAGACCCAATTAGTTTAGAAGCTAGTCGGTATTTTAAAAATATTTCCTTGCAAGATAATATTGCAGGACTAACGTCTGGCGGCTCTTTAAAAATCGTTTTTAATTAAAGCAGTCGTCTTTGATTTTTTGTTATGAGTGAGAAAAGTTGACTTCAAGTTATCAGAAAATGCCCCACAGCATTAATTCTTTTTCGTACTTAACTATTTCCATGTTGCTGTATATAACAACGAAACTGATAGAAAATGAAAAATGAGTAGATAACAATTGTAGGAGACAGCTAAACTAGTTACTAAGTAGCAACGATATCCCTCATGGTACTACTGGGAAAACAATTATTTATATTTTCCCGTATAATTTCTTTTTAACTATGGATTTTGAAAATGATAACATTTTATGTTATGATCATAAATAGAAACCGAATAATTTCATTAATTATAATATTTTATTGAACGTATTATAATATTATTATTGTATTAGTATTGTAATACTATATTGTATTATTGCATTGAACGTATTATTGAATGTATTATTGAACGTATTATAAAGTATTGAACATATTATTGAATGTATTATTGGACGTATTATTACGTATTGAACGTATTATTGAATATCTTATTGAACATATTATTACGCAATGAACGTATTATTTTATTGTATTTAATTGAATTTTTTTTCACGTTCTCAGCGTCGCAAGCTTACACTGCTTTTGCTTCCGATCTAATCCCGGTAAAGGCCTGTTACAGGGCCGTCTACTCATAGAGAGCTACGCTGACTCACCTACAAGAAGCTCTTGTTGTAATGTAACCTGCAAACTCCAGACCTAGGGTTTTGGAGACAAATATATTTGGTAATTGAACAAAAATTACTGAATATTTGAAAGAAATGCATAATTATTTCTTATTCATTGATCTCTAAAGATAAGAATTTTCTTTGCCTACAGTGAAAGCTGATATTTAAATGCTTTGTACTTTCTAAACTATAAATTATACGAAAAATACAACAGATATCAATTTTGGAACAAATTTGTCTCAAGTACTTACATTTATCATTTTTTTCGCTTGAAGCATAACTGTTGGCAGATATGTGGATGTTCTGTAGAAACAGTGAAATACCTGCAATTTTAAATGAGTAACCCCATAAGAAATAAATTTCACTGAAACGGTTCAAAGCAGCTTTTTGGTAATAAGAGTGTGTAACAAATATCATTTTTGTCTCCACTGACCCTAACCTTTCTCCCCCCGAATACTGATAATAGGCTAATCGGAATGCAAGGAGGAAACGGTGTCTCTGACGAGTCAGTGGGTGTGTGTAAAATGTCGAAGCAGTTGATGTTAGAAGGTAATCGTGTGTTCTTGTCTAGTGCGGTGGGATTAATTTACTCCTTAGAGGTCAAAGACAATATTTACGGTGGTGTACAGTCGAGCCCCGTTATAACGAACTTCAAGGGACTAAAGGTTTTGTTCGCTATATCCGGTGGTTCGCTATATCCGAACCGTTAAGAAAAATGTTAGAGTTCACAAAATGTATAACTCATTAGTTGCTATGTTTATTCAATAATCATGTATTAAAAATGATTAAATCTATTAAAAATGATCATTAATGAATTAAATTGACTAAAATCGATTACATTAAACTGACTCAATGCTAATTAAATTAACTAAAAATGAATACAAATAGAAATAAATTCATTTTACCTTTAATTGTTGCTCACTGTTTTGATAAAGAAATAATCGGTAATCTTCTGGTGACGTGATGCCGATTTCAAAAACATTTTAGGAATTTCTTTGTCCTGTACATCAAATAACTCTAACACTCTTTCTTCCACTGTCCGTGTAGACACAAAATTATTAATTACACGCGTCGCTGCTGTAGCATCTGAGATGGTGGGGATTTCGTCATTTATGTGATCCTTTTCATCAGCATCAGATGCAGAATCTTCGATTTCAGAATGATTCATTTTAATATCCTTCCACAATATCTTCATTAGTCGCATTTTCACATGTAATAACTTCATCATCACATGTTTCAAACAATTGCATGTCACAATCTGAGAATGATGAAATTTTGTGGTTTTCTATCCACATCGCGATAGGTAAATCTTCATCATTTTCTTCTTCAACATTTTTTGCTTCTGCAACATGTTTAAAAAGTTTAAAAATAAAAAAAAAATCAGTAGTCAACTGACAAAAAGATTCGTTATAGCCGATTCTTAAGATTTGCGAAGTTCTCTATAAAAGAATAAATTAGCATTAAATACTATAGGAAAACGGCGAGATCAAAATTTTTGTTCGTTATATCCGTGAGTTTGTTATATACCGGGTTCGGTATAACGGGTTTCGACTGTATTGGTAACGCGGAACGAATATCTAAGAAATTTTTAAGTTACTTATAATTGATGCATATCAATTCAGTATTAGCTACAAATCTGGAGTACAAAAGGGAAAAATGGGCAAATTGAGTTATTAGTTCAAATATATACATCAAACATATAACACTATATAGGCTTTGGATTTCCGATTTTATTATTCCCTGATGTTTTAATATTTTATATGGATAAAGGATTTATGAAATGCCATGTTTGAGGGAGAAATCCTTACGAAATGTCTGTACATAAAAAAAATTAGTTTTCTATTCTCAATTTCCTTACCATAAAAACCCTTATTATTAATAAATATTCAATTTCTTTCAATATGAAAACAAGTAAATGAGTAGTGGTTTCGAAAACGAGTAGATTAACTCAGAACTTATTCTGTGCATTTTAATTATAATCTTTGAAATGACAATTACTTTTTCATAGAAATAATCTGCGATCACTGAGTTAACTAAAACTTAAAACAGAAAAGTAAAAAACTAAATAGTTGACAGCATACAGTAATTAAGAAGCTTTAGCAAAAAGAAAATAATTATAGTCTTTTAATTTGACCAAAAAAAACTATTTTCCATATTATATGCAGCTGAAATTGTGAATAAAATAATGAAGGCGTAGTTAGGTTTTTTAAATGCTTGTTTCTTAAAAATGTGCTTTAAAAACAATCTTTTAGATTTACGAAAAAATTTTAATTATGAATAGATAGCGCTTGAAATTACATGCAGCATGCGATTTTAATTACGAAAAATGCATTTTTAAACCAGACCGTAAATTGACAATAAAAAAGGACAATAATAAAAAGATGTACGCTGATTAAAACACTTATCTCATGGACTTCAAAGGAAAAAGGCTGTTTTTTTTCCTTACGTTTAATTGCATTGTTCAAAAGCTATAATAACTTAAAAATTGACTAATTTTTTTAAAAAATAACTTGAATCATTTTATACAGCGAAGTGATGTTTCAGCTTAAATAAATTCTTTAATGCTTTTATTTATTACTTAAAAGTAAATAAATTGTTCTTCATTTAGTGTCTATGGTGGGTATAATCCTAGATTAAAATCTTAGTCGTTTTTGTTTACTTGCACTTTCAAATTATGCATAAAAGATATCCTTTTTAATATTGTTAGTGCATGTTTTGTATTTCAAACAATTTAATTTATAATGAACCACATTCCATTTGTCACAATAAAATTAGATAAATGTCATATTGAATTTTATATGCTATTTAATTCCATGGATTTGTTTTGTCTCAGTCACACAGTTGATGAAGAATGAAACAGAAATGTAACTACTATTCATAAAAACTACAGTGTCATTCTTGATATATTTTTAACTGTTATTAAGTGAGAAGTAAGTAAATCTATGTAAAATTATTACCCTTTAAATCATGTTTAATTGAATGTTCTAAATTTTTAATTATATCTATAACTATTTATAACAAAATTTATGATGCATGCATTTTTAAATTTTCTTAATATTTTATTTTTTATTCTTTTATTGTTTTAAATATGTGAATCAAAGTTCATACACCTGAATTAGATAAAGAACAACTAAATATATTAAATTCATTGAGATTTTTCAAAATCCTGCCCATTATGTAAATCTTTTTCAATAAATAATTCAATGAATTTCACATTGAAGTACAACATACACATTGAAGTACAACGTAAGTCTTTTTTCTTCCATCATTCAATTTCTAACTTATAAATTTTATTGGTTGCATTAAAAAATTACTTTTAGATGTTCATATATTTTGGCTAGAATTGTTTTTACATGTTTTGAGGAAATAGCATATCTATAGAATGTAGAAAAAACGAAATGTAGTTGATTTGCTACACTTAAGTAGACGATGAAATTAGAGTTAAACTTTTTTTATTCGAACATAGTTAAATAATATGTAGGTTAACCCATCACCGGTCGCCCCTGGGTATAGAGTGCAACATTTATGTAATTTTAAAGGGTTTGTTTTACATGTAAGGTTTGAATGTTCTAAGCAGTTTCTATTTATAGCTACACCATTTCTAATATAGTTATGATTTTCTGACACTTCTATTCCTGTCCCTTCATTGTTAGTCGGGATTTAACCGTGACAAACCAGCGATTATACTGGATTGCAATAAGACAAAAGCAGGAGTTGATGTAGTCGATCAAATAAGCAGCTATTACACGGTATCCCGCATATCACGAAGATAGAAAATCTCATTGTTTTTAGGTTTTTGGACATAATAGGAATCAATTCGCAAGTTGTCCTTAGATCTAATAAACCGGACAGTTTTGAAGTAAGGCGATTGTATCTGCATTGTTTGGCCTTTATTTATAAATATATCTCAATACTATCAACATTTTATATCTTGTCATAAAACGAAGAATCATTATTTTCCATTTGAAAAAAAAATTACAAAGGAATAAACAAGGTTGAAAGAGACTTGCACCTTGTGCCACATGCGCCTGCTGATGTTCAAAAAATTGGCATGCCTGCTGAAGAGTTAAATACGATTCATTGATTTCATAAACACTTTCAATACTTTTACAAAGAAATGCAAAAGAAATTTGGGGACAATTCCAAAGAAACGCCCGTAAATTGTAATATGATTTTCAGTTCAGCAACATGGAAGATCCGTAAAAAAGACATCGTGCAGCAAAAATGACTGCAGTTCTCTGAACCAGCGAAACCGACAAAAAAAAGGAAATGAAAAAAGAATACAAAAGCCCCTCTAAGCAGTTCCTGTCGAATCGAATATCTCCTATCAAGCTATAGAGATAATATCAATTTTATTAGACGATACTTCTAACAAAGTGCTTTCTCTCCATAAAAGGCTATTCATCATATCGTCTTTGACACAAGCTCTTATGGGATTTTTTTTCCTTTTCTTGATCTTGCTAAATGTTTGAGAGACATTTGTTCATTCGCTTGAGAAACATCTAAAAAAATCAGTAAGTACAATAGTAGGAAACTGCCTTTCCCACCAGACGATTATGTACAGCTGAGAAGGGAGGAAGGTTTATTATCTTCATCTCCCACCCTTCCACGTTTCCCTTTGACAATGGAAAATGCTTCCCTTGATATACATTATACATTGTCTCAAGTGGACAACGTATGAAAGAGAGCAGTGTATAACAAAGCTGATCAATAAACAACTCGTGCAAACTCGCTATCTAAAAATCAGAAATTTTAACGCATATTTATCAGACAAAACATTTTCCCCTTTTGGCCCTTGTAACGGTTCCAAGAGGTCGAAAAACCTCTCTCCGTTCCTCTCATGACTCTGGAGGAAGTAGATTGTAAATGATAAAATATCGTGTAATCCAAATATAAGGAATTTTAGTGAAATTTACATGCGTAAATTCTGAGAGCACATCTTCTCACTAAAGACCCCCGTCTAGACTCAGAGAACCTTAAAAGTGTCCGATGGGCACTGGATTATTTCCCCACGTGTGTGTATCACTCACTGTCTTTACTATTTAATTGATAATGCACAGTACTGGGTTAAAATAGACATTGCAGGCTTTTTATTTTGGGTGCATTTCTTTAGTATACGAACGCACGAAAAAGGCTACCTGAAAACATGATCAAATTTTTCATATTTTGCATGTTTAACCCTTCAGCATGCTCACCAATTTCGGAACACCCGCAGGCACGCGTCGCACAAAGTGCATCGTCTCTCTCATCCTTCATTATTTCTTTTCTAATATTTTTTTTTTCAAATTGAAAATAACAATTCTGCGTTTTATTGCAAGATATAAAATGTTGATAATATTGAGTTATATTTATAATTAAAGGCTAAAAAATGCAGCTACGATCACCTTGTTTCAAAACTGTCTCGTTTATTGGATCGAAGGACAGCTTGCGACAGGATTCCTGTTATGTCCAAAAACTAAAAAGACAATGAGATTGCCTATCTTCGTGATATGCTACCGTGTAATAGCTGCACATATGAACGAATACATCAATTCATTCTTTTGTCGTATTGTAATCCCGTAGAATCGCTGGTTTACGACGGTTAAATCACCACTAACAATGAATGGAAAGGAATACAAGGGTCAGAAAATGAGAAATGCATTAGAAAGGGAGTAGCTATAAATAGAAACTGCCTGGAACATTCATAACCGTACATGTAAAAACAAACCATTCAAAATTACGATATGTTGCACTTTATACACGGGCGGCCCGCTGCAGGGTTAAGCAGAACCTCGTTTATCCAGCCCTAGTTGATCCGGATCTCCGGATAATCCGGATCCGATTTGTAGAATTATTATTATTATTTTTTTTATTATTTAATGTTCACATTAGATAATAATTTTTAACTATGATAGCAAAAACATAACTTTAAGTACGCCAAATATTCGCCGTTAATTTGATTCAATATACAGTTTCTGCATAGAATGTACTATGAATTATGGTAATAAAATGTTTTTTTGTTGAGTTTAAGAAAGCTTTTCTAGAGTGTAATTACTAGAGGAGATGACATGGACGAGGAGGGAGGGATCACACCTCAACAGCGACAACACATGCAGATGCTACGCACCAGCTGACAAGCATCATGGCGTATTTAGAGAGTCAGCCCGATACCACTCCAGCTGAACTGTTAATGATAAAGCATTTGCGTGGCCGTGCTTCATTTAACCCTTTGAGGGGCAAGAACCTTGACCCTTTGCAAGGTGCAGATTTTTTTCTCGATTTTTTTTAACCTAAAAATCTTGAAAATTTTCCCATTAAAGGTTGTAATATGATTTTACTCCTTTAAACTGATAACAGGTGGCAGTACAAGCCATTTTCTACTCATTTAACTGGAATGCATTGAATGCATGTGAAAGAAGGACTAGATTTAAGCGTTTGCACTGTGCAAACACCGCCCCACAAAGTGTTAAAAGCCACACGTGCTTAAAACAGAAGAAAGTGGACCAATTCTTTGTTAAGAAATGATTTGAAATGTTATATTTTTAATGTCTTGTAAACAATACTATGTAATTTTGTTACAAAACACAGTTTTTTATCGTAATAATCGGTAAGCCTGATTACTTAAGGATTTTGTTTTAACTTATTGCCCATATTACCCGAATTATACGGATTTTTGTTTGTCCGGTTTGTCTATGGTCCCAATTAATCCGGATAAACGAGTTTTTATAGTATTCCTATTCAAAGATGGAGTGAAAATTAAGGGAAGAAAAGCACTTCTGCATTGCGTTGAATATGGCCTCTTTTTTTAATCAGATAGTGTGAAATATAGTGAAAATTTAACAGCCGCTTTGGAAAATATCTTACAAACACTCTAACAGACTGCAGGAAAAAAGTCAGTAAGATAATGAATAATATCTTCCTCTACCTTAAAGGCAAACTCCTTAAATATATATTGCGGTAGTCTTAAACCGTAATTCGAAATTCTCCCAAATAATTAAATTTCGATTTCACAATTAAAATTTATGTTTCTCATTTTCAGTAACACAGAAAATAAGTCAAATAATTATAGGCCATAAACATAAAAGACAAGCTTTGTTAAGCTTATAATAAAATACAGGGTGATCCAAAAGTAACAGATAAAGTAAAAATTTAATAAATCAAAAAGTGAAGACAGTAGCACGATGCGATTTTCCCAGAAATACACAGAGAGAATAAAATTTTTTTAATAAGGAAAATTTTATTGCCAGATTAGTTACATTTGCAACTGAAAGGTGGTGCTGTAGTGGTCCTGGAGCTGTTTAAACTGTAGCTATTTAAACAAACTCACCCCAGTTCCAGTATTCGAACTTCTTCTGTTACAGACGAGCTTTATAAATTGCTTCAAAGAGATAGCCTCCTTCTCTCCTTACAGGAGAGGCAAGAGCTCCATAGTGTAACACCCATACAGGATGGAGAGCCTGCGCACATCACAGATCCTGTTCGGCTCTTGCTCAAAATCGATATTTAATGATAATCATGTCCTCCGTCCCACACGAATGGTAACCAGGGTCTTCAGATCTTACACCTTATGACCTTTGGTTATGGGCCTACCTGATGCCACATGTGTGCAGAGGTCGGCTGACGTCATTGACCATGTTGAAAGAGTCTATTCACCATCATGTGACTTGCATTTCAGCTGAAACCCTCTTCAATGGCGTGCGAAGTATCATGCCAGGTCTTCTCATGAATAATGGCCGTCACATTGAGCATTTGTAAGCCTAACTGCGTTGTAAACTGTGCTGCGTCTCTATACACACTGCTAACACAACTGAAATGCCACCTTTCGATGACAAACAAACTATTATATATAAATATATATATATATATATATATATATATATATATATATATATATATATATATACACTGAAGTGCCACTGAATTAGGGATACCTACCTAGTAACGAGTTGGGCTTTCTCTGGCCTTGATAACGTCTGCTACACGACGAGGCATAGATTCAACAATTTTCTGGAAACGTTCCACGTGAATGGCTTGCCAAATATTGGCTAAAGCTGTCCATAATTCAGTAAGGTTCTTTGGTGCTGTGTGATAGCCTTTCACGCCTTGTTACAAAACATCACAAAGATGCTCAATAGGATCTATGTCTGATGGCCAATTCATGACAGAGAAGTCAGTGGAATGCTCATCCAACCAGGCAGTCGCCAACCGGGACTTGTGAGAGGTACAGTTGTCTTGCTGGAAAACTCCATTACCGTGCGGATAACAGAACAGCATAAACGGATGGAGGTGATCACCCAGCAACTCTACGTGCCGAATTGCATTGAGGGAGGTTCGTACACGCACCAAAGATGCCAAACTGTGCCACGAAAAAACACCCCAGACTATGAATGAGCCACCATGCCCTTGTACAGCTCCAGCCAGGCATGCAGGATCCATGGCTTCATGAGCCTGACGCCATATTCTCAGCCTCCCGTCGGCGTTAAGTAGTCGGAATCGAGACTCATCACTCCATGCTACTCGTTTCCAGTCCTCTACACTCCAGTCTCTGTGCTCTCTTGCCCAGGCAAGACGTGCAGCCCGATGGCGAGTATAGAGCAATGGTACTCTCGTAGGTCGA
Organism: Dolomedes plantarius; assembly: GCA_907164885.2. NCBI lineage: Eukaryota > Metazoa > Arthropoda > Arachnida > Araneae > Dolomedidae > Dolomedes > Dolomedes plantarius. The sequence continues at coordinate 221,893,354 of OU015490.1, forward strand.
CGGCTCCCGAAACCCATACGGTGAAGCTAGCGTTGCACACTCCGTTTACTGACTGTACGACTGGCACCGTCATTAAACAAAATGGTAATTTGAGCTAATGTTTGGCTTCGCTGGCTACATACAATACGCCTGAGTCGTCTCTCACCACGCACTGTCAAGGCTAATTGTCCTTTGCAGTTTGTCCGATCTCTAGTTTTTTTTCCACCATCCATGATTTCTTGGTATACTCTTGACACTGTCGACCTTGAAAATCCTAGCTGTCTGACGATTTCGGAAATTGAATGGCCCACGCGTCGCGCACCTACGATTTGTCCGCGATCGAAGGCGACTAAATCAGGCAGTTTACCCATACTGGCAATCCAACAACGAATTCAGAACAACCACAGTACGCGCTATATATGCAGTTACCACAGCGCCCTCACTTGCGCATACATGATGCGTAGCGCTACACTATTTGCATAGGCTTTGCTATCCCTAATTCAGTGGCACTTCAGTGTATATGTGTGTGTGTGTGTGTGTGTGTGTGTGTGTATTATGTGCATGTATGTATGTACATAGGATAGAAAAAGAATAGATTTATTCAGAATTATTTTATGCGTATCTAAGACTCACTTATCCTGAAAAACTAAAACAGATAAAAGGTAGCTGTAATATGAATTTATGTACTGAGCTTTACACAATTAATCTTTCATAAAGATATTTAATAATTAGTTTCGTTTTATAATTTTACATTTCTAAACTATACTTAAGATTTTAACTAATAGCTCATATCAAATACATAGAAGTAATATATATTACAAAAAATAAATCTTTAAAAGGTTATTGTAATAAGGATCTTATAAAAATCTAATAAAATATATCCAAAATTAATGTAAAAAATTAATTACTTACGTTTATATTCAGACAAAAAAAAAATTGAGTATATTAATAAGGATGTCGTTGAGTTTGTCAAATATTTGTTCTTGAGAATTAATGGGCTTTTAAAATAAATCAGCTTGTTTCGAGAGAAAAAAGAAGCAGTATTAATTATGAACACACAGTGCATGAAATTATTAAAAGAGATTACAATTATTGAAATATGTAGCAGCAATCAAGGAGGCGTAAATAAAAAGTAAGAAGTACAAGAATTACACTGCACTTATTCCCTCTTTTCTAATTTCAATAGTAATATTTTCCCCAATTTGCGAAAATTATTTTGCAGTCTAGGTTTTAAAATTAAAATTAAACAAGTAATGACGCATCTTACTGCCTCTTAGATCTTTTGATTAAAATTGAACGCTTAGGGTTTTATTTATAAAATGTTTAAGATTGTAAACAATGGGAAAAACTTGTTTCCCATTAATGTACTAAGATGCGTACTAAGATGTAAACAATGGGAAAAGACATTTTACGACTGTTACGTAACTCAGCCCAATAATGGAGAGTGATTTTCTTCAAGAAATTTGTACGTATTTAAAGTTAAATTGCATCTTATTGTAATTAACAACAAAAATGTGTTTTCTCATCTGAAAAATTAGAAATCAGAGAGCAAGACAACGTAAATAGAGAAAAATGGGATTATCACTTACAAAGGAACACAAATATTACGAAATGTGAGAATATTATAGTGACATATGGCAACAATTTCCATTTATTGATATATATATATATATATATATATATATATATATATATATATATATATATATATATATATGACTTCTATATTCTCCAATTTCTACAAATCTAGCATTAATAAATAAAAAGACGAAAAATATGTATTCGCATAATGGATGTACAAATATCCCTTTTAAATATTTCATTATGGTAAGCGTAAGCTTAGCGTCGTCCCACCTTGAAGGCATCCAACTCAGAGTTTATGAAGACTGGCCGCCGCGAGGGAGCACATCCCAAGCTCCGACACTCAGCACATATGCAACTTTACCGAGTCGCTCCAACTGGCCAACCGCCTGCAGAACGACTTTTTCGCTACTTCACATCACAACACAGACTTTATTAATAAATACATACAGCAAACATAAACATACATCGAAAATAGTTTCTATGGCAATTGGACGTGTTCGTCCATAAGCCTTTTAACGATTTTGTTTACTACTTTGCCAAAGTAGTAATCGTTATATAATTTGTACTTAGTCCATTGACTTGCATTCCCTGGCAGGTCGGCACGCAAGTCAGCGAAGTTTCTGCAATCGAATAGACAGTGCTCGACTGTCTGGATCTCGCCACAACTGCAGCTGTCCGACTTCCCGAAGAATTTGGCCTGATACTGCCCAAATATCATAATGGTAAGAATATAATGAAAATGCAATTTTCTAACCACTCGAGACGACACATAGTATATTTGCTTATCTCCCTGAATGCTACTATAATTTCCGCAATTGCATGCATTTTCATTATGCATAAATTGTTTGACTAATTATATTAATATTTAGGAACTATAAGAGAATTATATCATGCGATGGTAAGTCTAAATCTCACCTAGAAATATTTGCAAAGAAACAAGACTTAAGAACCTTATATTCAATTCATTATATTAAATCAATAGACCATTATTTCACTTACGAAATTATTCCAGTTTCAATTTTTTTCTCTATCAGAAATTAGTTTTCTAAGCAAACACATTTCGATATTTAAAAGAAAATATCTTGATCGAAACTTTTCAACTAAATTTCAGTCAGTCTTCTAAAGAGACCAAACATTGCGACTAAAAATTATAACCAGGTCAATCGTAATCGATGGGTTGTATAAAAGTTCATATGTTAAGAAAAAATATTTATCACGAACTTTTAAAAATAAACAGAGTGCGACCGAATGGAAACAATTTACAGAAAAAGCTATGTCTATGTATCTGTTTTCAAAAAGTACTTATAATCTAGTTTTTTTCCGCTAGGTTGTGAAAATAACATTACTTAGGTGGCTCCCATTATTGGTGGCGCCTCTGTTGGTAATCTCTAGGGAAATGGCCGTTATTTTTCAGGCGTTCTTTTGTTTCGAGGATGGCCACATGGTTTCCTTGGAAATGCAGAACCACTTGCTCTCACGTTTGAAACCCATTCTTATGGCACCCTCGTGGCGCCTCTGTGGCTCATCTCTGGGGAAATGGCCGTGATTTTTCATGTGTTATAATGCTCCGAGGATGGCGACTTGGTTTCCTTGGTAATGCAGAACCACTTACTCTCACGTTTGAAACCCATCCTTATAGCACCTTGGTGGCACCTCTGTTGGTCATCTCTGGGGAAATGGCCGTGATTTTTCAGGTGTTCAAATGTTCCGAGGATGGTCACTTGGTTTCCTTGGTAATGCAGAACCATTTGGTGCCACGTTTGAAACCAATCGCAGGATTGTTTTTCGACCAGGAATTCCATCTGATGTATAGAGCCCGAAGCGAGTCCTAAATACCCTCTGTGTCGCGGTTACAGAACACATGTTTATAAAGAAAGCCTCGATAACGAAACGTAGATGTTCATATGACCAATTCATGGTGTCTACTGACAACTAGAAAATCCGCCCAAACTGTTGCCACATCCTTCGCCGTGCTAACCCCTCTCTCCCCACTCCTTACCACTTCCCCTCCCACCAGTGACTTTCAAATTGCAAAATTTCATTTTGCCGCACCCTGTATTTAAAAATGCGAGAGAGGTTAGCAATCACAGGTACTAATAACAGCAATGACAGATTTTTTTTGCAAAGCAGCTACTATTGAAAACAAAATCATATTAGGGAGACATCCATAAAGGTAATAAAAACTAATTTGAGGATATTTTATTTATTATTTTTTTCTTCTTTGCTAATGACTTGTGCATGTTTATTAAATTGTTCATTTTACAAAAATAAAATTATTCAAAGGGTATACTTACAAAATTGAAGTATGAAACAATTTTACATTTATTTCAAACCATTTTTCTCAAATTTTCTATTTTATTATTAAGATATAAAATAAAGCAAAACTTAGTTCAATTATTTAGCGTCTTATTTTAACTTTAAATGAAAAGATGCATCCAAATAAGTTGCAACATACATTCCCATACCTCTTACAATTGAATTATAAAAGCTTTATTATTTTTTTAAAAATCTACGAAAAGGAAAGAAAATCTAAAACTGTAAACCACACAATAAAATTATAACAGCAAAATTAAATTAAGCCCACACAAATGTTTTGTATAATAACTTAAAAATAATACTTATTTTACACAGTAACATCAATGCATGTCTTTATAAACAAAATCATTTATTTGAATTTACAGGATGAAAAATATTTAAATTTAATGATAGAGAAACATTTAAGCGTACTGACAGGAAAAATAATAATATGGAATGACAGCTTTTGTTACAATTTTAAGTTTTCTGTTGCTAAAAAATATTTCTTTAACTATCTTTTACAAAAATAGAAAGTTTCAGTACTTGAGCGTACTGAATATTGGAATTATTTTGAGTCAGATGTTAACTTTGAAAAAGAATAATTCAATTATTACATAAAATTAAAAGACGTATTAAATTCTCCAACTGAGTTATTGTATGTCTTATGACTAAAAATTCATTACTGTAATTTCCAAATTAAGTTAAAATTGTATATAAATATTTTTTCTAGAATAAACTGATTCGAACTAAAGTACAATGCACAAGTTTACTTTTCATAATATTTTAATCATATTTTATTAATACACTCATTCTTTGGGAAGAAAGTAGCTCTACTTAAGTAAAGGTCTTCTCAGCAAAGCAAAACCGATGACTATGATGAAGACAGAAGAAATCCTAATTAATTTTTTTTTTTTTTAAGATTGAGGATTTTTTTTTTAAGATGACTGACAAAGTTTAGTCATCTAGACCACTGAGGGAATAATCACTGTCTATCAAGAACAGAGATACAAATTTTAGAGCGCAAAAAGACAACATAATGCAAAAAGAGTGCCAAACAGGTGGAGATTAAAACAAAAATAAACATCTAGAGCGGTGATTACCAATCGGTGTGCAGTGGCATTTCAAGGTGCCCTGAGATCGGCTAGGAGTGACACGAGATATTTTGGATAAACAAAAAAAAATATTCGCAGGGCCTACTTGGAATAAATATTAAGTTGAATTAATTACTCTGAATTCCGACAGATTTTGACACAAACCGATGTACTCTTTCCTGAGGTTGAAATAGCTAATCTTTAGCCTACTACTATTACGCTTGATATTAAACATTTGTGCTCTAAGAATCAATACAGGTCTCAGATTACTAAAACAAAACTCCTTTTAGCGATTTCCAATGTAGTCCTCTAGTAACTATAACTTAGTACATTGTAAATGATTCAACAGAAAAAAAAAGATAGTAAATTACAGGAAGAAGGCACTGATAGCCCAAAGAAGGGTGAGTTTGGCATTGTAATTCTCTTCTATTCTTTTGTGTCCAATTTGAGCACTGTATTTTCTAATGTATATGATTTATTATTTCCCTGTAGGGATCTCGGGATTTTGGGATTTCTTTTGGCTAGACCTGCATCCTATTTAGAAAGTTCCCCTTGAGGTAACCGACGTCACTCCTCCTGATGAAGAGACCGGCCGATTGCCTCGTTTTATTGCTTTTAGTTTTTTGTATTTTCCGTTATTGTATTTCTCTAGTAAAATACTATGACTATTTTTGAAACTGTGTTAATATACCAAATTCTTGCGTTTGTTACTTATATCTTTTAATAAATGAATAAGATCAGCAATGGAGTCAGGTTTTATTTTAACATAAATTTAACATCTCTTGACTTATAATATTCCTCAATTTAATATATTTAAAAAAACATTTAAAAATTAAATTCAAGCAAGCTTGCCCCAAGTTTCTAATATCGTTCCCAAGGGTGCCGCAAACATGAAAAATTTCAGATTCTCTGATTTACAGGGTACAGATAGTCTTGCACCTATGTTTTTTCACCGCCTTTGGTAATCGTCTTCGGTATTGCCCAAGGGGCGAAACATATGTCCAAGGCTACCTGTATGGCCCGGGTGTATATTTTTGCTTTAAGTATCGCCTTATTTGAGAAATTTTATACATTTTCTTACGGATACCTCTAGATAAGTAGTATATAGAGGTATAGCGTTCTAAAGCTGTCTCTAAGTTCATTCTCCAGTGATTGATTCTTTTCACATTACATAACTGAAACTTTCGCTGTCGTTGTTGTTGTTGTTGATGCTTATACCACTTGACCGACAGCAACATCTGATCAAGTCCCGAAGGCTGTGGGACATGAAGGTGCGGCTCCTGTTTGGAATTAACACCACAAGAGTCGAAGTCCTACTTGGCTAAATGACCGGTCCTGTAATTTTGAACCGAGTCAAGTGACGAGACCGGAACACTTGACCCTGCACCTCCAGAGGGAAATTTGAGAACTTGGAGGACATTCCAGCCACGCCCTATTTTACGTGCCCCGGCCACCTTTAGTGAACACGCTGGTGGATTTGCAGCTACGAGCACCGAACTAGGGACGTTCCGATCACTGGCCCGATGTTCTTGTCAACTGGGCTACCGCACCCCTTTATGGACTTGATCTGATATACTGTAGGTCAGGGGGAATAATGCACAACAACAACTATAATAACCAATCAATGGAAAGCCATGAACAATTTTTATCTTTAAAAAAAGTATAAAAATACTCAAAAAAAAAAAATAATAATTGCATCAAACTAAATTGTCAGCAGAAAAATAAAATGATTTAATTTGAAACATAAAATCACTGTTCTTTCGGACGGAAAGACTAAAAGCGAAATAAAATATTAGAAAACATTTCATGTAAAAGCGTTCTCTTAGACTCCATTTAATGTAATCCATTTAGCTGTAATGTGGGAAAGAAGATTTAAATGAATCAAAGAGTTTTATTTTTTTTAAGAGAATGGACACGTAACGCGCATTAACGCACTACGTGTAAAATTTAATGATTAACATTAATCAAGAAAAGTTGTTATTCCGACTAAAATACGCACTTTCTAGGCTTTATTTTTTTTAAGTTCCTGAATGAATTAATTTACCGTTGTGTTGTAATAAATAAAAGTTCTATGATGATGATGATGATGTAGATTTGCGTTTACTTCGGCGTCTAACAGCTTTTCATTCGGGTAAAAAAATGAAAATATTTACTTTATATCTGTATTTTATATTTCTGAAAGTATTCAAAAATTTTTAAGGTACCTACTTTTTTACATTCGGACATTTTTTTCAAATATATAATTCTGATTAAATACGTATATTTTTAGTTCAAATGGGATATTAAATCACATGAAAACGGCACATGAAATGGGACATTAAATCATGAAATGGGACATTGAATCACATGAATTGAGATATTAAATCATGAAAACAGGCATAATTCTAGTAAAATTTTCATAACATTTTTTTTTTAAATTCAGATTTTTTTAGAAAAATTCAATGTATACAGCAAATACCTTACACTCAATTTAACTAAATGTATTTTTAACCATGTTTTTATTAACTCACTTTCTTGTTTGTTTGTGTTGTGTGTGTGTGTGTGTGGTTGTCCGGTACAAATCTTGCAATCGATTTTTAACTAACTTCCCTACTAGCTAGCCATTTGAAACTTTCAGAATAGCTCAGAACACGATGACAATGCATTATTTTAATACTTTTACTCATCTTTAAGCATATTTGAATTCTTTTTCAGTTAATTTTGTTTTGTAGACTGCTGCAGCCATCTATCGACCGGGAGTGGAACGAAAAGTTAAACGCAAGTTAACTTCCAATTAACTTCATTTTCTTTCAAGTTGATGGGATAATTCATCAAAAAATTTAAAAAGTATTTATTAATACACAGAATTGTCAAGTTTATATGATTCAACAGAAAATTTAAAAACATGGTAAAAGTTCTTTTTATCTTGTAATTATATTTACTCTTACTATATACTACTGTGACAATTAACTGTGCAATGAACTGAAAGTTTTACAATATTTCCGAAAATCACTCAATAATATCAAAATATGTAGGAAAAAAGCACAGATTTTTTAAAGTTTTTTTTTCCATATTTAGACGTACCTGTAAAAGAATTAAATGAAAACATAGAGCTTAGCTTGTAGTTCAAAACAAAGAAATTTGTAAATAAATCACTGTTGCAAAATTTCATTAAATTATAATTGACACTTTTCAAATAATTAGGTTTCGCGTTTACAAAATGTAACTGAAAAATTAGTTTTCTAGAAAATACATTTCAAGATTTTACTCCTAAGCATCATTTATGGTTTATTAAATTGGCCATATTTTCTCTTCTAATAAACGTAGGAATAAACATAAAGCAGTTTTAGAATCCTAAAAGATTGCTTTTACAAATGAAACAATAATTAAAAATTTCCCCAAAATAGTCAGTTTTACATAGGCAGATTAATTTCTCGTCAGCTGGTGTGCGATAGTAAGTTGACTAAAATGATCATTACCTACTGTTAAAAGCCAATTTCTATTACATAGAAACAACATTATCAAACAAGGGACTTGAATCCTTAGACAATGGTCCTGCATACAAACATTCAAACCATTCCACCCTCGTCCAGCCCTTCAAAGTAGGAAGTGAAACCTGTATTTTTCATAAAAGTTCGTGAAAAATGCTTAGTAGTCGCTTATGAAAACTATCCGTTACCAATGTATCAAACAGACGTGGATCTTGGTTAGTCCGCATTATGAGTTCGTGGAATTATCAATACGTATGCTCCATTACCTACGTTTCCCGAATGCTTCATTCACTGTGCAATTATACTGAACCTACGCACCACTACACCACAAGAGCTCACAAGAGTGAAATGAAGTGTACACTGGATATACCTATCTAGTATTTTTTGATGAGTGATCAGTGGACCACTCAACAGAGGCTCTAAACAGGGATTTGGAGTAGCAAATTCTATATCAAATTTACCTTTGCACCTACTTTTATTTTTAAAGTTACGATAACTCTTCGAGGGAAAGTGGGGCTTTGGATATCCTATAGGAGCTGTTTTAAAGTCCTGTTTTATTTTAAGCACAGCATGAATTTCATGCGGTAGTTTACCGCGATATTCAACATCTATGCTGTTATCTGAATGAAGGGGACCACCAGATGAGCCCAAAAAGTATATACAGAAACATAAAATTTACTTATTTAATATGATTTTTTCCATAGTCATACGCTGACTTCCATATACTTTTTTATAGTAAGATTACGTTCCTCAATAACGGTCCTCTGGAAAGAAAAAAATCAGAGTCAGTCGCGAGTTCTAATTTTTGCATCGCGCCAAATCCAGTAGCAGTAAACAGTTCAACAGAAAAGTTCCAAAATGTTTCAAAGAAAAAAAAAAGAGGTAAGCAACGATAAGTAATCGTGCGTTAATAACCCGCGGAAGTTTCGTTAGAAGAGACTACCTGAAATATTTTTTTCTTTTTAATATTTTTCTTTTAAAACTTTTTCAAATTATTTTTAACAGTTCAAAATTTATAATAGAAATTAAAATTTCAACAGCAGCATTAATTTTGCAGGATATCTTTCCACTCTTCAATTTTAATTTGGATAAAGAGGCACACATTACATCAAAGATAATTATGTTAACAGTTCGGAATTTATAAATGAAATTAAATTGTTAACATTAGCAACAATTTTGCAGAATATCTTTCCACTCGTCAATTTTACTTTGGATAAAGCTGCACACGTTACATCAAAGATAATTATGTTAACAATTCAAAAAATTTATCACTGAAATTAAAATTTCAACATTAGCATTGATTTTGCAGGATATCTTTCCACTCGTTAATTTTACTTTGGATAAAGATGCATAGATTAAATCAGAGATAATTATGTTTCAGTTCTAAATTTATAACCGAAATTAAAATTTTAACATTAACATTAATTTTGCAGGATATCTTTCCACTCGTCAATTTTACTTTGGATAAAAATGAACAGAGAACATCAAAGATATACATGTATTCAGCAATATTCCGGTAATGAATAATAATTTTCTCTATAAAACTGTTTGAATAACCCCTTTATGAATAAAACAAAAAACAAAGAATAAAACGAAATATCGTGTTAATAACATAAAACTTGTGGAAAGCACAGAACATGAACACAGAGTTTTTTAATATCTACATTAAATTATATTTATTGGCGCGAATTTATTCACTGCACTAATTCTGTATATAAAATAGATTTTCTAGAAATCTTTCATATCTATATGAATTACAAAGCTTTATTTATTTACATGTTTTATATATATATATAACATTAAAAACCCCATACCATTTTAAAATCTAACATTATTCTAAATTCCCTTGGGCGTACGAGCTAAATTTCGCTTTTGATTCTAAACTCTAATAACCTCGAGAGAAAATATTAAATGGCTTCCTTTTTCAAAAATGCGCGGCGTCCCCCATATTTTAGATAAGCTCTGCGCAGATTACATAAAACCACATGTGACTTATCGACAACAGCAAATCCCTAATCGCTATGATGATCACATGACAAAGTTTATATAAACCACATGAACGGAAACCTGTACGCTTTTCGGATTTTGTAGCTGTATTGAGAAGACGTATTCGCCGACGAAATAAAAACTAGTATAATGCTGTAACCTGCCGCGTCATTTTTTCGAGCCACGACTACATCTTCATTCCCTGTGATGTGCTGGACGCCCATTTTTTCCTTGGGTTGTCCAGTATGTTACATATATATATATATTAATCGCTTCCAAGAAAGTTATTTGCTTGCAAATGTCTTTTCCTTTTCCATTTTCCTTATTTTTGCTAAATGAATTAATATTATTCCTCTACCTCATAATTTCGTTTCATAATTAATAATCTCGACTCTATTTTCCCACATTTCTCATAATTTTGGATTTATTTGTTTATTTCGTTAACCAGTTTGCCCGTCGGTTGGTTGGAGGTCTTAAATCCCTTTCCCCCCTTTTGCTCTCTCACAAGCGTTTTCCTTTCACGTCTCTTCTTCTACCGCCACCTCTTACAATGTCCTTTAGGAATTTCCTGTTCCATCCGCTATTTATATCAAAAAGTTTGATGATTCTGAGCACTTATGAACCCTTAATCGAGAGAACCACGCCAATACTTCTCTTCCAGGTGAATAATTATTAAAGCTGCTTACCTACACTATTCACTATATTGTGTTTGAGTCTAAGGATTTATCATTAACTTATGATTCCTTTTATCATGGTTTGTTGGCTGTTAACATCACTCTCATCTTTTGCTACTCGAAGACAAAATTGGCCATTGATTTTTGCATGCAACTCCTTCAGATATCATTGCTTAATAATAGGAATTAACTCCGTTTATTTTTAAATTGAGTTCCTTGAAAAGTAGTTAAAATTTGCAAAGGGCGAAAAGTATTAGGAGAAGGGCGAATAGATTGACTCACCGCTTAGATGCCTACCTTTGCAAAATTCAGTCTCAGTTGTCGTCATTCAGTGAACAAATATCTTGAACTAATGATTTATGCATTACTGTCTTGTAGCCACTTGTATGAAAAATCCACGCAACTTGAGTATCATTTTATTTCTGTGATAGATAGAGTAAATATATAGGGTGCCTCAAATACATCGCACTTTATATTTAATAGACATCGACATTCCCCACATAAAAAATAAATAAAACGACATCGAAAATAATTTTTACATATAAATACTGAGTAAGTAAAGCTGAATGTGACAATAATTTAATGCGATTGTAGTCGTTTCAGTTCGATTTATAAATAAAATACAAAATAAGCTATCTCAAAGTATATAGACATTAAAGAAGCTCTAAACTTTCTTTCATGTCATTCACTAGTGGTATTAGTATTTTGTTGGAAGGTGTGGGCACACATTAATAAAATTTATTGTTTTTTATATAGCACATGAGTGCTGTTTTGGTTATCTATTATTATTTGGTTTGAAACAACTTAATATTGCATAAGGTATCTCACCACGTTCGGAGCACTTTTTTAAAAATTCACTTCATACAAAAGATTTAATTAAGTTTACGGTTACTTTTGCAATCCAAATTTAGATTTACCTATTAATATTTCAAGTAAATTTACATAATTTTGTAAAAATCAATAAAATATAAGATATTTTGAAAAAAAATAGAAACATTTTCAAAAATTATAAAAAAATTAAAATTAAATATATTTAAAAAATTTTCTTTCTAATATAATTAAAATGGTATTTTCTAGTGCATGAATTATAATTTAAGGCATATATTCATAAATAAAAATTTTAGAAGCAATCGAAGAATAATGTATGTCATTTTTCAAAAATTGTTGATGTAAATATTCAAATATTCAGTCATAATTCAGAATGTGTTTAACTTTTAATTTTGCTCATAGTTCATGCACTAGAAAATAGTATAGAAACCATGCATAAAAATTTCAATGGGATATATCAATAATATTTTGAGTTATGGACTTTCAAAAAAGTAACTTATGTAAAAAAACACATTTCGATAAAAAAAAAACATTTTTAAATGCCCACTTCCGGTTTTTCTGCATTTAAAGACTTTTATAAGATTTTTCATAACTCCCCTTCTAATTATCGTAAAAGCATACTTTTAGCTTTACAAAAACTGTTTTGTAAAGCTAAAAGTATGTTCTATCCAATAAAATAAAATAAAAAATTCATGAATTTCTAGCGAAATAGGCCATTTCAACGTGGTGAGAACCTTATCGTGGTGTGAACCTTAATGATTTACGTTCTTCATATACAGGCTGTCCGTCCATCCAAAATTATGACTTATTTTTACGTAACTACCCATCATAACTTTTTAAAAATTATTTAAATAGAAAGGACATCTCACCAAGTTATAATACACTGCTGGCCACCCAAATTGCAACACCAAGAAAGACAAGAGATATCACAACAAAATTTATTTTGTAGATAACATGTTGACCAAGTATCAAATGATTAAATTTATAGACTTCTGTGAAGTGTGGTTCCTGCCAAAATCAGTAGCCAGAGTAGCCGCCATTGTTGGAGATCACCGCAGCCACACGCCTCGGCATTGATTTAAAGAGACTTTGGATGAGTTCTTGCGGTACAGCAAACCAAGCAGCTTCCACACGTTGCCAAAGTTCATCTGCTGTGGCAGCTGGGGATGGAATCTGGGTCAATCGTAGAGCAACCATGGACCACATGGTTTCTATCGGCGAAAGATCCGGAGAGCGAGGCGGCCAGGGATGCAATTCAATCTGGCGATTGACGAAGAACCGTTGCACAATGCGTGCCACGTGTGGTCGCGCATAATCCTGTTGAAATATGGCTGTGGGCATGCCCTGAAGGTAAGGAAGGACAACTGGCTCTAACACCTCGGAGATGTAGTGCTGGCTGTTTAAAGTACCGGCAATGCGTACTAGAGGTGTGCGAGAGTGATATCCAATACCGCCCCATACCATAATACCCGATGCAGGACCAGTGTGGCGGTGCATAACGCAGCTGTTCAGCAACCTCTCTTCACGGTGTCTCCAGACTCGAATGCGACCATCGTGGTGTTGCAGAGAGAAGCGTGACTCGTCAGTAAAGACTATTTCATTCCATTCTGCCGTCCACATCCTTCTGTCATCGCACCATTGGCGGCGGAGACGTCTGTGGTTCTGCGTCAAAGGTAGACAAAGCAATGGACGTCTTGCGGACAGACCACTCTGCTGTAAACGGCGTCGAATGGTACGCGCAGACACTGGATGATGCGTTACAGACTGCATGTGCTGTGCTATGGTTCGTGATGTGACTGAGCGATCCGTCACTGCCATGCGCACAATTTGCCTGTCATCACGTGAAGTGGTGCGCTGAGGTGGATGCGATCGAACACGCCGGTCCGTCGTACCCTCCTGCATCCAACGATCATATATACGCATTACAGTTGTTTGGTTTCGTCCAACACGACTACCGATTTCCCTGAAAGATAATCCACAATCTCGGCAGGCCACTATCCTTCCTCTGTCGAACTCGGATACTTGATCAAAAGATGATCGCTGTTTTCGACGAGGCATAATTGATCGTTTTATTGAAAAAACCACAAGAAAAACACAATTGCCGAACTTGAAATCGTCGAAATCTCCAAGCCTTAAATAGCTCTTTGAAGTGGCGCCACAGGCGCGCGTGATGTGCGTCTGCGCTGTAATTCTAATCATTTGCATATCTCACCTCCGCTAATGCATCTTGTAAATTTCATGTTATTTGCATGTTTCCTTCAGGGTGTTGCATTTACAGTGGCCAGCAGTGTATCATTCATAGATTTCGATCATAGTATCATAGATTTCGATGTGAGCACCTTTTGTCGCACAACTAACGTTTAAATGGCAATCCAGTTTTCTCAAAGTGTTTCGTAGTATATCAGGAGATATTAGACATTTTTGTTTGGGGATTCATTAAATACGTTGTGTATAAACAAAAAAATTGAAACCGTGGATGAGTTGAAGAAACGCATCATACAAGCAATTCGTCTAATAACTTCTGATATCCTACGAAACACTTGAAGAGAACTGGGTTAACATTTAGACGTTAATCGTTCTACAAAAAGCGCACACATTCAAATGTATGACACTATGATCGAAATCTGTGATAAATATTAAAACTTGGTGAGATCCTCTTTCTATTCAAATATTTTTTTTTTCAATTCTAATGGGTAGTTCCATGAAAATAAGCCCTAACTGTTGGATACTTTTAGCCCGGCCACCCTGTATATAGCGGATATAGTGATATGGATGTAATGTAAATATAGCTTGGTATTTTATGTAAGTTTAGCTATTGTAGTGTATGTATAAAATGAAACAATGTAAATTATGTATTGCAGTTAATGCATTTATGTTCTGACATTGAACTTTAAGGAATTTTTGATAAAGTTTTCTATGTATGAGGGGCAGTAGATTGTGTTATGATGGTTGTTCCTGAGAAGGGATTCTCGTTTAGAAAATCTGTGAGGAAATTTGGCTTTAGCTGTTTCCACTCGTCTGGGTGGGGGAGCAGTTGCGCGACATGTCTTCAGGATGTGCTCATATGACTTTGTTAGACGAGGGAGTTGTTTGAATTTCGCTCATATAATTGATACATTTTCCAAATAATTTTAAAATTTCTATTGGGCAATTCTGCTAATTATGGGGGTATTTTCCAAACCAACTTGTTGAAATCTGTTATTAAAGTTCCATTAATTGTCGTCCATTATCGTACATGTTACAAGCAAACATACCCCAAATGCTTTCCAGTGGATTAGATCGGGAAAAAAACGATAGCCAATTCATTGCTATCCATGATTAATGTCAAATCATCTTTCATCTGAAAACGAAATATGACTCATTTAATTTTTCTTCAGGGACGCATACTCTTTCCTAGCATATATATATATATATATATATATATATATATATATATATATATATATATATATATATATATATATATGTACACATATATTATGTAGACACTTGTTGGATAGGTACAGTTTTGGACGAAGTTTAAAAGTAACTTATTTGAGACTATAAAACTTCTTTCACGTTTTTAAAAAACAACTTTTTTTACTAGTACATATCTTATCAACTTCATGTTTGATAAAAATGTTTCAAATAAAATTTAAAACCAGTTTTTCATTATGGAACTTCTTTATATTATAAAGAAAAGTAATTTATGACTTCCGTTTGCGGCTTTTGAAGAAAATATATCCTAAACGTTTAATACTCAACATATATTGTCTTATAATAGTTATTTTCTATTTAATATCTGAAAACAAGAAATGTTAAAACACGCCCCATTATTAATTATCTTCCTCGAAAAACGATAAAGAGTGTATGCCTACATTCATTACGATTCATATGCGGGTGACTGAAATCTTTAGAAAAATCTTGTAACGAAAAGAAGTTACGGAAATGAAACTGACTTTCCCGACTCCATCTTGATCACAGTTTCTTAACTGCACTTTTGTGACTTCCTTTATATGATATAGGATTAATTTTACTCTCAAGCTTAAGGATTAAAGAAGCGGGTAAAGTTCATTCTGGCACAAATCATCTTTGACAGGCACTTGGACATTTTCAAAATATGCCGGAGGACATATAATTATGTAACAATTCTTGAAAAATTATGTAAATCATTGCAATAAATATTCAATACATTCACTATTTATACCAAAATATTTTGGTAATAATTTAATATTATTACCAAAATTTTTACCAAAATAAATTTTTAATAGTCATTAAAATATCAGTATTTTATATAATATTAAAAGTGTAATAAAGAAAAAAATAGATAGATTAAGAAAAATCTAGATCCATTCACTTTTTATGGTTCGTAATTGATTGAAATTTCCGTTTTTTTTTTTCAAATTCCGAACTTCTCTCTCTGATTTAATTCCTTAATGTATATCTTACTATAATATATGTCCCATTTACCTATACCAAACATTTGTAATTTTACTATATGGAAATGGATAACCTTCCTCTTAGGAATATGCAAATGGTGTGCCAAAGTATATCTAGTCGTCATTAATCAAACATTATAATATCAGAACACACGCTGAAATGATTAAATATTCCGAAAAATCCAGATCCACTCAGTTTAAATGGTTCGTAATGGACCTATTGATTTCAGCTTCTGAACCAATTTCTCTGGTGGATTCTGAACCACTCTCTCTGACAAAAGTATATCTTACTATAATATATGTCCCATATATCTATATCAAACATTTGTAATTTTATTATATGAAAATGGATAACTTTCCTCTTAGTAATATGCAAAAATGGTGTACCAAAGTATATCCAGTTGTCATTAATCATACATTATAACAGCAGAACACAAGCTGAAATGATAAAACATTCGGAAAAATTCAGATCCACTCAGTTTAAATGGCTAATGGATTCATAGATTTCAGATTCTGAATCTCTCTCTCTAATTTAATTCAATTAAGTATATCTTACAATAATATATGTCCCCTTTATCTATACCAAACATTTGTAATTTTATTATATGAAAATGGATAACATTCCTCTTAGGAATATGCAAATGGTGTGTCAAAGTATATTTAGTTGTCATTAATCACACATTATAATAGCAGAGCACAAGCTGAAATGAGTAAAAATTCAGAAAAATCCAGATCCACTCAGCTTAAATGGTTCCTAATGGATTCCTCGATTTCAGATTCTGAACCAATCTCTCTAACTTCATTCAATTAAGTATATCTTACTATAATATATGTCCCATTTACCTATAACAACATTTGCAATTTTATTATATGGAAATGGATAACATTCCTCTAAGGAATATGCAAATGGTGTGCCAAAGTATATCTAGTTGCCATTAATCAAACGTTATAACAGGAAAACATTAGTCGAAATCATTAAAAATTCAGTAGAAACATAGATCCCCGTTATAAAAAAAGCTGCAAATAATTAATTCCTCCTGACTGCAGGTTTTCTATTATTCAGACTTTTCATGAATTTTTTAGATTAATCTTTCATTCTGATCCTGCAGTTATGTATACATAAGTCCTTTTCCTCGCATTAATCAGGAAAAACAAGCCGATTGATAAAGTACTATTGCGTCATATAATCACTGGGTTACTTTGATAGAGAGAAAAACATACGTGGCTATCCATTAATCTTCATTATAAATAAGTATACGGCTACTTTTAACGCTTCCTAAAGAGCCAAACTCATGACAAAGAATAAAATGCGGAAACTAACTTTTCCCAACTTGGAACTGAAGCCCAGTTTCTTTTTATAGCGCTTGCTCTACTTCCTTTATTTGATTATGGGTTAATTTTACTTTCAGACGTAGGATTTAAGGTAATGGAACTTTATTATTTTTTTTTTTGCATACAGCCGATAACTGCAGAGAAAGCATGTCATGCTATGCAATTATGTTTGAGGTCGCCTGGTAATATTTTTTATATATATTTATTTTTTACAAACTACTTTTGGACAACATTACTAGTTTAATTCTTTTTTCGGATGTTTCCTTTAAACCAATAATTTAAAGATTTCTTGGAATGCTTCAATACAAAAAAAAAGTTCATGTTTCTTTAGGCAAAAAGAATTGATTGCGCATTTTTGCTTGAAGAGATTATTTTATCAATTATTTTTCTCACAAAAAATATTTATTTGATGTTAAATTTAATTAATTTAACAATAAAGGAATACTTTATTATAAACTAAGGGGTCAGGTACCTTTTAAAGACCAAAAGACTCGACGAACATATTATATTTTCAATCACCAGTAGTTTATAAAATAATTTATTACGAAACATGCAAATTTTACTGGGAGTTAAACACTCTTTCTTCTTTATAAATATTGCACTCAATTTTTTCTAGCTTGAAGAGAAATTTTTTAATTTTTTAAAATTTTAACCATTGTTTTTTTCATTGTTATGTGATTGCGCGCATGATATCACCAGAACAATTGGCTAGAATACCATGAAATTTTATACACGTTTCATTATAAACATGTATCATTAAAATGACGAACAATTATGTCATTCCCACCATAAAAATTTGAATTATAATAAAATTTATCAAAGACATTTCTGAAATTTTAAAAAAAAATTTAATTTTTTTTTTTTCTCTACGAAGAACTAAGAATTTTTATTTCAACGTTCATCATTTTAAAGATATATTATGCAACTCAATTTTAAAATTTAAAAAATATGTATATTCATTAATATATGGACGCAAGTCTGCGTGCAATGACATAAAATTGAAAAAAAAACCATGGTTCAAATTTTAAAAAAAATAAAAGTTTATCCGCAATCTAGAATAAATTAAGAGCCATATTTATAAAGAAGAAAGTGTGTTTGACTCGCAGTAAAATTTGCATATTTCTTAGTAAATAATTTTAGAAACTACTGGTGATTAAAAATAGGATATGTTCGTCTAGTCTCTTGGTCTTTAAAAGGTACCTGACCCCTAAGCAAAGTTCGACTGCCGTTTCATATTTAGCCGTTTCAAGACACAACCAACCAGGACCGGCTTCAGTCCAGAGACTTGGTGGGGGCTGCAACGTCGGCTCTTATGGTTATGTATATATATATATATATATATATATATATATATATATATATATATATATATATATATATATATATATATATATATATATATATATATATATATATATATATATATTGTGTGGCTCAGTTCACTTAACTTTAAACATAACTCTTACTAGTAAAAACTAACCAAACCACACAGGAATTATGGGGTAAAAGATTCTAACACAGCTCATAAGGTCGCTGGGTTTTTCCCATGACTGTATTGTGGATACTAAGAATTCATTGTTCAACTGGTTGAAAACCTTTAATGATAACAACTTGACAATGCTCAAACTTGTTAATGGTGACAAGCATGTTCAAAAAACTGACTTTATTGAAAGGCGAAAACTCAGCTAGTACAAGGCAATGTTTGGATACTCACGCGGAAGAATGTCAGCATTTCTAAACTTGAAAACATGAAGAAGCATTCCAACAGAAATCGGCATGAAAGGTGCTCTCGCAGTACATCATTACAACCCATAGAACGGCGAGCAAAAAAACACGACACTCCTCCCTACAAGACTGCATGCAACTAATTACATCACGGGAAGGAAGATTAGCGATAGCAAAAACTACAGCAGTATCGCCATCTAGTGACAATTAAACGAGTTATTTAAACTTCTACACAAAAAAACGCAAAAATAGAAAATCAAAATCCAACATTCTCCCGCCCTTGAAACCCTTTAGGGGTTTCAAGACACTGAATTTCACATAATCTAAACAAACAATGTTAACAACAATTGAAAAAGGTTACAAGACATGACAAAAGTAACATTGGTCAATTATACAAAGTAAACTAAATGGCTACATGGAGAACTAGTCTAATGGTAATCTACAAAGTTTGGTGATGGGACGAGTAAGTTGACCTGAATCAGTTTTTAAAGTAACAACACGAACCTTCTCATCTTTACCGGGATGTAACTTTAACACACGTGCAAGTTTCCATTTTAATGGAGGTGCCAACTCCTTCTTGATAAGGAAAAGATCATTAACTGAGATATTTTTTGTGACACACACCACTTAGGACGTTGTTGTAGTCTGGTAAGATATTCCTTGCTCCACCTGTTTCAGAAACTCAGAAGCAGACTCTGGACAAGTTGCTAACTTCCAAGATGTGATAATGGAATTGCAGTCAAATCTGGTTCAGGGATAGCTGTCAAAGCTGAACCAATGTGAAAATGGCATGGTGTTAATGGCGATAAATCATTTGGATCTGGAGAGAGAGAACAAAGTGGTCTTGAGTTAAGACACGATTCTATTTGAGAAGAAAGGCTGAATAACTCCTCCAAAGAAAGCAGAGAGTTTCCCATGGTTCTTCTAAGGTGGTACTTTATAGATTTCACATCGGCCTCCCAAATACCACCATGATGAGGAGCAGCTGGTGGATTGAATTTCCAGGTGATTCCCTCAGATGAAGAAAAATTTAACACATTTGAATTTTCATTCTGAGTATGAAAAGATCTAAGTAAGCCCTTCAGCTCTCTATCAGCTCCGACAAAATTAGTTGCGCAATCACTGACGATTTCCAAAGGCCTACCTCTTCTAGAGATAAAACGTTTCAAAGCACCAATGAAGGCTTGAGTAGTGAGGTCCATCACTACCTCAAGATGCATTGCTCGCGTGGCAAAACACACAAAAATCGCAATGTAAACCTTGAAGGATTTTTCCCCCGGCCATTTCTCTCCCTGACAAGAAACGGTCCTGCAAAGTCAACACCTGAAGTTGAGAAGGCCCTGGAAGGTTTGACTCAAGAAGCTGGTAAATCTCCCATAAGCTGACTCATAGCTGAAGCAGAAAGACGAAAGCAAGTTTTACAGCTTTTTACAAATCTACGGACCCCATCTCTTCCACAAGGGATCCAAAATTTTTGCCTTATAACTGAGAGCAAGAGTTTAGGCGATGCATGCAAATGTATTACATGAAAGTGCTGAACGATAAGAGTTGTCAAATGATGTTTCTTGGGAATGATAGCTGGATGTTTCGAATCATTAGAGAGACTGGAATTTCTAAGTCTCCACCAACTCTTAACACATCCTCATTGTCCAAGAATGGGCATAGCGCAAGAATCTTGATGGAAGTATTCAGTCACCTTCCTGTTTTTAAGCAATGTAATTCTTCTCCAAATTCTGCTTGCTGTACTAGTTTGACTATAGTTAATGTTGCTCTTGAAAGTTCAGCTGATGTTAAATAACTTATATTTCTTTCAGCTGGAGATTTTCTAGTATTGTTTAGGAAACGTAGAACCCAAGCAAAAACTCTACAAAGTTTGGTGATTGAAGAAAACTTGAAGATAACTGATGGTGGCTGAAATGGAGTAGCTGCTGAAATGAAGCTTTTCCTTTGCTCAATGAGTTGTGATTCTTGGAATGCAAAACTTGTAGATGATTGCTCATTAAAAAAGGGCAGCTACATATTCATTTTCAACTTTGCAGCTACATATTCAATTCTTGAATATGTAGCTGCAAAGTAATCTTCTCAGGCCTGTTCCTCTTTAGTGAGCAAGTTGGCTTTCGGAACTTCATCCAATTTCCAAAACTTGCTAAGCAACTCTTCCGTTTCCAGTTGGATGTGGTTGACATGGATAAGTGGTGGATCTGGAGTTTTCGTGTTTACATTTCCGGAAATGATTCATCCCAGTTCTGATCTGACCGCAAAAGGACAATCCTCAGTTGTTTTAACAATTTCTCTTTTTAGCATTGGCACGGCAATACTAACACCGAGTAGAATGTCAATAGGACCTGAATGAAAGAAATTTGGATCTGCTAGCTTGAGATCACAGAAGGGAATTGCTGTCCCAGATGGTAAGGAGAAATGCGGTATATCACCAATTATTTTATTAATGATAAAAGCTGATGTCACAAACGTAGGAGAGTCCTTGAAATAAGTAGAAAACTTAAGGGTTGTGACCCCATTAGTATGTGTGTTCGATGAACCAAGGCACGATATCTGCACTCTTGCCTTGTTTCTGGCAAGACCTAAATGATTGAAACATGTCTCTGTTATAAAGGAAGCCTGGGAACCTGGGTCAAGAAGAATTCTACAGTGTTGATACTAATTTGTAGAGTCATGTACCTTCACTATAGCAGTGCATAAAAGCACTTCATTCGGAGCAGCTTGAGATGATACACAAGACGATACATTAGTAATGGATTGCTGCCGTACACCTGTTGATTCAGTTGATGCATCAGAAGTGGGCAAAAATTCCGTGGCATGGGGAGACAACACTGTAGAATGGTCCGATTTGGTTGACTCCAAATGAAGCAAGGTATTGTGTCTTTTGTGACACACTCTACAAGTGTAACTGTTCGGACAATTGGCTAATTTGTGAGCCCTAAGACAATTGAAGCACAAACGTTTGTCCTTTATGAATTGAAAACGTTGTGGGGTGTCCTTTTTTTTGAAGTTGTTGCACTAGTGAATACTGTGCTCATTACATTTACAATAACTGCAACAGATCTTGACTTGAGCTGTAAAAGTAGACACTCGTTGGGGTTTCCCTGAACCTGTGACATTTGGTTGTTGTGGCTTGAATACTGGTTTATGTGGTGGTCGTTGCTGCAGTGTACGTGCATGGTGGATGATGAATTTTTGGAATTCCTCAAGTGTAGGAATGCTGTCATCACCAAGCCCTCTCTCCCACCATGCTCTTATTGTTGGGTCAAGCTTTTGAATAATCAAATATACAATAATGCTATCTGCAAACCCACTTGGCTGCAGATCAAGAATCTGGAGAGAACGAGTAACTTCCTTAGACATGTCAACAATGGATAACAATTGTGATGCATCTTCTCTAGTACACTGTGGAAAATTTGCAATTCTTTTAAATAGGGTAAAAACTAATTGTCGCCTGTTAGAATATCTCTACCTTAGGAGATCCCATGCAATCTGAAAGTTTGCATCAGTAATTGAGAGTGACTGAATAACCCAAAGTGCATCACCTTTTAATAAACCTACCAAGTATTGAAGTCTCTGCGCATTTGATAATTTACAATTTTCCACAACTGAAGCCTTAAATAGATCGCTAAAGGACAGCCACTCCAAGTTGCTACTGCCAGAAAAACTAGGAATACGTAACTCCGGCAGTTTTAAACTTATGGTTGAAGGTTCCTTAATCGCTTTTGAATCCCCTTGAGAAATCCCCTTAACTAATTCACTGTTTCTAAGTTTTATTTTATCTTCAGCACGGAGAACAATTAATTTATAACTATCAATTATATCTTGAATCTCTTGTGATTCAGACAAACACTTATCAAACTCATCCTCCTTGCATGACTAAAAAATTTTGCCGAAAACATCTGAACATTTTCCGTTTAAGTCAGAAATTTTATCTTTAAACAATGTGATTTCCGCATTATCCAAGCCAAAAGTCTCTGATTCTAACGTTACTTTCAATTTTGTAACAGGGGATTTTAATACCCTTTTTTCAATTTTCAACCTTTCCATTTTTACAATATAAAAAACAATACTTAACCAAAGCAAGTGTAAAAATTCACTATAATATGTATATCTAAAACTATGACAATAAAAACAATACTTAAATTAAACCAAAGTAAAAATTCACTAGAATATGTATATCTAAAACCAACATGCGTCACAATGCTATGCTTCAAAATTTACTTCGTTCTTATTTGTATGTGAACTCCAAACAAAACTTAAATTTTCAAAGTCAAAGTGTCAATCCGTCGCTTATTGAAATAAACACTTTCTGCGTCCTCTATGGAAGTTGAACCAGTATTCAAAGAAATAATTTAACAAGCTGTAAATTATTTCAACACCTTTTCAAATATACACATGAAAATGTCCTTGGATTTACTGATACTAAATTCACTGTACTAAAGTATAGATTACTTCCGCTTTCGTTTCACAATAAAAATACTTTCAAAGATAACACTGATACTAAATAGCCAGAAATGAAGAAATTCACGAGAATTATTTCCTCTAGAACAATCTTACTTTTGTTGCACTTCTAAATACGCAATCTACCAGAACACAGTCTCCAGCACGACGGACCGATACAGAATGTGTGGCTCAGTTCACTTAACGTTAAACTTAACTCTTACTAGTAGAAACTAACTGAACCACACAGCAATTATGGGATAAAATATTCTAAGACGGCTCATAAGGTCGCTGGGTTTTTCCCATGACTGTATTGTGGATACTAAGAATTCAATGTTCAACTGGTTGAAAACCTTCAATGATAACAACTTGACAATGCTCAAACTTGTTAATGGTGACAAGCATGCTGAAAAAACTGACTTTATCGAAAGGCGAAAACTCAGCTAGAACAAGGCAATGTTTGGATACTCACGCGGAAGAATGTCAGCATTTCTAAACTTGAAAACATGAAGAAGCATTCCAACAGAAATTGGCATGAAAGGTGCTCTCGCAGTACATCATTACAACCCATAGAACGGTGAGCAAAAAGAACACGACACTCCTCCCTACAAGACTGCATGCAACTAATTACATCGCGGGAAGGAAGATTAGCGATAGCAAAAACTACAGCAGTATCGCCATCTAGTGACAATTAAACGAGTTATTTAAACTTCTACACAAAAAAAAAGCAAAAATAAAAAATAAAAATCCAACATATATATATATATATATATATATATATATATATATATATATATATATATATATATATATATATATATATATATATATATATATATATATATATAATACATATAAGAAATAAACATCGTCTCATTTTAAATTCTAACTCATTTAGTATTAGGTCTACGATTATATAATTTTAGGCTACGAAAAAAAATACTCCATGGATTTCATTTATTTATTTTTATTTTATTTTTTTTTGGGGCGGGGGGGCAATTGCCCCTATTGCCCCCTCGGAGCCGCCATTGCAACCAACCAATACATCGCCAATGTTGCTGGTTTCTTGTAATGTAAGCATCGTATAGGTGAACCAACATTGCTCACTGATGTCAACTCCGTTTAGAGAAATCACCTCCAGGGATTTTACTTATGGGGCTCGTGCACCATGCAATCCACAAGGAAGGACTCTTCGATCTAAGGTTTCGACGTACCTAAACCCGGCATGCAAACGAGGGCATTCATTAGGACTTGTCAGGATTCAATCCATACATCCTCAGAACTAAATCCTGACGAGGCCACTGTCCATACAAATGTCATTGTCATCATCAGTTATTGGAGAAGTTCTTATAAGCCTAATTTTGTACAATAGTCGTCGCATTTTGTCTCGAAAATAATGCTTCTGTAAACGACGTTTGCTCGATACCGTGAAATGTTGTTCAAAATGGGTGGAATTACACAATTTTGTTCTAAAGTATCACCCTAACAAGTCTCTAGCAAGCCGAAATGTGGACCTGTTTAACCCTTGAATAGTCGCATCTCTATCTGTAACATGAACGGTCGCGTAGGGGACAAGTGTCACCCCCTTTTATGTCGATGTTATTTCCAAATGTATTTAACTTTTTTGTAACCTAAATATTTCTGTAGTTTTTAGAAGTATATAATACAAATAAAACACAATTAAATTTTAGAAAAATAAATATTGTTTATTACAAATAAACCATACATTCAAAATAAAAAAAATTAAAATATTCGTCACATACATTTTTCAAATGGTCATTACATATCCACTTTCCGCATTTCTCGCACCACTTTCACGTTTTTCTATCTGACTGTCGTCCACAAGCATAACATCGTCAGTGGTCCACCTAGGGGATGGGCGAAGGGGCCCAGCCCCCACCCCCAAAGAAATAGAATTGCATTATGAATACTGAATTCGAATTATAAATATTTTTATCCTTTCAATTACCTCCCCCCACCCCAAGACGTGGATGCGCCACTGAACAGCATCCTCTGGCACTTCCTTTTCCTCTTGAGGTACACGATTTCAAATACATTCCTTATGGGAGAAAATTTATGAAATTCTTGCCGAGATGTCCTATCTCGAATGTTATCGAAACGAAGGCCCCTGAGAAGAAACGCAAACCTGTTTTTGCTCATTGTTAGGTAGCATGATTCCAACCCATTACCTTTCGAGTTATCCCACAACTTATCGATATTTGTCGTGGAACATTTATAAGTGCCTATCAAAAGAAGATGACCAAATAAGGCCCTGACCTCTATCTCGTTGGTATTTCTGGCATCGCAATCCCTTTCAAATTCACATTTGATAGAATCAATGTAAATATTTGCGCAGTCTGCTATTATTTTATAGACTTGTTCGTCCATAAACATATCTAAAATTTTTCTGGAGAAAAACGTTTTGCTGATATGCCTTTTTTACCCTGAAAGAAGTATTATAATGTTTTCCCGCCAGGGTTTGACATTTCAAACAAACTTTTGTTATCACATTCAAAATGTGATTAAGAAAAGTTTCATGTAATGAACCTATTTGGCATTGACTCTCTCTTATTAGTTTTTTAATCATAAATAAATAAAAAGATCTAAAATCTAAATATTACGGAAAATAAAATAAAAAAAGGTTACGTAGATGGTCGCGTGGGGGACAGGTGTCAACCAGTGAATTTGATGACGCGATACAATCGAAACAGTTAGAGACTAACTAAAGTGAAAAGAGAGGGGTCAAGAAAGAATCCCAGTGCAAGTGCCGTTATTTTATTGGAAGGAGACTTCCCTTCCAAACACTACGCCCTCTCCTCCTCTACTTTACCAATATTCCATTCTACTTTACCAATATACCAATTTTAATGTAGTAAATTAGAAAATTAATTATTCTCATTTTGTATATAGAGCTAAAATCTGAAAATAAAAAAATTCGAATTTGAAGGTCCCCTGTCCCCTTAACTGTGAAATTCCTGATGTGCTGGTCTTTTAGGAACGACATTTTACATTAATTATTATTGGGAAAATTTGGTCGGTACTGGTCGTGCCTATATATATATATATATATATATATATATATATATGTGTGTGTGTGTGTGTGTGCGTGTGTTATATATATATATATATATATATATATATATATATATATATATATGTGTGTGTGTGTGTGCGTGTGTTATATATATATATATATATATATATATATATATATATATATATAACACATATAAAAGGACACTTGTTTGTCATTGAAACTATATGGAAAGGGGGAATAAGGAAAATACAAGAATTTCTAAAAGATGATAGAATAAACCAAATTTATCATCCCTATTACTTGAACTTGATGAGACATATTGCATCAAAATTTCCTGCGAAATAACAAAGTATAAGTTCTTGAATGATCAGTAGCATAAATAGACTGAAATACACCCTGTCGCAAAATATATATGCACCCAGAAGGAACGAGCTACTATCACGAAACTTAACCTGTAAGTAGTGTATGAGGAGATGAGCAAATGATTACGAATTCCGAAGACCAGACCGTTTTATTAAGACGATACGACATGAAAAAGGTTACAAATCAGTAAGTAGTAAATCGACCTCTGGCAGCTAACAAGGCGAAACACGGCGTGGATTCGAATCAGTGAGGTCACCTATGACCTCCTGCGGAAGATCATGCTATAATCTTTGCAACTGGGCAGTTAAATCACCAGTATTCCTGGACGGTTGCAGTTCCTTTCCAAGCACGTCCCAGACATGCTCTATTGGCGAGAGGTCTGGTGACCTGGCAGGCCATGGGAGAACGTCATATCCTTGAAGACATTGTTGGGAGAGTCGTGCAGCATGTGGACGAGCGTTGTCTTGCTGATAAATGGCACCTGGGCGACATTATAGCATAGGCAGTACAACTGGCGTTAAAATCTCGTAAACGTAACTTCGTGTTGTCAAAGTGCGTTGAAGGACGACTAGAGGTGATCGTGTGTCCCAACAAATCGCTCCCCACACTGTCCAACCTTGTGTAATTGCTTTATGCCTCTCGACAACAAATGCCGGATCGTACCGGTGGCCTAGCCACCTCCACATGCGTATGTTCTGATCATCAGCATTGAGATTGAATCGGGATTCGTCGCTTAAGCTCACACGCCTCCAGTCGGTCACACTCCAGCGTGTCCGAGTTCGGCAAAAATCCAATCGACATTGTCTATGATGTGGGATTAGTGTTAGGTGTCTTAATGGACTTCGGCTTGTCGTCTCCCTTGATACCACCAGATGTCTGGAAGGTGGTAAATGGCACCGAACCGATTCTAGCGACGTTGTTGGTGCGGAAGCTTCCGCTCTCATGATTGCGCAATCCTCACGCACATTTTTGTTCCTGGGAAGCCCTGACCCTCCGCGACGGTAGACTAGCCCTTCCGTGATGCATTGTTGTCAACACCGAGCAACTACCATATTGCTCCGACCGAGGTGGCGGCCAATACGCCTGTTCTACCAACCTGCTTCTCTGA
Source organism: Dolomedes plantarius (assembly GCA_907164885.2). Classification (NCBI taxonomy): domain Eukaryota; kingdom Metazoa; phylum Arthropoda; class Arachnida; order Araneae; family Dolomedidae; genus Dolomedes; species Dolomedes plantarius. Next base: position 221,921,687 of record OU015490.1, read on the forward strand.
TGCCTACTATACGCCCCCTCTCAATGTCCGTCAAATGTTCGTACTGTCGCCAGTCACGTGTCAGAGGCATCTCTAGTCACAATACGACGACAGATCCAAGTCGACAGATTTGTTTGAATAACCCTATGGCACGATCATTCATGCTTTTAAAGTCTCCCACCTGCGCATCTCATATGCGCGCGCTAAGCGCGCTTACCCTTGTCTCATTGGCGTCGAAATTTTAATCATTTGCATATCTCTTACCAGACTACATTCCTGCCAAGTTTCGTGATAGTAACTCGATTTCTTCGGGGTGCATATATTTTTTTGTAATAGAGTGTATTTAAAATCTCAAAATTAACGATATTTTGAATTTATCTTAAAATAAAACTTCTTGCGGCGCAATGATAAAAACTCGTCATATCCTATGTATAATGATGGTTACATAATGATTTACAGGTGACCTAGTACAAAATAATGATCACCAGAATTTATAATAATTTCAAGCAGAGGTCCAAAAGCAGATTATAGTTCAATTAAATAAATCACTATGAACTAAAAAATCGGTTGCCATAATTTTTTTTTAATTTCTTATTATCTAAGTACAACATTAAATGTCTCAATTTTTATTGAATAAAAAAGAAGGTAGGAACTATTAATCTTTATTCTCAAACATACACAACACAAAGCCTGAAATACTAAATTAAAATATGTTAAAATAAACCTTCCTATTTGAATAATATAAAAATTCCTCATTATATACGACTAGTACGTGCCACAGTGAGTTCTAATATTTAAAGTATATTCTAAATTATCCCTTGTTTTATTAATCGCTGTTGGCTGAAAAGCCAACAAAATGAACATAATTTAGTTGAATAATTTAATAATAGTAAAAATATCCTTTGTTATATAACCATTAATTCGATATAATCTAACTTTGGAATTAAATTTCCTAAGAAATTAAAAAATATATGGCTAAAGATATTAAAAAAGGCATTTTTTAAGCATTTATTCACATTTTCCACAGAATATAATTTTTCATTATCATACTTTTTTATATTATATGAAGAAAACGTTTACATCATTTATCATAAATATTATATATTTATAGAATTAAGTCTTCTACGATAGCACAAAAAAGAAGACGTGCGTTCTTTATGTATCTATATTATCTTTAAAATTTATTTAATTCTTTTCATTAAAGCACTCTTTTTTAATATTCAAAACTATTATATTCAGAAAAGCACTCAACTTATTCATCCAGCTATATTTATTATTGTCGAGTTGGAAAGAAAATAATAATTTGAAATTCAGTGAATTTCCGTGATATGTCTACTCGTATAATGAAGTATGAAGGTAAATTATTGGTATACCTGTGATTACTGAACACGTTCCTTTCAAGCTCGCTCGAAGAAAGCTGTATGCAAACTTATATCCTTCGAATATAATTTTTTATTATCTTGCTTTTTCGTACAATATTTTAAGTGCCCAGGAAATGTGTACATCAAGGAAATGTGTACATGATTTATCATAAATATTATCTAATTATTGATTTAAGTCTGCTACCATGGAAGAAAAATGAAGACATGTCCTATTTAAATGTCTATACAAACTTTGAAAGGCTTTTCATTAATGTAACTTTTTCATTAATGTACGCTTTTTTAAATATTCAGAATAAATAAATCCAGAAAAACACTCAACTTATTCATCCAGCTATATTTATTCTTCTCGAGTTGGGAACAAAATATTAATTTGAAATTCGGTGAATTCTCGTGATAAGTAACTCGTATAATGAAGCATGAAGATACAATATTGGTATACCTGTGATTAATGAACACGTTACTTTCCAGCTCCCTCGAAGAAAGTTCTATGCAAACATACCCACGGAATATAATCTTTTATTATCATGGTGTTTTGTACATTATTTGAAGTACCCGGAAAAGGTGTACACCATTTATCATACATATTATCAAATTAAATAATTAAGTCTTCTACCATGGTAGAAAAATGAAGGCATGCCTTTTTTATGTGTATATACAATCTTTGAAAGGCAAGTAACGTTTTCATTAATGTACTCTTTTTTAGTATTCAAAACAAATAAATCCAGAAAAGCACTCAAACTATTCCTCCAGCTACATTTATGATGTCAAGGTGGAAAGAAAATATTAATTTGAAATTCGGTGAATTCCCGCGATACGTCCACTCGTGTAATGAAGCATGGAGGTGTATCACTGGTATACTTGTGATTAATGAACACATTTGTTTCAAGCTCCTGAAGAAAGCTATGTGCAAACTTAATTGTCTTCGAGCAATATTTTTTTTCATTAGAAAGTGCTTAATATTTTTCTCCCATTTGGCATCTGGGTCCGGAGGGGAATTTTCTTTTTTGTCATCTTTGTAGCGAATTATTGACGTCATTTAAGAAAACAATGAATGCATCTGATAAATTAAGCATTTTTCTTTCGTGTAACTGGTAAGGAGTTCATAGGATAGATGAAAGTAAAACCTCTCATTCACTCGATTGTAAAATATTAGCTACTGGCTTTGAACTAGCATTTCTTTTTCATTTATTGAAACAGTCGTGTTGATGCTCTGATGCCTAGCCGAAGGACTATGACAACTTGTCATAAATTCATTTCGTATAACGAATTCTATACGATATTGTAAAAGAGAAATTTTCAGTCTTAGTGTAATTTGTGTTTGTTGCTATTATTTTGCATTCAATGTTTTTTAGTTTGGTGATAATTTTCGATACAAACATTTGGTTTGGAGAACTACGGTCAATTTTCAGTACACGAGGGCTAATTAGACGGACACTTACTACTTAAAGCTGATTCCGAATGGCTACTAACGTCCATGCCAAGAGTGATATTGGTACCCAAAGACTTTGGTACCGTATGCGAGTGACTTAGCCATTCGGCCATCGTCCGGCCGTATAACTTCTCCGTTGATACAAAGGAAAGTACCGTATAAGAATGTTACTATCATCAAACAACTGAGGGAATCAGCCATAAGCCTCTAGACTGCAAAACCAATGCATTGAGCACCTTAGCCAAATGAGGAACTCTCAGACTGAGAATAGCAAGCCTTATAAAGAATCTGGTAAGATATTATCACATTTATGGCGTCAGAATAAGAGCTATATTTGTATATGAACGACGATAATTATTACATAAGACATTTTGAACGTTTTTATGTACATAACTATTGATATTTATCAATGGCGATAGTAATATGTATTCACATGCAAATATTTGCCAAATAAATTTAATAAAATGTAATTGAATAATTTTGTAATAATATATAACCATTTACTATTTTAGTAATAGTTATAGAACCATTAAATTGATATCATCTATCTTTATCATTAACTTTCCCTTAGATAGTAAAAAGAAAACAAGTTTACATGACATTAAAATATGCAAATTTTAAGGGATTATACATATTTTTCATGGAATGTAATTTTTTATTATCATACTTTTTTTTTGCATTATTAAAATAGCCCAATAAACGTTTATGTCATTTATCATCAATATTATCTAATTATAGAATTAAGTCTTGTACGATAGTTGAAAAAGAATGCATCCCTTTTTTAAATGTCTATATATTTTAATGTTTAAAACAAATATATTCTGGAAACTACTGAACCTATCCATCTAGCTACATTTATTCTTGTCGAGATCTGGAAGAAAATATTAATTTGAAATTCCATATATTCCCGTGATACGTTCACTCGTATAATGAAGCATGAAGGTAAATTATTGGTATACCTGTTATTAATGAACCCGTTCGTTTCAAGCTCTCGCGAAGAAAGCTGTATGCAAACATAATTGTCTTTGCGAAATAATTTATTTTCATTAGAAAGCGCTTAATGTTTTTCTCCCATTTGGCTTCTGGGTCCAGGAAGGCTCTTTTTTCATCATCTTTGTAGCGGCAAATTATTGGCATCATTTAGGAAAATAATGAATGTATCTGATTAACTAAGCATTTTTCTTACATGGAACTGACATGGGGTTCAAGGGAGGGATGAATGCAAAAGCTTCTCATTCACTCGACTGTAAAATATTTGTTACTGTGTTTGAAACAGCGTTTGTTATCCATTCATTGAAGCAATCGTGTTGATGCTCTGTTGCCTATCCGAAGTACCATGATAACTTATCATAAATTCATTTCGCATAACAAATTCTTTATAATATTGTAAAAGAAAAATGTTCATTCTTAGTGTAATTTGTTTTTGATGTCATTATTATTTTACATTCAATATTTTATATTTTGGAGATAATTTTCTATGCAAAAGAAAGTACCATATAATAATGGTACTACCTTCAAACTACTGAGGAAATTAGCTATAAGTCTCTAGATTGAAAAAACAATACAATGATTATCCTAGCCAAATGAGGAACTCTCAGACTGAGAATACAATGCCTCATAAAAGAACCTCATAAGATTTTATTAGTTTTATGGCGTCAGCATATGACCTAAATTTTTACATGAACGAGTATCATTATTACGTAAGACATTTTGAATGCTGTTTTGTACACGACAATTGATATTTCTCAGTAGCGATAGTAAAATGTATTCAGATGCAAATATTTGCTAAAGAATTTTAATATAATTTATTTGAATAATTTAGTAATACTAGAAAATCATTTTCTTTTTTTAGTAATAGTTAAATAACCATTAATTTAATATTATCTAACTTTGTCATAAATTTTCCTAAGATAGTAAAAAAACAAGTTTAAAGACATTAAAAAATGCATATTTTAAGCGTTTATACATATTTTCTAGCAGAATATAATTTTCTTATTATCATTTTTTTATATTATCTGAAGAACCTAGAAAACGTTTCCATCATTTATCATCAATATTATCTAAATATAGAATTAAGTCACCTACTATAGTAGAAAAAGAATACATCCCTTTTTTAAGTGTCTATATCTGTACGTCAGAGGTAAACTATCATATGTGTAAAATTCCATTTTTTCAGGAGAGCTGTTCAGGACAGCTTTGTGATTGTTTACCTCTCATTCGAACTTACATTTCGATAGTTTATAAGTCCATATTTAATCAACCATCTTATTTTGCATATAGGACAGTTTTCCTCAAAGAAGCTCCATCCAAAAGGAGTCACTTAAATAAAAATATCGAAAATGAAGAAAATTCACTTATGATAGATTAACTCTGACGTAGAGATATAATCTTTGAAAGGCTTGAAATTTTTTTCATTAAAATACCATTTTTTTAATATTTAAAACTAATATATTCCGAAAACTACTCAGCCTATCCATCCAGGTACATGCATTCTGTCGCGATCTGGAAGAAAATATTAATTTGAAATTCGGTATATTCCCGTGATACATCAACTCATTAAATGAAGCATGAAGATACAAAATTGGTATATATGTGATTAATGAACCCATTCGTTTGTTTTAAGCTCCCGCGAAGAAAGCTATATGCAAACTTAATTGTCTTAGCGCAATAATTTATTTTCATTAGAAAGAGATTAATATTTTTCTCCCATTCAGCTTCTACGTCCAGAGGGAGCTCTTTTTTGTCATCTTTCCAGCAATGCCGTATTTTTGACGTCATTTAGAAAAATATTGAATGTATCTGATAAACTAAGAATTTTTCTTACGAGGAACTAACAGGAGTTCAATGAAGAACTAAAAAAAAAAAGCTTATTCCCTCTACTGTAAAATATTTGATTCTAAGTTGAACCATTTTTGGTTATTCATTCATTGAAAAAGTCTTTATAATTCTCTATAACTTAACCGGAGGTCTATGAGAACTTGTCATAAAGTCATTTCGTATAATGAATTTTTTACAGTATTGTAAAAAATAAATATTCAATTTAATTGTACAGGGTGTCCGTAAATAATTGTCGGCGTGTCCTTACCTCATTACTTTTAATTTAATAACATGAGGAAAAATATTATCACATATACGTAAACTAACAACTCAAAGAAAAGTTTTATCAGCACAAAGCTATGAATACACAAATTAATGAATCATGAGCACAAAGTTAGATAATCGGAATTCAAGTTCTCGCCAACTGTTCTCCGGCATTTAATGTGTAACCTTCACCACTACACAACAACGCTTCAGGAGTCCGTGTGGAAATATCTACCTTTAGATTATTCCATCCGACGTTATTTAAAGAAGTTTTAGAAAATGGGTACCGTCCTACACCAAAATGGATCAGGAAGACCGATCACTTCACAGTAAAATGTTGATCTCGTCCAAGAAATATTTTTTCACAGTCCAGAGGGCCCTCGCACATATCTAGAACTAGAAAGAAATAGCCCGAATGTAATGTTTCATGCGCTATATCGTACACTGAAGTTATCGGGTCATTATTTCTTTATCTCGAAAGCAGTAAACTCTGTGAGTTACATGGACAGTTGTATGAGGTTTCGCAGTTGCAATATCGTCAGCCTCATCTGATAGTCCAGCAAGATTGTGCACCATCACATTGGGGAATAATTGCACATGAGGTCCTGGACATAAAATCCTCTTCAACAGATTGTGTGGACGAGACAGATCCATTCCATGGACTTCGAGATCACCAGATATCCCACCGCTGGACTTTTTCTTGTGGGGTATGTCAGGGATATTGTCTACAAAAACCCTGATCCCTCACTGCATGACCTGAAACTCAGAATTGCTGCTGCGATCCAAAGTGTAACAATGAAAATGCTGGAGAACACTTGGCGGGAACTTGATTTACGTCTCGGCGTGTTACATGGGAAAAAAGGCTGCCATGTGGAAACTATCTAACTTTGTGCTATTAAAAAACTTTTTGAATTGCACTTAGCAAATATGTAATAATGTTTTTCGTCAGGTTCTTTAATCAAAAGTCATGAGGTAAGGAAACCTCAACAATAATTTATGGATACCCTATATTTTGTGTTTGATATTATTATTTCGCATTCAGTTTAATAGTATGCTCATAACTTTCGATGTAAAGAAGAGTACCAAGCAATAATGTTACGACCATAAAATAAGTAAAGAAATTAGTCTCACGCTTATGTATTACGATACTAATATACATTGATTATCCAAGCCAAGTGAGGTATTCTCAGATTCTGAATACCATTCCTCACAAAAGAACCACATAAGTTTTTACTACTTTTATGGCGTAGTGATGCGACATCGATAACAAAACATCGATGTTTTGAAACATCGATATTCAATATTAAAACATCGATGCTAATAAAACATCGCCCAAAAACCATCGATGTTTTTAAACATCGATGTTTTAGAACATCCATTTTTTAAAACTGGTTTAGTAACCTCTAACATTAATGTTACTTCCGTTAGTCGTGGGGGGAGGGGGTGATTTAATTTTACTTTCTGCTTCGGCAGACACAAATGACAAAAACTTGGTTGCATTCGGCTACTTTGATGACTCAAAATTCTCGTTGAAAATACCGCCATGTTTTTTCTTCAAATGTCCAGATGAATTCGTGGTATTGCCAGAAGTTTTGAGGGACTTAAGGCAAAAATTGCATTTCGCCAATTTGTCAGAGGTTTAGTAAAAATATTTCCAAACGGTACTTTTGGGAGGCATCTTACTAATAATATTAACGTCAACTTATATAAAACCAGAACAAAACAAAAACTTAAATGTATGCACTCGTGTTTATAATATTTGTAAAATAAAACCCCATGGAAGGTTCTGGAGTGTCAAGAACATTCCAAGCGCTCCGATTGGTTCATTGGTTATTAATTGCCATTTGCTGTTTGCTAAGGAATCATTCCCCTTTTGTATTCGTCCTTTTCAGAATTCAGACTTGCATTTACTGAGTGTGAAAATTATGCTACGTGGTAATTTTTTTTAATTACGGTACATGTTCATTAAAATAAAACATCGAGACAACGTAAAACATCGAGCACAAAACATCGATGTTAAAAAAACATCGGCTTCAATAAATCGATGTTTTTATCAAAACATCGATGTTTTGAAAACATCGACATCGATGTCGCATCCCTATTATGGCGTCAGTGAAAGACCTATATTTTTATATGAACGAGGAGCATTATTACATAACAGTTTTTGAATGCTTTTTTGAACATGACTGTTCATATTTTTCAGTGGCGACATAAAAATTATTCATATGCTAATATTTTTTTAAATATAGCAGAAAAGATTAAGTGTTTCAAAGGTTTTAAACTTAGAATAATATGTATACCCTTTTAAGGTGGCCCTCGATTTCTTTAATTTCCAAAGGAACCTTTTAAAACTTGTTCACGCTTTTTGCAATAATCTCAATTAACCATTATCAAAATCTGGCGTTACTAAACTAAAAAGCATTTTTGTCATTAAAACTTTAAAATGACTTTAAAAAATTGTTTTTAAAAACCACACATATTTATTTTCTATGCAACACAAGAATTTGTATTTATGAGATATTTTCTCTAACCTAGAATCAAACGTAGTATTTATTGTAAATATCTACCACTTGTATAAACATAATTTCTTTTTCCATTTCATAGCGCATTTTTCTATTCAAAATATTCCCAGACATTCACTTGCATATAATATTCTATACAAATTGCGTATTACAAATATATTTGCTAAGAATAATTTAGTAGTTTATATAAAATATAAAATTACTAATTTGAAAAAAAGGCATGACGATAAAACTTATGCCTAAAACGTTTCAAAATTAACGCAAACTCTAGTTTAAAGTATGTTAAAAATTGTAAGTGCTCAGTTTATTAATTAGGTAGAATATAACACATGAATGCTACTCATTATGGATATATGTTCAATTTTAAGTTAATTTTTCTTAGATATGTGTGTGCAAATTACAGCAATGTTACTTTGTATATTTAGCTATGTATTTAAAACATCCTATTTCCCCTAAAAGATGCAATACATAAAATACCTAATGAAATTGCTCATTTTGATTATTTTTACACTCACTCTGTTCATACTAATAAATATTTGTCTGCATTCGCTTTCTGTTTGCAACGAAATCATCATAGGAAACATCCTACGTACAATGATATTTCGTGACAGATAATCTTTAAAGCAATGGACAAGCCTTTTATGAATCATTAAAATATGTCAATACAGAGAAACTTTTTCTTTATTCTTTATTTTTGCATTGTGCAGTCAGATAAATTTAACCAAAATATCAATAAATAAAAACCAATAAAAAAATAAATAGCTATTTGATTTTACTCTTCTTAGGTATCGATCTTGCAATGTTAAGTATCCCCCCTTCCCCCCAAATAAAAAAAAATTGCAAATGTTTCGGAGGATCAATTTACTGGTCACATACTTGCGGCTAATGAGAAAAATCTCGAACTAGTAAAAAAAGATTACACAAAGTGTGTTCGACATACTTAACTTTAAAGCCGAAAATAATTTGATCGACATCAGAAACACGTACTTATTGAATCACATAAACTAGTCATTATAAAATTTATTGAAGCGAATATAATACTATAAAGACCGATGTTAAAGGATTAGGATTCTATTATTTTATGTTTTATATACATTGGCTTTATTCCAAGACTGAGTTTTTTGCTATTTCGATTTAAGTAAATGTCACTTTCCTTAGCAGTTTCTTCAATAAAAGAATTGTTTTTCGTGGGACATCACCTAAAGGTTTGGTTTGGTTTGGAACACTATGGTAATTTTTTGGTATACGAGGGCAAATTAGACCGGGACTTACTGCTTAAAGCCGATTCCGAACGGCTACAAACGTCCATTCCTAGAGTGGGATTCGAACTCACAGACTGTGGCACGGGATGCCAGCACCCTATCCATTAACCCCTTCACTACCAGATGGCGGTAGCTAAGACGGGCCTAAATAACAGATTCATTTCCTCTTTTTGCGTGAACATTTCAAGGGCGCGTGTGTAAAATGTCAACAAAATATTGGACCACATAGAACTGACTGATTCACTGAATTGACATGTGATAAATTCTCAGAAAATATTCTAATAACTATGCTAAATGGGAAAATGAATATTGTTACGGTTCATTTAGAACCCTCAAACTTGTCATTTAGGGATATTTGAATGTTTGCTTGTAATATGTAATAGTTGGAAGTTATGTCTGTTGTTGTGCTACAATTAAGTAATTGTATTGGTCTAGTTCAACACTCCTCGCAGTGGTTATGTGTTTAAATTTGTTTTTTAATGTAAGAAGTACTCGTTATTGTGTGCGCAGTTGCGCTTAAGTTAAAAAAAGAAATTTAAAAAATAAATAATAATAATAATAATAAATTGTAAGGAGGATGATTTGTACTGTTGGCTGGCTGGTGAGTAGTTAAAATTTTAAATTATTATGTTTAAAGTAAATGTTCTTGTATTCCATTTTCCCCTTAAAACTATGTATATTCTTTGGTACTCTTCTTTCTCTCTGTTGCTAAGCAGTAATTCAATACGTACTTGTGCGCCTTTTCCAGTCTCTCACTTTCGCAGGGCCCTCGTTATAGGGGTGAAGCAGAGATCTTTGTAACAGATCTTTGGAATGCTGATGACTCCCCCATCGCTTGCTTAATCCGTCCGCCCCTTCCGCGGAGGAATACAGTGCTGTGAACGGCGGGTCCGCGGTGCAAGAAAACAAATTAGTCATTGAATGGAATCTAACCAGAGACCAACAAATAATTCAAGAAAATAATAATTTGGCATTTAACCCCCCACAAGTATGAAAGAATATAGGTGTTCGAAATAATCATCTGGCCTCAGTGCTCGGCGCGAGGTGGCCCTCTTTTTACGTGTAACCCTTGATACACCTCAGTCGAGGCGGAGGCGAAGAAAAAAAGTTTTGCTCCTGGGGGGTAAAATCGGGCAGAGAGAATCAGACTGGTTCGCCGGGAGCCCCATGGAACATCGTCACCTTTTCGGCCGTCCGAGATGCCGAGCTTCACCTCTTGGAATCTATGAAGAATGCTTGCTCCGAAAGATCCAGAGAGGCCTTAGTCTACGTCGCATGTCTTCCTTCTTTGAGCTCTCCTATGTTGCCTTTCCTTCCTTCTTCTCCCTTTTTTTTATAAATAGCTTAAAATCAAATTAGGTAATATGCATTTTTTTTATATTCATTATGAGCTCATATAAAGTGTTAAATAGCTACAGGTCACCAGCCACCGTTCTTATGCAATATGTGAGTGTAACCATTGTGATTAATGTATTTATAGGTATATATATATATATATATATATATATATATATATATATATATATATATATATATATATAAAAGGAAATGGATAAGTGTAGTTTTAATTTATGATGAGGATGGTCTTAAGGGTAATAATTATTGTAACGTTAAATCATGTAATGTCTGAATAAAATATTGTTAAGTTTAAAATATAATTGTCAAGCCTTTTTTTTTTGGTCATTGGAATTTAAGTGTTATTTTTTTTCTTCCCTCAGCTTGATTAATTCTATTGCAGCAAGTTTTATTTCTGATTTTGGAGATGTTGTTTTTGGTGTCAATTTTAGGTCGCTTCCTTTGCGGGGAAGTCGTTTTCGGTAAACTTCTTTAATTCAATTTAAACTTGTTGCAGTCATAATAATATGATAAAAGAAAAAAACAGCTGTTCACAAGCTTGTTGGCAATATTTTAGAAGGTTCCAGAACAAAGCGGAACAGTTGATGGGAGTGCTATAAAACAGAGACAAAAAAACTAAAATGACTATACACTCATGTAATGCATGTGAAAAATCTTTTTTCACATGCATTACATGGAACCAAGTAACATTTCGAGCAATAACATAAAGATTTGTAATTTTCACGGTAATTTTGAACTTATCATTTTCCTCTTATTTTTCCTTTTTGTATCAATGTAAAAAAAAGTTTTAAAATGTTTTCACTGTAATCTCAATGAATTAAATTCTACCATATGATGTTCCCTAAAGTGGTTACACTGGTTTTATAATGAAATAAGTTATGTATCCTCTAGAGGTTTCAAATTATTTTTCTCTATACATAGCATGTATCCCATAGTGGTTACATGGTAGCGAAGGGGTTAAGACATCATCCGGCTATTTTGATAAGAAATCACCTAAAACATGACCCAATGTAATAAATTCCTTACTATCTCTAAGGATCATAATTTTTGTAATGTCAAGTTTTATATTTAGTTTTCTAAATTACTTTATCAATTTCCAACGAAAGTCCAGCATTATTTGAAATAATAAGGTTAATATTTAAATTATGAGTTTGCTGTAATGACATTTGCTATCAGTCTAATAATATTCGGAAGTATTCGAGTGGTTTTTAAATTTCCTAATATTTTATAACTTTGAGGAAATGTTTCCAAAGAAACTTAAAACATACTCAATGGATCCAATCAAATTTCAATTAGAAATCCTGACGGCTGTTCCGTCTTCAGCAGCGAATTGATTGCAATTAAGGCGCGTCTTGACACGGTTCTTCCGCTCTCTGGGGCTCGAGGAATCTGGAATCTGTCTGATAGCCAGAGTGCCACCCAGCATCTTTCTAACTGGCACAGTTTCTGTGATAATACAGGAGTAACTATTTTGGACAAGCTAAAGCTACTCTCCTCATCTCGCGAGATTCATTTACAGTGATCCCTTTCCATGTAGACCTTGCCAGTAACGAGATTGCTGATACCCTGGCAAAAAGAGGTGCTGACGAGTTCATGGATATACCGGCTTTTGCAACGGTGCTTCAGTGATCCAGTAATTAGTCCTTAACGTATTTAATTACGTTTATTATCACACCTATATACATATCTACAAAGTTTAATACACTGAGGGTGTTAATTATTAGGCAACCCCAATCCTTACATAACCTACATTTCCATTCGCCTGCCACAGACTGGCGGAAACTCGAAAAACATACATTTCGCGCGGTGCTCACACAGCACCCTCTCGATGACAAAGGGAGAAATCCGCAACACCGGCGACTGTGACATATACTGAACTGTATTCTAAACATAACTGTCTTCTGCGGTCTGCATTCCCCATCCCCCCCGTGCACCATTGGTACCAGGGTAATCGTCCCGGTTGTTCTCTGTCCCTCCCTTGCAGCAGGCAGGAGCAAACTACAATAACCCGTTTTCGTAGTGGCCGCCTCAGAACACTGACTTATACCGACAAAGAAAAAGTGTTTCCAACTCGTACCAAATGTTCCAAAAGCCAAGCCACTCCTGATCATACCCTTGTGTGCTTGGTACTTGAAAAGGAAGATCTTCTGGAGCGGCCATTGTTAGTCAGTGACTTCTTGAGTGTGCGGTATCATGGACCTAATCTAGCTCTCCTGGGTGACAGGGATCAGCAACAACAACAACAACAACAACAACAACGCTCAATGTTTTAGTTAAACATGAATACATTATAGCTCCTTAAATCCCGAAAAAGAGAAAAGTTTTATCGTGCTAACCATATATACTTAAATACTAAAGGAGCATTTTCAAACATGTTTTTCAAATTTAATCTTGAAATTTTATATTTAGCCATTAGCAATTTCATGCCCAAATAGAAAACACTAGTTTGGGTTATTAAGAGGGCGCGTCAAATAGTAGTTTAAAAAATATAAAAATAAATGCTTAGTATTTTAATGGGGTGTTTTTATGTGCAATAACTTAACATCTCGTAAAACCGGTTACAGTTGAGAGACAGCGCAAAGAAATCCCATTTGATTAAATTTTCAGTGAAAACTTCACTCTGAACGTGCAAGTTAGTCCCCAAACAACGCAAAACTCTTAATACGTTCTTTTTGCTTTAATTTTGGTATTAGAAGCGTGTTAAGAGCTGATAAAAAAAGTGTCTATGTAATTAAGAGTTTTAAGAATGGGATTCAAATTAAAATGTTCCAATATTTTCAAAAATTGGGATGTTTTTAAGTAAAATGTCATTTATGAAAGCGTAATTACACTTTTTTCAGTGTAGGAATTTAAGTGTAATTACGGTATTTACAGGTTAGGATTGTATATGGAAATCAAATTCTAAATATAAATTTAACGAATTTTCTTTATAGGGGAGATTTTATGTGGAACTTTACGTATTACAATCTTTATTTTAATCATTAAATTTGGCAATAGGCTGGGGGCCAAAGTTAATTCATTGACCTTTTTTCATTCTGACATAAAAGGAAGCTCTATTCATGTTAACTTTGTTCATCTTATAATCAATATGTCAAAACTATATTCATAAATCATTAGCAATGAATTATGAATATGTTTATTCGTTATTAATTTTATTCGTTATTAATTTAACACGCTAGTAATAACTATAAAAGTTACTATAAACGTCATATTAATAAAATCAGAGGAATTTGCTAAAAATTTAATCAGATGGGGTTTCTTTACATAGGTCAGATGGGGTTTCATAGAAATCAGAAGAATACGGAAAATTGGAATATATAATCACATGGGGTTTCTTTACATAGGACAGATGGGGTTTCATAGAAATCAAATTCTAAATTTAAATTTAACGAATTTTCTTTATAGGGTAAATTTAATGTGGACCTATGGGACTTTGCATAAATTGTCTCAATTTTAATCATTAAATTGAACAATAAGCTGGGCGCCAAAGTTAATTCATTTAACTTTTGTCATTCTGGCATAAAATGGATCTCAGTTAATGTTAACTTTGCTCATCTTATAATCAATATGTCAAAACTATATTCATAATTCATTAGCAATTAATTATGAATACAGTTTATACGCTATTAATTTTATTCGCTATAAATTTGACACGCTATTAATATCTATAAAATTTACTATAAACGTCATATTTACAAGCTATTAATTTTACATTATCTCAGAACTTCTATTTTAAATAATTTTATTCAAGTGCCCCTTATGCAAGTATTTTGTGGTATGCGGATATTAACGTATCACCTAGCCGATGGTTATTTCTCTTCACACAATATGTAGCATGAATATATTTTCTATCGTCACCACAAATGACAGACATTTTCCGAAATACGCCCTACGCAAACAAAAGTGTTATCCGTGTCTACATACAATATAGTAGTGACAGAAAGTCCTGTTTTCTTTCAGAGAAACCTATTCCGGAAAGAGTGTTGTCATTTGAATGAGATTAAAGGAAGGAAAACCAGAAGCTTAGGGAACGTATATGCAGGGACAAAGATATAAAGCTATTCCATAAAGTGTAAACAAGCCTTTTTGAAACATAAAACAGGCAATATTTCCATAAATATTGATTTGTCCTAAAATGTATTATAGGTATAAAACTGCTTTTTTTTAGAAAATCAATGGCAAATTGTTCGGTTATTCCCTTAAAATGTATAGCGCCATTTTAGTTTCTTTATTAAAAAATTTTTTAAGAGCAAGATCACATTACATTCCATAGAAAACACTATTAAGGGGAGTGGTCACTTTTACGTACCTTTAAAAGTATCATTTTTAGACCTATGCTGGATTGTATGTACTAGTCATGATTTTTGCTTGATTTACAAGAAATTTTTTGAGTAATTGCCTATAATACTGTTTATTATATATGCAATATTTTAAGGTAACTAATAAAAAAATAAATGATTTTTTATGCATAAAAAGTGAATATTTTTTTTTAAATCGAGCATTTTGCAGTCAACTACTGTGCGCATTCTATCAAAATAAATTTTTAAGTTACATTAATAATTGCTTACTATATGTGATTACAACACTTTAGACAACAAAATCCACCAAAATTTTTGAACCTTAATATATTTTAATTTTTTAAAGAATTTTTTATAAGCTTTTACTCAGTCATTTTTGTAATTTCTAATTAAAAATAGCACGTACTAAAATGTTTTAATATATTTTAGAATAATGTTGCTGGATATTGTTGCCTGAAGTATTGTAATCACATATAGTAAAAAATTATTAATGTACCTTAATAATTTATTTTGACAGAATGCGCACTGTAGTTGACTGCAAAATACTCGATTTTTAAAAAAATATTCACTTTTTATGCATAAAAAGTCATTTTTATTAATTACCTTGAAAAATTGCATCTATAATAAACAATATTATAGGCAGTTACTCAAAAAATTTCATATAAATCAAGCTTAAATCATGAGTAGTACATACAATCGAACATAGGTCTAAAAATGATATTTTTAAAGGTACGTAAAAGTGACCACTCCCCTTAAGATAACTTCCGAAGCATTTTTGCATAAAAACTGCATGAGCTTAAACTGAATATATTAATCGAGTGGAAATATTTTAAATTTCAAAGGTCTTTTTAAAATTTTGCAGAGACTTAATACACAATAAAGTGAGTATCACAGTATTTTAATAAACACATAAATGGATTAGAAAGTTAAATAGTAGTGAATGTAAACAAAAGTAAAGACTCTCTCAGCAAATTTTTAAAAATAATAAATTTTCCTCTATAACTGGATATTATACTTTTGATAGTTTCAATGTTATTAATACTATATTCCTTCCCCTAAGTAAGGTGAACACAGTAAATATGTACTATATTTATTGCAAAGCATACGCAAAAGCTGTTAACTTATGTCAACTTCAAAAGAGGTTTACAACTTGATCTCAGCTAAAGTTAAGTTAAAAACATGTGTAAGGATTTCCTCAAAATTCCTTGGTGACTCATATACATACATGTGTAAGAGGTGATCAGACGAAAACGAGAAAAATTGTTATTATAACGAATATATATTTATGAAAATAATGTGAATTATATTATTTATTATTTATGAAAAAAATGTCCCAACTGCTACCAGTCATCTTCAATTAAAAATCTAATTCTCATAACTCGGAAAGACCATATGGGCCATATTATTACTAAAAATAGTGACAATAAACAGAAAAGATGTAAACACTGCAAAAGTCAAATAATTAATGCACGTAATAAGTGTAATATACCTTTTCATGTGAAATGTTTCAAAGACTTTAGCATTTTTATTTAATTTTAAACCGTTTTGGACCAGTTTGTAACTCTCGTAAAAATAAATTTAATTTTATGGAAACAACTTATTTGTGTAATTAATGTTCTAAGAAGTGTTAAAAAACTGGTTGGTGCATTTCCAATAAAGGTAACATGGAGTGGTCTTAAATGAGTTGATAAGAAAATAGAGATTTATTTTGAGAACATAAATTATTTAGTCTTGTTAGTTTGCTTAGCTATTTTAGGGATGTCTAACTTCAATATGATATTAATGAGGAGCAAATGTTATAATAGCGAAAATACTTTAAAAATAACATGCAACCAATGGTACAAAATTATAACATATAACCAAATCTGATATTTCCCATTTGTTCAAATTATTAAAAGTTTAGAAACATATTATGTGCAAACAACCACTTTTAACATACACCCAGTGGGATCCTATAGGGAGAAACACTAAAAAAAAGCGTAGTCTTTTTTAGGCTGGAACCAAATTTCCTGTTCTTGTACTGCGTAAATAACCTGCAGGATCTTCACCAAGTTCTTGAAGTAGCCGTTTGCTTGACTTTATAATCATATTTTAAAGTGCCCATACGTGTAGAGAAAATCCTTGAGGTTTTGACTGAGTAGTCCAAGCCTTGAGGATTTCCTCGACGTGTGTGGGGAAGAATTGAGACCGGCGGTGGACTGACCAGTCTCCGAAATCCCGATAGGAAAACATTTCACGTGTGTGTGCATGTGTTGCACGTGTGTGCGCGAGGGCTCAGTTGAGAAAATCCTCAAGGAAATCCTGAAGACCTTTATAGAAAATCGTTTATAGCAGATATAATGATATATATCCCATCTGTGTGTTTGATATTATATGTGGCGTACTTTTTTATGAGAAAAGTCACGATAGAAAGTCCTCGAGGAAAACCTCAAGCAAATTCTGCAGACCTACTCCTTGAGGAATTCCTGCACTCTATGGCCACCGTAATAGAATTAAGTAAGGGAAAAAGGTAAATCGAAATCAAACTTCTTCGCAACACAAATGAAAAAAAGACTCACTTACGAACATTAGATCTCGGTATAAGGTAATGACCCTTGATCATGTCATAAAATCGTTAAGAGCAGATATACACATAGATAATCCCAACCATGTGTTTGATATTGTATGTGGAGTACTTTTTTATGAGAAAAGTCACCATAGAACGTCCACAAGGAAATCCTGCAGACCTTGTCCTTTAGAAATTCCTGCACGTGTATAGCCACCTTAAAAGAATTAAGTAAGGGTAAAAGGTAAATCGAAATCAAACTTCTTCGCAACACAAATGAAAAAAAAAGACTCACTTACGAACATTAGATCTCGGTATAAGGTAATGACCCTTGATCATGTCATAAAATCGTTAAGAGCAGATATACACATAGATAATCCCAACCATGTGTTTGATATTGTATGTGGAGTACTTTTTTATGAGAAAAGTCACCATAGAACGTCCTCAAGCAAATCCTGCAGACCTTGTCCTTTAGAAATTCCTGCACGTGTATAGCCACCTTAAAAGAATTAAGTAAGGGTAAAAGGTAAATCGAAATCAAACTTCTTCGCAACACAAATGAAAAAAAAAGACTCACTTACGAACATTAGATCTCGGTATAAGGTTTTGACGATTGTTCATGCGAGAAAATCGTTAATAGCAGATATACGCATAGATAAACCCATCTGTGTCTTTGATATTGTATGTGGCGTCCTTTTTTATGAGAAACGTCACCACTGAAAGTCCTCAGGGAATTTCTCAAGGAACTCCTGCATGTTTATGGCCACCTTAATAGAATTAAGTAAGGGAAGAAGTTAAATCGAAATCAAACTTCTTCGCAACACAAATGAGAAAAAATATTCCCTTGCAAACATTGTGTCTAAGTATAAGGTCTTGACCCTTGTTCATGCCAGAAAATCGTTAACAGCAGATATACCCATAGATCCCATCTGTGTGTTTGATATTGTATGTTGAGTACTTTTTTATGAGAAAAGCCACCATAAAAGGGCATGCGTTTTAACACTCACTAAATTTATGCAGGGTGAATGACGTATAAAGAATGCGATAACAGAAAACATTATCTTTCCGTGAGTGGCATGTGTGTTTGGAAAATTCTTAAAAGACATTAGAGATGGAAGAAAAAAGTTAATTACTTATTTCACAAGATAAATGGGAGAAAATGTTACTAAAAGTTATGGAAAAGAAATAAGACTTACAAGCCTGAGAAAGAGAAAAAAATAAAACAGCGGGTAGAAAATGAATGCAGTCACAGGTAAAAGTAATGAAGATAAGCAGAATTTCATTAAAAGTTACATTGTTCTAACTTGGTTTAAATTATTCGAAGGAAGTAATTCATTATAAATTAAGCATCTGTTTTGTTCTTATGAGTAACAATTTTTATGTGCTACTGATTAATTACGTACGCATTACATCTTTGTTTTTTTGTAATAGATGACGCTGATATAAAAGCCATTTAAGAATAGCTCTCCTTAATTAATACATATTGTTGAAATGGTATAGCTGCATGATGTTTGTATTTAAGTTTTTCTTCAGTTGCAAGCAAAATAACTCACACTTTTATTCTTATAAAAGCGTATTCAATTTATTATACGTTACTATACATTAATTAGTCGTATTGTTACATTCCTATTTCTTCTATAGAAAGAGAATAAAGCACATGTAACTCGTAACTTATAACAAAAGATAAATAAACTTTTTGGTATGAATAATGCTCATCAAACGTCTTAGCAAACACTGAACACGAATTACTAAATTTGCTTTGTAAGGAAGCAAAGTTTAAAGGAATATTTCTTATCTATTATGAGAATGTACTCGATAAAAAAAAAAGCACTGAAACATTTCGCGTAATTTCTCACTAGAATAGCAGTCTTTTCTAAAAACAAATTATTATCTTAACGTTCTTAGCAGTGCCTCTACCTTATAAACAGAGAGATGCTACGTAAAAGAGTATTTTATTCTTTACAAAGGTTTTTATTTTCCATTACTCAGGAATTCTCTACGATGTTATTCTTAACTCACACAATAAGATAAAAATAAAAAAAAACAGATGGAGTTCATCAGGCGTGAAAACTTCAATCTCTCGATTATTATAATGAGAAATGGGAGCTCTTTTATGTTTGCGGAGTTGCAGTAAGGCGAGTTAAGAAAGAACACTCCATTGATCTCTCATGAAAGATAGTAGAATCAGAAAACTGCTGAATTTAAAAGATTTGATATGCTCCGTGCCCTAAAAGTACTTTACTCAAATGCTTATGTCATAAGTAATAATTTCTAATATTAATATTGCTATTCATAGATTTTAAAAGTTATTTCTTACGAAATATTGAAAGAAAATTATCATACTACTAAAGCCCATTGAATGCATGTCTTAAGTGATTTTAACGTAATTGTATTTATACGAAATTCTCTAAGGTTCTAGAGAAACAAGTTTTAAAGAAAAATAATAAGAATGGTTCGTTTTTGACAGTAAAAATGCACTTACAGCTAACCAGGTTATTATAAAATGGACACACGGACACAAGTGAAATCGGGTTTAGTTTCCGCGCTGTATCTATCCGGAGTTCTCTGCAGTTTTTTTATTAACCCTTCCAGCGGGTGCGCCCGTGTATGAAGTGCAACATTTTCGTAATTTTGAATGGTTTGCTTTTACTTGTAAGGTTTAGATATTCTAAGCAGTTTCTATTTATAGCTACACCCTTTCTAATGCAGGTCTGATTTTCAGATCCTTGTACGGTAAACGCACCAGTAATGGGCCTGTTAAGAGAAAAATTGAAGTAAATCTGAATTTTCACAGCTATAGATAAAGTAAACTGGTCCAAATTTTTACCTGCCATTTTAATAACTGTATTACATCTGTAGTAGCAATTAGAGCGCACTGGCTGCATTCATAAATTATATATATATATATATATATATATATATATATATATATATATATATATATATATATGTATATATTCCCAACATATACATATGTATGTATATGTTGGGAATTCATTTCTCCCACGCGCATGTCCGGATGTGTTAAAGGGCAGAGAGTCACGTAAACTTTTTGATATCTTTTACTTTTATTTTGACTCTTGGCATCACGAGCTTGTGACGCGTGATGAATCTTTAGAATTAGGTTAATCATCAGATAAAACCATTGGGTTCTTGAGAATTCCTGAACTGGACGAAGTGACTATTATTAAACTAGTCCAGACAGATGCATTCAAAGAAGAGTTGAAAGCATTCGAGAACGGAAAGTGTTTAAAATCTAAGATACTCCCATTGAATCCTTTCATCGAAAATGGAATTCTACGAGTTGGAGGACGTTTAAGAAATTCTAACCTAACAATTTGCCAAAAATATCAGATTATACTTCCAAAGAAACATCACATCACAGATTTAATAATTAAACATTGTCACGAAAGTACACTCCATAGTGGAACTCAACTTACGATGTTGACCATTCGTCAAAATTTCTGGATAGTTAATGCTAGAAATGCCGTAAAGAAAATTATACATAACTGTGTGAAATGTTTCAAAAGTAGGCCACATTTAAGTACTCAGCTGATGGCAGATCTTCCGTCGGCTCGTGTGATGCCAGATAGGGCTTTCTCTAAGGTAGGAATTGACTTCGCCGGACCATTCATGATTAAATCACGCAAAGGAAGAGGTATAAGACTAACCAAATGTTACGTGTGCTTATATATATGATTTTGCACCAAAGCTATACATCTTGAACTAGTTAGTGATCTGTCTACTGAGGCATTTTTCGCATCTTTAAGGCGATTTATCGCAAGCCGTGGAAAGCCTCCGCAAATATTCTCTGATCAAGGTACAAATTTTAGAGGTGCAGAACGTGAATTGAGTAACATCATAGTTACCCTTTCATCAGATGAACTTCTCCATCAGTATTTTGCGGAAGAACGTATTCGTTGGAGCTTCTATCCTCCGGCTGCCCCACATTTTGGCGGCCTTTGGGAAATAGGTGTGAAGCAGATGAAAGGACACTTGAAACGAACAATTGGTGAACAAATACTGACTTACGAGGAGTTTTTTACTCTCATCACCCAAGTTGAAGCTTGCTTAAATTCAAGACCGGTCGTTGCGATTTCAAACGATCCTGATGACTTGAATCCTCTTACACCAGGACACTTCCTTATAGGAACTGCGCTAACGTCGTTACCTGATCCCGAACTAACAATGTCTACGTGCCACCAGTCGAGAGATGGAAGGTAACACAGCGTATTTTCCAAAGTTTTTGGAAACTATGGTCCACGGACTACCTTTATCAGTTGCAACAGAGATCCAAGTGGTTGAAGACCAAACCGAACTTGAAAATAAAGGACTTAGTGCTTTTAAAAGACAATAGTCTGCCCCCTTTAAAATGGAAGATGGGCAGAGACGTTTTCCTGGTGCTGATAACAACATTCGAGTTGTGAAATTAAAAACTTATCGTGGAGAATTTAAACGTCCCATTTATAAACTAGCTCTTAAACTTAACACTTAACACTTAACTCTTAAACTTAACACTTAAAACGAACAATTGGTGAACAAATACTGACTTGCGGGGAGTTTTTTACTCTCAGGACCCAAGTTGAAGCTTGCTTAAATTCAAGACCGATCGTTGCGACCTACCTATTTTACCTATTTCATAATTCATATATTATTTTAATGTTTTCTATGTGTATATGCTTTATATAATTTTTAGGTTTGCTATTGATATTCTGTTTAGTATTAGTTTAATTATTAGTTTCTGTTAGAAGTTATAATAATAGAATTATTTGTGAAAATTATTATTATTATTATAGTTTGCCTTTGTTTATATTCATTAGGTAAGTATGTAAGTATTTAATGGTGAAATTTAATTCCTGTTTAATATAAGTTTGTATGAACTACTGTTCATGGCGGGGGAGGATGTTGGGAATTAATTTCACCCACGTGCATGTCCGGGTGTGTTAAAGGGCGGAGAGTCACGTGAACTTTTTGATATGTTTTACTTTTATTTTGACTCTTGGCATCACGAGCTCATGACGCGTGCTGAATCTTTAGAATTTAATTTAATTTCATTTCTTTTTATGTATAAAAATTGAAAATATTGTAACATAGATTAAAGCTCTTAAATATCAATCTTTGAAGTCCTTCTTGAAGCATGCTTGGATGTTTTATTTGAGATGAATACTTGAACTTGATAGACTTACTTGAATATGAACTACAATTCGTGATCAAACAGTATATATATATATATATATATATATATTTATATACAAATAATAACCAACCTGATGCAGCTATAATGGGCCATTATTTTATCTGATGTACTCATAATGGGCCAACAATGATGGATCATCAGTATCACCCATCACAACATCAATGGGCCATCTATTTAATCTTTTATGGAAAAAAATCAATTCTACAATATCATAAAATTGGAAAGAAAAGGAACTAAAAACATGATGTATATTTTTAAACTGGTTTATTTATTTTATAACTACAGTACAACTACACTAAATATATGAAACATAAGTATAAATGAAACATAACTTTATTAACTTAAACATCTAAACTTAAATTTACTTAAAAACATTTAATTAAATAGCTATTAAACATTTAGACTTTTAATTAAATAACTATTTAAATTATTATTATTTTCCACAACACACTATTCCTATTTTGGGCCGGGCTGGCCCAATACAGGGACAATGGAACGATTCCTGATCTCATGATGGTTCACTCTATTTTGACAATGGAATCAAGTTTTTTATTATTTAATCACTGTAAAATTTGATTTATACATACTATCGTAATGAATAATAGCTTAAGTCAATAAACAGGCATTATAGTACTTAAATATTTTTTTTTTAAATTCACTAAGCTTAACAGATTTCTTAAGTAGAAGGTAAAACAAACACGAATGTTCTTCTCTCTAGCAGAATACACCTTACACTTCGCACAAAGTAAAGGAATGAACTGAATCCCGATGCTAAGGGACCCTCGCAGGTAGTAGCCAATGACCCTCATCCCTTCTACTGCCTTAGGTAACTATAGACCCTTAATTTCTCGACATTCCTAAAGGGTGGCCCGTTGTAGAGACATGGCCCACTATAGTTGCATTTACCTTATTGTTTTCCATTCATTGTCAGTCGGGATTTAACAGTGGCAAACCAGCGGTTATATTCTATTACAATAAGATACAAGCAGGAGTTGATGTAGTCGATCAAATGTGCAGCTATTACATGGTATCCCACATGTCACTAAAATGAACAATATCATTGTTTTTTGGGTTTTTGGACCTAATAAGAATGAATTCGCAAGTTGTCCTTAGATCCAATAAACCGGACAGTTTGGAAATAAGGCGATTTATTTGCATTCTTTGGCCTTCAATTATAAATATATCTCAGTATTATCAACATTTTACATCTTGACATAAAACGTAGAATTATTATTTTCAATTTGAAAAAAGACAGATTACTATAAAATGAATAATCAAGGTTGAAAAAGACGTTGCACTTTGTGCCACGTGCGCTTGCTGGTGTTCCAAAAATTGGCGCGCCCGCTGAAGGGTTAAAAAATAAAGAAATGCTTCAAGTTAGTAATGAGTCACTAAAACATTTAGAGAGTTTATTTACAAAAACTATGTTTTAAAAGTTTTTTTAATGTTGAAAGCGTTCCAACGTATACACAGTTAGACTTGGTGGCTACTTCAATTTGGAGTATCCTATCGGTAAATCAAATTTGCTCCCAATGAGGAGACTATAAAGAAACATTCAAGCGTTGGCCAGGATTTGAACACAAGGCCTATTAGCTGGCAGTATGCATCACTAACCATTATACAAAGTAGCAGCTATTTATTTTTTTTTTTTCAGTCTATTCATGGACTCTGCTTTCTCTCTCTTTTTTCCCAATACCTGCTCGTTTGTTCTTCATTAACTGGGAACACTACAATCCTTTTTTGCTACACTAGGACTCGTTATTCCGGTACCTACTGTAACTGAAGGGTCCAGGGGAAAAACTAGTTTGCTCCAAAAACTTTGTTCTGAGAAAAACAAATTTGAATGTAGGACTAAAGGGGTTTTTCCCAGCACACCGAAACTTTATTGCTATTTTTAATGGCTTTAAAGTGGTTCTACCCCAGATATGAATGCACGTGGTGTTAGTACTCCTTGAAAGATAGAAGATAGCACTGCTAACTCATTTTCGTAAAAATGGCTGCAAAGTGGTTTTACCCCTGAGCCCTTCAACTAACAGCAATGGGTAATGAATGCAAAGGTATCTAAAACTATTATTTTATTTTAAATCATGTAAGATTCATTTGATGAGAATCTGCGAAAGTTCAGATGAAAACCTAGAAATGTAATTTTTGTGTTCCCGTAAATGAGCTCTAAACATTAACACTAACTGCCAAATTTAAGATATACCTCTTTGAACCACAGGTCAAAATCACTCATTTTGATTAGCTTGTAAGTTCTTGAGATAACATGTAACAGACTTTGCATCTCACAGTAGGTATAGTGCATTCTACCTTAAACCATTTTTTTAACAATAACTAAAAGCCAGAAATAAACTCCTGACGTTAAAGCAAGACACTTATGGCAGAAGTCAATTTCATAGGCAAATATGTATATATATATATATATATATATATATATATATATATATATATATATATATATATATATATATATATATATAAAGTTACTCTTTTACGGCATTTATTAGTCGACTTTTCCGGCAAGAGTTTCTATATATATTTAAGCATGTTTCTCTGTCTCCCACTCTCTCTCTCGATCTATCTATCCATATATATTATGTGTAAATGTATATATATATATATGTATATATAGAGTCTTATTGCTAGAAAACGTCGAATTGCCAATACCTGACTCAAGTAATTCTGCAAAGAATAAAGACATATTTCCCAGCCGTGATCATAAAATCATCAATAGTTTTTAGCCATTATTCTGTAAAGTCAATCAATAATAAAGATTTTCTCATCGTTACACCTATAAAGCCCCAAGAAATGTTTTTTTTTTTATGAACCGTAAATAGTCTTCAGTCCATTAAACCACTAAATAGCAAACACACAATTAGCCATTGGTTCTTACAAATGGATATTTATCTCGTAATAAAAAGAAATTGATCGCAGAGACAGTTCGTTTAAATTAATTATGTTCCAATTTTTGCTTTATTTTTATTGGGACACCATTTGCAAGTGCCGAGAAGAGCTAGGCGTTAATTATAAAATTGAAGGCTAAGGGCCTGTTCACATAGAAGTCCGGTAGCGGAAGCGTAAAAGGAAAGATGACGCTGAGACGGAAATAAACCAATCACAGGCGTTAAAAATTTCATTTATAATTGTTTGGAGGTTTGTCATCGGTTAAATACATTTCAATACTTTAACGCTTCTGCTACCAGACTCCTATGTGAGCAGGCCCTAAGTTGTGGAATTGAACTCGGTTTGTATCCATCTGTGGAACACGCGCAAAACTAAAATCTCAGCCCAAAAGAAGTTAACCCAACTCTTCCTCGACTTCTTGATAAACGTTATTTCGCTTAAGATATTCGCAGGTTCCTTGGACGAATAGTATATTCGTACTTTTTAGAGATGTTAATTCTACATTAAACTGTATCAGTAGTTTTCTTCTTTTAGGCTACAGACTGAAATTGCCGGTATACACATTCCTAATTACTATAAAAAAATACTTCTTCATGAATCAGAAAGAGAGTCTTAGCCAAATATTTTGCGAAAGTTGCAATAGTTAACGAGAACTAGTTAGAAACTAAAATATAAGGCTATACGTCACACATTTTGTTTCTTTCGGTAATAGGATCTCGATTGGCTTCAAGATAAATGGGAAAGTTAAGCAGAATTCATTACATAAGTGTAATTGCTTTTCATTTTTGTTTAAATGACATATACTCCGGTAAATTTATTCCTTCGCATAAGAGATCTATTTATTTTATATTTCACAATTATCACACTTCTGTAATTATAATAAATTACGTGTTGGGATTTCTTGCCCGATCTCAGGTATGAACAGATTTTATGAATATTTAATATATATTTTGTGTGTTTTCAACTGTTGTTAATCTTTACGATTGACAACACGTTAACCTTTAGCGTACGGGGCCCATTTTTCCAATTCGCTCTCGAAAAAACGGGAAATTCCATACCCCCTTTGTAAAACAGCAATTAAGGGGTTATATATATATATATATATATATATATATATATATATATATATATATATATATATATATATATATATACAGTGGCTCCCAAAAGTGTTCGTACACTTACAAATTTCAATGAAATAGGGGTCTATCCATTAATTAAAATGAATATTTCAGAATGGGTATTTAATAATAAGATCTATAATCTATTCTTAACAAAACTACATGAAATAGTTTGAAAACATAGTAAAACTGTATTTTGAAGAAACCAGTAATCAAAAAGTAACAAAAACTTTATCTCGCAAAAGTCATCGTACATTGAAATTTTTTTGGATAAATTCATAATTAAAATTATCATCTGGCGCTTTATTTTTATATTTGAATTGTGGTGGCATTTAAAATATCGTTTGGCTGTAATTTTTGCTTGCCTACTCCGCAATATTCTATTTATTATTTAAAAATGGCTCGTAGTCGTAAAGAAAAAACAAACAGCATTCGAAAATTGATTATTTTTCATCATAGTAGTGGTAAATCAGTTCGGAATATAGCTAAATTGCTTAATTTATCCCATTCTACTGTGCAGTATGTGAAAAAACGCTTTAAAGAAGAAAATTGGATTGAAAACATGGTAAGAAAAGGCCGTCCGGCAAAGTTAACAAAACGTGACCATAGATTTATAATTAGAAAATTTGGGAAAAATTCACGTTTGAGTGCTGTAAAAGTTTCTGCAGAATTCAATGAAACATTTTCTACTTCAATTTCACCTGAAATTTTTTGACGAGTTCTCCGAACAGCTGGATTACATGGGCATTCTGCCTATAGAAAATTTTTTGTGAGTGAGAAAAACAGAAAGTTTAGGCTTCCCTTCGCACTATCAATGATAAATAAGCCCGAAACCTATTGGAATAATGTCTTATTTGCCGATGAACATTTTTGGTGTTGATGGGCGTATAATTGTATGGAGAAGAAAAATATGAGGAACTTAATCCCAAGAACTTTGTAGGACCAGTTAAGCATGCCGTTGGAGGTATCCTTGTGTGGGGGGTGTATGTCAGTATCAGGACTAGGAAATTTGGTATTTATTGATGGCATAATGAATCATGCTGTTTTTATAAATATTCTAAGAGACAATATAAAATTATCAGCTCAAAATTTGGGCATTGGAAACAACTTTGTTTTTTATCAAGATAACGATCCTAAGCACACGTATCCTACGCACACCGATCCTTGAACGTTCGTATCTGGTGTCTCTATAATTGTCCATAAGTTTTAAAAACACCATCTCAATCGCCAGATTTAAACCCAATAGAACATATTTGGAGAGAACTGGAGGTTTGAGTACAAAAACACGACATTCACACGAAAATCGAACTAAAATTAATTATGATGGAAGAATGGATGAACATTGATGCAAAAATTACAAAAGAACTAAATCAATCTATTCCCAGACGTTTAAAAGCTGTTGTGGAGGATAACGGATATCCTACTAAATATTAATTTAACGAAAAATTAGAATATTTACTAATATGTAGAGATTTTTGACAAGTGTACGATGACTTTTGTGAGATAAAGTTTTTGTTACTTTTGGATTATTGGTTTCTAAAAAATAAAGTTTTACTATGTTTTTAAAATATTTCATGTAGTTTTGTTAAGAATAGATTATAGATCTTATTATTAAATACCCATTCTGAAATATTCATTTTAATCAATGGATAGACCCCTATTTCATTGAAAATCGTAAGTGTACGAACACTTTTGGGAGCCACTGTATATATATTCATTCTTTGGTCCATATTCTTGGGATACATGCTATTCCATCCCGTAAGGAAAAAGGTTAAGAAAGGCCAAATTATTAAAATCGATGGCTTAGATACAATTGCCCCTCCATATTCTTAAAAAAATAAAGTAATTTTGGGTTCCAAACGGATGTTTTTAATTGTCTTTAAAAATTATGTTTCTAAAATAAAAAGATAACTAAAAAACCATTACACTAACCTATTCTACACAATTTTCCATAAAATAAAGCTGCTCACGGCCAAATATTGATGATTTTTTACGTTAACAAATCCATCGAAAGAACCTACAAAGTATTTGATGCGAACTTCAAAGTTTTCCAACTCATGGTATATAAGCGGGAAGATCAAATTAAATCTATAAATATTTTCTATCCTGTAATTTATTGAATAGAAAAGGAATACGCTAACATGTCCTTTCTACATAGTCTCCAGAATATGTAATACAAGTAATCCCACGTTTTGGAAATGCATGCATACCTTTTGAAAATAATTCTTGGAAAAAATCTGTGATAGCCACTCGGACAACGCCCGCTTCACCTGTCCGTCAGACTAGAAATGCTTTCCTCCCATCATCGCGTCTATCAGCGGTCCAAACGTGAAGTCAATGGTGACGACATCTGACGAATACGGCGGATGTGAGAGACATTTAAATCTCCGAACTTTGATAGTTACAGCAGTTGAATGGTAGTATGGGGACGAACATTTTCTTGTCACAACAAAACACTTCCATTCTGAAGTCCACGTTGTTTGGACCTGATTGTTGGACATCTGGTCCAAACAAGAACAAGGTGGTTTGAAGGGAGATCTCCATTCGTTGCACTGATGTTTCCCCCTTCGGTATATAGTGCTCCAAAATTTCCTTTGGACATCCGAAAAGAGATTCAGCATGCCTTTTTGCGCTGATGGTTGTGTCCGAATTTTTTTTTCGGTTTTGGTGAGGCGCTAATGCGCTATTCTCTTTGCTCGTTTGTTTTTAAGATTCCAGCTGGTGGTGGTGGACCCAGATTTCCTATCCAAGGAAAATTGTACGTGGGAAGTCATCGTCTTTAGTTTCATAACGCCATGAAAGTTTCTCTCATGCATTAATACGTAGTTCTTTTAATCCTGCTGACTTGGCATCCTTCTTCCAGAATCTTTGCTGAAAAATGATATTCTCAAGAATTAACACCATAGACACGGTGTACTGATCCGTGACTCATATCCATACAGGCGGCTATTTCACTCACTGTTAAGGGCCTATTTTTCTTCACTATGTCTTCAACTGATGCAGTGATAGCTGGCGTCACTACTCGGTGTGCCTGATCTGGTTGAGGAGAGTCCGCTACAGACATAACGCCGTTTAGAAACCTCCCAGTCCATTCATGCACTTTCTTCAACAACACACAGGCATAACTATACTGAATTTCCATTATTTGACATATTTCCATGGGTTTTATCCATTCACTACTCAGGAAACAAATAGCAGGATTGATGTATGTTGCAAGCGGTACCGTCATCTTTAAACTCTTGCCGAGTTATCGTGAAGCGTTCCAGCATCATACTGACACCTGTGGTCCATTCTTGAGAGTTTCTCTGTTGCCAGTTTAAAGAACAATCGAGCGCTTTTTCAAACTTTTAGCGCATTTCTAAGGTTTTCATTTCACTAACCTACGCATTTCCTAATCTTGTGATATCAAATAATCACTAATGAATAAAGCGACCTGATCGTTAGGAATGCGGCGTGAATAAACCTACAGACCAGTCGCTACGCAATAACCTTAATAAGCAGCCGAGGGTCCACCTGTTCATGCTAATAGTTTAAGAACAGTGTCATGTAGTACATACTACCGACTTTTTGCCCCACTATCCCCTTGTGATATCAAATAAATCTTAATTTAAAAGGTAAAAAGGGATTGATACCGCCAAAAATAAACGTTATCGATTAGTCTAAAACCATAAATAATTTATATAAGAAATTCTTTTTTTTTTTCATTTTTACTGATATTGTACAACACTGTAGTGCATAATGGCTCGTCTTAAACATCAATTTTCCTGAACTAGAGGAAAATTAACAGTTCAGTCAATATTTATCTTTCGAGTCAACTGCATCTTTTCTCATTAGCCGAAATTGCATCCGGAAAGACATCTGTTCAACTTCTACACCCATTATAAAAATTAGTACTTCACTCAGTACAGTAAACACTTGCTTTTTAAATTCTTTGGCTGAATAAAGTAATGCCTACAACAGCTTTAACAACAGTGATGAAAGTTTGCAGATGTGGCTGTAAAATAAAATGACATAGTTGGTTACAAATAAATTTTCATGAAGAAAAAGTGTATACGTAAACATGATGAGAGTAATAAGCATTAAAGATAACCTTATCAAAGTTTCTTTTCTCCATATTTTAAAACATTTTTACTGATAAATATACATTTATATTAAAAAAATTAATATAACTTAAAATATCTTAATTTTCTGTAAAAGGATTTTCTTTAAAAACATATAAAAAATTCTTCCTTGTTTTTAAAATTCGGATTATATTAATATGATGTTTAACAACTGACAATGATTTAGAACAAAACATTACTATTTCCACGAGTAATATTGAACCCGAATTTTGATATATATATATATACACTCAAGAGCCAAAACATTATGACCATCTGTCAATAACGAGTTGGCCCACCTTTGTCGCGCAACACAACTTCAACCCGCCTTGGCATGGATGCCACAAGTCCTCGGTAGATGGCCGGAGACAGATTGTACCAGATGTTTAAGCAACGGTCACGCAAATTCGAGATATTGCGAATTGGTGGTCTTTGAACTCTGAGCTGCCGTCCCATGACATCCCAAATGTGTTCTATCGGATTGAGATCCGGTGAGTTAGGCGGCCAGGACATTAAATGGAATTCAGCATCATGTTCCTGGAACCACTCCAACACAATTTTAGCCTTGTGACACGGGGCGTTGTCCTGTTGGAACATTCCATTTCCAGCTGGAAAAACAGAGGCCATGTAAGGGTACAACTGGTCCGCAATGATATTCAGATACCCTGTAGCATTCATGGTCTGCTCTACCACAACCACGGGTCCCAGAGACGCCCAAGAGAACGTCCCCCAAAGCATAATACCGCCACCACCGGCCTGTGTATGACCTACTGTACATTGAGGGAGCAACAGTTCGCCTGGAAGACGGCGTATCCTGACACGGCCATCGGCGTGATGAATGAAAAACCGTGATTCATCTGACCAGGCAACTCTCTCCCACTGATCCATGGACCAGTCGCGATGTCCCCGGTCCCAGCGCAGGCGCAGTTGGCGAGGACGCTTGGTCAGTAAAGGCACACGAGTGGGACGTTTGCTGCGTAGCCCCATATCCAATAGTGTCCGCTGAACAGTGTGCTGCGATACTATTCTACTTGGCCCTGCATTGTATTGGGCTGTCAGCTGAGCCACTGTCTGGCTCCGGTTTTCCTTCACCGTGCGAGACAGTCTCCGACGACCTTTTTCTTTGATAGCGTGTGGACGTCCAACACCATGTCGTCTACTGCTGGTTTCACCGTCATTCATCCACTTTGCATAAGTACTAACAACTGTAGGTCGCGAACAACCCACGAGTCGTGCAGTTTCGGAAATACTTGTTCCGAGCCTTCGAGCCATTACAATCTGCCCTCTATCAAAGTCGCTTAGATCCGCAGCCTTTCCCATCACACATAGAAGTAAGTGAAAGAATGATTCTTCAGACTCTCCAGCAGCAGTTAAATACCACTTCCACCTGATCACGGGCCTTCCACGTCATCCAGGCCAATTCATTTCAAAATGTAGGGGTGGTCATAATTTCCTGGCTCTTGAGTATATATGAGAGAGAGAGAAGTGGTTCTCAAAATAATGGAAACACCTATCAATTTTAGTGGTGTTCATGAATGTACTTAGTATTCCTTAAAAAATAAGTCTGACCACCGGTATTTTTTTTCTATAATATAGTGTATGTAGTATTCTATTGTCAGGTAGTAGTAATGAAGTTAAGGGCATCGTGCTTTTGGGGAGAACAGCATAAAATGTCAAACCTTGCAGATCTTGCGAAAAGGGCAAATTGTTGGCGCGTTTAAATTCTGTATCTCTTACTGCAACCCCAGGCTAATGGATGTTTTTCGATCTATGGTATCGAAAGTCATGATAGCATACATTGTGCACGGAAAAATATCCTTGCCAAACAGAATAGTGGACGAAAGGGAGAGCTGAGTGAAAGAGACAGACGAGGTATTGAATGTCTGGAGAGCAACTTACATGCGTAAGATACTGGCTGTCTGATATCAAGTGTTGATCATGGAGGTAGATCTATCAGGGTTTGGGATGGCATCTCGTTTTCTTAAGGCCCTATTGTAACCCTAAAAGCGAGATTGAATGGGAAGGACTATGTCGAAATTTTAGCTCACTAGTCCATCCTATGGTGCAAACATTGTTGCTTGCAGGAGATGGCGACCTCCATGATGACAATCCCCCTATACATATAGCTAAATCTATGAAGTATTGGTTTGAAGAGCATCAAAAAGAAGTCAAATATCTTATCTTGTCCTGCAGAATTCCCCCCACTATATATCATCCAACCACCGTGATCTGTAAAAGCGGATAGAGCCAGGTATCGATATCCACCACAGCATCTCTACAGGAACTTTCATGATTTTCCCTGAAAAATTGTATATTACGTATATTCTTAACCACTATGCATGATTTGTATAATTCAATTCCAAGGTGAATCAGGTGGTATTACACGACAAAGGTTATCATGCGCCGAATTAATAAAGGTTTTCATGATGTTTCTTAGTGTTTCCATTATTTTGATAACCACCTGTATATATATATATATATATATATATATATATATATATATATATATATATATATATATATATATATATATATATATATATATATATATATATATATATATATATATATAGATATAGATATGTATATATATATATATATATATATATATATATATATATATATATATATATATATATATATATATATATATATATATAGATATGTATATATATATATATATATATATATATATATATATATATATATATATATATATATATATAGATATGTATATATATATATATATATATATATATATATATATATATATATATATATATATATATATATATATATATATATATATACAGTGGAACCTCGCATAACAAGTATTTCGCATAACGAGCAAAATAAATCGTAAAAAAATGGCTCGCTTAACGAGCAACATTTCGCATAACGAGTGTCGTGGAAGGAAGTCCCCTCTTCACGTCAGCAGGATCATCAACGCCTGAAAAATAAGTATTTAAGGGTATTCATGGATGATTCGAGAAGCCAATACCATGGGACTGGAGGATAACAATGATATTGAGGAGCTTGTGGAAGAGCACAACCAAGGGCTGACCATCGAACAGCTAATAGAATTGCAGTGTCTTTCACATTAAGCAGTTGTAGAGGAGAGTTTGTCAGTGGAGAAGGACGAAGAGACAGCAAAGAAACAATCTTCTGGCGCAATAAAAGAAATGATGAAAGTATGAGAAAGTCTTGCGTCGTAAGTTACAAAGCATCACCCTAAGAAGATGGTGGCTATGCAAGCTATAAATTTATTCAATTACAATGCGGTGACACATTTTTAGTAAATTTTGAAGCGACGAGAAAAACAAATGTCGCTAGATAGCTTTCTAGTAAAAAAATTAGATATGTGTCATAAATTCGTAAATAATAAACTATATATAGGTGATTTTGCTCCTTAAGAATGTATGTATCAGTAATTTCCTTTAAATAATAAACGTTACATCTAAAAAAAAATTTGAGTATTTTTTGCCATGGAACACATTATCGTATTTTACATTAATTTATATGGGAAAAATTGTTTCGCTTAACGAGTGTTTCGCATTACGAGTAAGACTCTAGAACGAATTATGCTTGTTATGCGAGGTTCCACTGTATATATATATATATATATATATATATATATATATGTGTGTGTGTGTGTGTGTGTGTGTGCTAATAAATAAGTATATATGAGTATATCTTGTATTTAAAATCTTGTAAAAATATGTCATGAAAAAAGAGATAAAACGATACATATTGTCAGGTATAGAGAAATATTGGTAGACAATATAATATATGACGCATTTTAGTTTAAACATCACTTCTTTATTGAAGTAAACTTTAAATTCATAGAAAATTAATATAGAATTGAAATCATACGAAGGTATTTTCAAAAAAACCTATAGACGAAGTCATAAAATACCAACACATTAACATTTTGTTACATCTAAAAGTTACTGCATTATTCTGCACAAATATCACTGATACGTAACTGTTACAAACTAAAAAACTTTTCCTCAAGTAAAATTAGTCTATTTTACATGCGTAGATCATTAATGCGCTTTAATTATCCACATGTATTTAGATGCATTGCAGAAATTCTTTTCCTAGCAATTAGGGATTTTCTACAAAACTTAGTTGCTAAGTAATGATGCCGTCAGCCGATATTTTATTTTATTCCCAAAATATACAGAAACTCGGAAAGCTGTTCGTTGATTTCGCAAGGAATTCGTCCTGCCAACACTACGTGCTTTCCATTTGAAGCAGGAAGACTAATTGCTATTCTTTAGGAAATAATTAATTCTATTAAACTCAAAGCTGCTTCAATTTAAAATTTCAGCGCTTTTCATTCGCTGTCTGATTTGTTTCTTGTTGTTTACTGAAAATCCTTACTTATTTGTAATTGTTTATCAAATGTTTGATTCTAATTGTAGATTTTAGAAGTATGCTTCCGAACGTTCTTTTATAAAAAGCTAAAATATGTTTTTGATGATTTATCTACATGTGAAAGCAAAAAAAGTTTTAATTGTTCATAAACGCTTTAATTTAGAAGCTTTTTGGAAACCTGTTTTAAAACTTCGTAAGCATAATGTATAAAATGTAACACGTTGTTCTTCTCAGTTATATATTAATTAACGTATCACGGAAAAACTTCTATTGGAAATTAGACTGAATAATCTCTTGTCATTAACTGGATATTCAATGATAAATGTAAAAATGCATTTGTCAGCACATTAACCACGGAGGTAACACAATTGTTGATTTTTTCATTAAAAAATACGCATACAATTCCCGTGTACCACAAAGTATCACACGGGAGTTACAGAGGTAAGTTAAAACACTAATAAAACAGTAAAGAAACAGATAAAACAAAATAAAAGAAGAAGAAACTAAGAAAGATTACAAATATTTACAATAAATTTACAAAATAAGACGAAAGCAGTCTTCCCAGAAACGGACAGAAAGAGACTAGGAGGCCAGTTAATATTTAAGTCCTTAAGCGCCAATTTAAAAATATTTCTCACCCTGCGGTATTTCAAACACAAAAACAGACCATGTTCAGCATTTTCCTCGCTACCAACGCTGCAGTCACAGGGGTCGCCGAACACCCCCTGTTGATTCTACTCAAATAGCTCTTAAAATTTCCATGTCTTGTGAGGAACTGAGTCAATTTGTAGTTAGGAAAGAAGTGATGGCAGGAGAGTATCATTCTAATGGACGGGAAAAACTTCGTAGTTAAACTACCTTTATTTGCGCTGATGTATTCTTGGTTCCATGACTCCACCATACTCTCAAACATGGTCCTCTTAAAAAAAAAGATTTGGGAATATTGACACTAATGTCAATTTCACGCTTTGTGACAGAATTCGCAAAATTTTTGATATTAATTATAATTTTTAAAGCGGAAGTATATGGTGGTTAGATTACATCATTTGTCATTAGTGTGATGTTCGTGTATAACTCTTCTCGACTAAGATACTGGAAGTCCTCTTATCCCATTTTTAATCCAGGATAAATATAAGTTTCCCCAGAGTTTAATATAAACCAAATGCTACCAAACCTGAAAACTATACGTAGAGGTACAAAATGAATGTAATTAGACAACAGTATCACTTATTAAATTTCACCGATAATGCATCATCGGAACTCAACTTATATGTATGAAAGAATCGCATTCTGATCAACCCTCTTATTGAGGAGGATCAATCTAGCTGTTTTGTACTTAAGGGTGATGTGTACTAACCCTGTTGGAATCGTTCACCTCAGTGTTAACCTATGGATAAAATTGGTCTACTATTTATAGCTATCTAAATGCTTATAGCCAAATAAAAATGGTATTTTCAGATAACCTGAACTTTTCTACATTTTGCAGCAGGATTCATTTTATAAATTTCGCCGACCAAAGGAAGTTAGGAACATTTAAAACACACTATACCAGATTTTTCCCGAATAATTTAAATTTTAAAATATTATTTGAATTTTGTAAGGCACGCCTGGTAACCCGTGTCAAGGTTGGCGTGTGGCAACCCTTCTTCAGAGGGGAGCTTTGTTGTTGTTCGGTGCGGGTGTGGAACGATAGAGGAGAACGTAGAGGCCAACGGTTTTTAATCTGACGAATATGGCTCTGTATGCCAAATCCATCTTTTTTTAATTACTTTTTAAAAACCATGTAATTAAAGTTTGGGACAAAACTCCGGAAGTCTTTTTTGTGTCGTCTCTGTTTCTCGCATAAAAGAAACCCCAAGCAAGGCTGTAAAAACCGTAACATTGGTGTCATTTGTGGCGTGCAAGCAGAGACGCGGGGAAAAATTGGGGACCGGCGATCATCCTTCCAAGATGTTGGAATCTTCAAAGAACGACGTGGTATCCGAAAAAAATGAAATGTGATTTCGTCGAAAAGGAATTTCGGTCAACCGATAATGCTGATTTTTGAAGAGTACAATCAGCGTGTCCAGTTTTGTCTGTTGGCATAGTCTATTGTGGACAGTATCTGTGTATCAATGGTATGTTCAGTTGCGAAATGTTGTTCCAGAATGTGAACAAGTTGTGATTTGTGCCGTCATCTAATTTTCGTCGTGCGAACGGCCGACATTTTGTTTGGCGTTCATGCAGTTCTTCGTATTCTACAGTGTATCGTCGTGCGTAGTGTTTGTTGTTCCGGAATGTGAACAAGTTGTGCTTTGTGCCATCATCAAATTTTCGTCGTGATCATTGTGAGGGAAAACGACCGATTTTTCGAATAAATTATATTACAGCCAGCGAAGACCCGTAAGTACTGTAATTTTCCAATGTTAAAAAGTGAGCTAACTCTCAAGACTTCTTCAAGTTAACCCTTTAGCTGTTCAGTTATTTAGATGATTTGGGTACCTAAATTGTTCACTTTTTTTATTGCAAAAAACAAATATTTAATACAAAATAAAATATACTTAGCAGTTAAAAATTAATATTTTTAATTATATACATAAAAATTTTAAGGTTTTGTGGCGGCTGCCACTCAGCGTGGCAGTGGTAAAGTTCGCATCCAGTGGAGCATTATTTTCTAAAAATTTAAAAAAAAAATCAATTTAATTATTTTCTAAATAAATAAATAAATAAATAAATAAATAAATAAATAAATAAATAAAAATAAATAAAAATGAATACCTATTAGTAGTTCAGTTTTGTGTGGTATAACTGGAAACACTTTTCCAAGCACAAACCAACTCCGCAATCAGTACACCAGAATCGTGTTTCCTTCCGTATCTTTTTCCCATTTTCATTCTTTTTGGAGCAACAAACTTTGCACTGCCTTGTAGGTTCACGCTTCGCAGGAGTAGGAGGAATATGGGATATAAAGTGTCGTTCAGTAAGACGGGCAGGGTTATCTATTGCAGATGGTCTGCCGATATTCTTTTGTGCAGAAGCTGCATCATCATATTTATTGAAAAGCTCCTCTACAACTTGGATACGAAATTCTAAAAATGTAATTCGTTTCCCAACTACATTTTTATACAGCAAAAATGAGTTCCAGAGCACTTTGTCTAATAAATGTAAAAATATCTTTTTATAGTATTTTTTCTGGCGTTTTCGAATTGTCGGATGAAAAGATATTTCTTGATCACAACGATCTACACCACCCATAGTTAGATTGTAATCAGAAACAATCTTTGGCTTGAGTATGTCTTCATTTTTTTTATTTTTGAGGCTGATCATGGAAGTATCATGAATACTGCTCATCAAACACACATCCTTCTTATCTTTCCACCTTATAGCCGAAATCTTACCTCTTTGAAAAGCTATGAGTTGCCCTTTTTGTAAATTTCTTTTAGCGAATTCTGTAGGTAAATCTCGTCTGTTTATCCTTACTGTGCCATAAATATCTGTTTTTTGGGCTATAAGTAAATCTGCAAGCTCGGGTGACATGTAATAGTTATCTACAGTCACACAATAACCATTTCCAAGAAAGCGATTCATTAGATGCATGACGACTTTTGTGGAAAGTCCATAATTTTTATACAATGCATTGAAGACAGTGCTATTTCCTGTATAGATAACGAAGTCACAAATATACCCTGTTTCAGCCTCACAAAGCATAAAAAATTTGATTCCAAATCGTGCGCGTTTGTTTGGAATATATTGTTTCCAAGATAACCTTCCTTTATAAGGCATCAAGCTTTCATCTACAGAAACATCTCTTTCCGGTATGTAAAAGTTACAAAATTTTTGCCGTAAATTTTCTATCACATTATGCAGCTTCCAAAGTTTTGGATTTGAAAAATCTTCTTTTTTTTCAGCTTCATTATTGCAAAAATGTAAATATCGAAAAAGCAAAATAAAACGATTTACTGTCATTACTTTTGAGTAAACTGGAGTGTGCAAAACCCTTCGATGAGACCAGTACATAGCCTGATTTGGTTTCTGGACAATACCTTGAAGAAATATTAGCCCAAAGAATAGCTTCATTTCTCTGTCATTTGTAGGGATCCATTTTTTACTGCGGGAGAACTTTGATATCTTTGCCCGATTTGCTCTAAAATTCTTGTTCTGCATAGTTGTTCGTTTCTTTGACAATTATATCCATTACATTTGAATCCAGAAACATTTCAAATATATCTAAAGGGGTGTAGTTTATATTTACAGAAAAGGTTATACCTGGAGTACCTGTAAAAGGGAACCGAGGAGGCGCTGATTGACCAGAAGCAGTTATTTCACACCAGTCTCTCGCATTTGCTATATTATCATCTCCGCTATCTTCTGATTCACTGCTATATTCAATATCACTTTCCTCAGTTTCACTTCCGTCACTCGTATCGATGCCTTCAAAATCGTCTTCGCTTGATGAATCCAAATCATCTTTATAACGTTTACGGGATGCCATTTTGCAACAAAAAAATGCCGCTCACTTTGACTTTGACCTTTGGCCTCTACCCTTTGGCATCTAACCTTTGGCATCTAACCTTTGTCCTCTAACCTTTGAAACTTGCAGTATAGTGCTGCCATCTATTGCATTGAGCGCAAATAAATTCCTCCCGAGATATATTCGGGTATAACAACACGAAGCAATCAAAAAAAAATTACCCAGAGTAATACTCGGGCGTGACATTTTGGAACACCAGTGCTGTGCCCGAGATTACCTAGGGCAGAACAGCTAAAAGGTTAAATTAAAATAAACGAATGCTTTGGTGTTAATGTATTATAATAACAGTTTGTTCAGTTATATAAATTTTCTTTGCTTACTTTTGGTTTTAAAATATATTCTATATGAATAACGTGCTTTATTGGAAATTTAACATAAATATGTTTATAGCTATTTAACGTAATACGATATTGAAGGAGACAATTTTACTTAATTAAATATTCTTGGTGAAACTGAAATCATTGACGATTACATAATTTTTTTCTGTTAATGAAAAAGAGAGTGGCGTTGTTTTGTTTTATTGTTTAATGACAAACGTTTGATTTTAAATGATTTTGATTTATTTTTTAAATATGTTTTTGAATTTTGATAGCTATATAAGTTGGGTTTCTCATTATTGATTTTGCATGCATATTATTTTCTTTTGAGTGTTGTTTCTGTTTTCGATTTGAATTGTGTTGTAAGGTAATCTGGCATTAGGTGTGGCTGGAAAAATGTCTTTCCTAAATAAAAGTAGGCTACCAGATTTATTCTGTCTGGCTCAAGATTTTGGTGAGTCACCTGACGAAAACATTTCTAAAACCTATCTGAAAAACTTAATTATGGATAATGATCATTATGAAGACGAAGCAGCGAAAGAATATTTAGAAGCTATTGTGGCGGTAAGGTTAGAACGGGAACAAAAACTCAAAAAGGAAAATAAACTTAAATTTCAAGCAGAAAGAGAAAAGGAAAAACTTGAAAGCGAAAATAGATTTAAATTTAATGAAGAGAGAGAAAAGAAAAAATTTATCCTCGAAAAACTTCGCCTAGAGGCAGAATTAGCTAGGAAGAGTCAGAATGTAGTTCAGATCAGTGATCCAACTGATCGCGTCAAATCATTACATGAAATAGTCAAAATGGTTAGGCAACAGTTAAGGTTTCCAGTAAGTCAGATGGGTGGGACTATTTTTTTATCAAGTTTAGAGAAGGTGTTTGTAAACGAAAATGTCAGTGACGAATTTAAACCTAAAGTTTTGTTCTGTCTATTAGGGGATAAAGTAGCTAATTTGTTAGTTAATCACGAGGAAAAAGAGTTAAAAGAATATGAATCGTTGAAAAAATTAGTACTACAAGAATTTGAACCTTCTCGAAAATTATGTCTAGAGAATTTTCGTAAAGCAAAGCGTAACAATGATGAAACTTTTTCTCAGTTTGCTTCTCGGTTACACATCAATGTGGTTGTATTACTGCAAATACAGGGGAGTAAAGGATTTTGAATCAGTGTGTCAACTCATCGTGAAGATAAAATGTTTCAAACGTTAGATCCCGAAACGGCGGTCCACATAGGGGTACTTCAGGGGGAAGGCTTTTTTATGCCGAAAGACTTAGGTAAG
This sequence comes from Dolomedes plantarius, assembly GCA_907164885.2. NCBI lineage: Eukaryota > Metazoa > Arthropoda > Arachnida > Araneae > Dolomedidae > Dolomedes > Dolomedes plantarius. Next base: position 221,963,348 of record OU015490.1, read on the forward strand.
CACTGCGATGTATTCTATGCTTCCACGGGTAAATCCTATGATGGGTCGGTAAGGGCCAAATGGAATGATTCTGATAAGAAAGGTGTTCATGGTAATTGGGGTAAACCACAATTCTACGAGAAAAAGCCAGAAAATGGTAATTTCTTTCTTAAGAAAAATTTCGAAAATCCAAAAGTCACTCAATTTAAAAAGCCAACTTGTTATACCTGCGGATCTGAAAAAGATTTTAAACGAGATTGTCCGAAAAATACGGGAACTGATTATAAAAGGGTTAGGCCGTCCGCACACGGAGCAACTCAAAGGAAACTCAACTGGTTAGCGACTGAAATTGCTTATCGGTTGCAAACTCGTTAGTGATGTGGCTCCGCACACGGGCCGACTCAAAAGTGATTGAAATCAATAGTTTGCGACCTGTCATGGAAGGAAGAACATCATTATTCCTGGCATTATTTTTAGTTAAATTATTATCAGAAATTAATTTATTTTAAAAAATCGTCACAATAGATTGTCTTTTATCAATCGTTTAAAAATGGACTGTATATATGGGCGCACATATTTCATACAGCAAAAAACGTTAGAATTTCATTTCATCGCTAGGCATAAGTCACGTGACTCGAGTACGTCATTTGTAAGCTTTCCAAAAGAGCGGCTGTAACATAGATTGTGTAATAACACGCACAACGCAAGAGAAACTGGCTATTGAAGTTTCGAGCGACTGGACACGTTGAGTTGCCTGCGACTGATTACAAACGCGTTGCTGACGGGTTTGTAAGCAGTTGCGCCATGTGCATGGCTCCATTCAATTACATAGGTTACGACTCATAACGGACTGGTTTGTGATTGGAGTCGGTTATCAGTTTCTTTTGAGTTGCTCCGTGTGCGGACGGCCTCAATGTAAACAAGGTTTCGGCCGAAGGTGCGGAATCAAAAGAAGAAACTGTAGTCGCTAGGGTAGATTTACTCGGTAAAGCTGTTCCTAGGCACGCTATTTAGGATAAACTTTGCAAACTAATAAAAACATCTATCAGTGTAGATGGGAATCTAGCTCAGGCATTAGTGGATTCGGGTACGGAAATCACGGTTGTCAAGAAGGACTTAGTTCCTGGAATTTCAGTCGAAGGAGCTTCCACAATTTACTTGAAGGGTATTTTTGGTCCGGCGGTTAAGTGTCCATTAGTTTACGTTTCGTTAGGTCTGGCGATGGGTGGTCAGGTTAACGTAGTGCATCAGCAAGTGTTGTGTGCTTTAGCAGAGGTTTTGGTGGAAGATGTGTTACTTCCATCAGAAATTTTTAACATGTTGGGAGGAGTCCGGAGTGAAGGGAATTCTCTGTCTCGGAACTCTCAGGACCTGAGGGGAGACTCAGGAAATTTAGGTGGAACCGAGGTTTCGTCTAGGACTCTGCAGGAGAAAGCGCGAGATAACGCTGTCTTTGAGGAAGCTCAAAGGGAAATTGCTTCATGTGGGAATGAAGTGGGAACTGTTGATACTAATGACGAGGAAGTAACTGTTGAGATAGATCAGGGGATCAGGGTGGCTGATAATTTTCGCTCTGAGCAAGATCAGTGTGCTGAGTTAGCAGTGCCTTGTAAGCATGCTAAAGAAGGCAAAGGTAACTACTATGAGGTTGACGGTTATCTATTTCATAGAGATAACATACTCGGGAAGAGTATTGGGCAACTTGTGATTCCAAAGTGTAAACGGAAGGAGGTACTGAAACTTGCTCATACCTCAGTGTTTAGTAGTCATATGGGTCCTGTACCGTAATAAGGCAGCTAATTAACAGGAAAAACAAACTTTATTTTATCTTGAAGAGACGAGGGGCAACACAACACAAAAATTGGTGTGGAACACATCACACTCTATCGATAGCATAATAACTCAACAGAATCGAAAAATGATACTTCTTTTACACTGAAACACGAACAACTCTTCTTTCTCCGCTCGTTCCACACTACCTCACTTCAGTTTCGTTCGCTAGCATTTAAAAACCGCAATCCGGGTCTCGATCGGGAGGTCGTCACAGTCCAAGAAGACTCTTGAACGGATCAAATACTCATTCTTCTGGGAAGGTCTGAGGGTTGATGTCAAAAGATATTGTGGATGATGTAAAGAGTGTCAACTCACTCAAACAGTTAAGACTAGTGACAGAACGTCAATTACGCCGGTGACGAGGCCGGAAATACCATTCCAGGTAGTGAATATAGATCTAATAGGTCCGATTGACCCTCCGAGTTCAAAAGGGCATAATAATATATTGTTTCTGGTTGATCAACATACCAGGTGGGGCGAAGACGTACCGTTGACTAGTCTTAGTGCAAGGGCAACCTGTGAAGCTTTGTTAATCATCTTTTAGAGAACAGGTATACCGAACGTTATTGCATCTGATAACGGGACGAATTTCATAGCCGAGTTGACTAAAGAGTTCGAGAAATGAATAGGGAGCCGTCAAAGATTATCTACCCCAGGGTATCCACAATCAAACGGATTGGTGGAAAGGTTTAATAGAACCTTGAAGAACATGCTACATCATGTAGTTAGGGAAGAAGGTAGAGGGTGGCACTTACAAATTCCATATGTACTATGGGCGTACAGAGAAATACCCCATGCCACCACTAGTGTATCTCCATATGAATTATTGTATGGTAGACAACCGCAAGGTCCTTTGTCAATCTTAAAAACTACTTGGTCTGGGAAACATAATAACATTTAATACTACTCCTAGTTAAATACTACTCCTATTTTCAAATACTTGGAAGATTTAAAGTTAAAACTTCAGAAGGCTGCAGAGCAAGCCAAGCTTGTTTCAGGAATACAGCAGGAAAGAACAGCTTATTACCACAATTTGAGATCGTCTAACGATGTATTGAATGTTGAGGAAACGGTGATAGTGTTAATACCTGATTCGACCAATAAACTATTTTCCAGATGGCAAGGTCCTTCAACTATTGTTGAGAAACGTAATCCCCATTCTTTCCTGGTCAAATTACCAGATTGTTCGACCAAACATATTCATCAAAATAAGTTAAAGCACTACATAGCTAGTTCAAATTCGGTAAATGTCATTTTCGAAGAGGAAAAAGAATTCGGGCCTGTTGAAACTGTACCTACTGCTACCAAGGAACCTAAATTCCTCTAAATTTTCGACAATCTTATAGTAGAGCATTTAAGTATTTCTCAGTTGAAGACTCTTAAAGGTTTAATCGTTAAGTTTAAACATATCTTTACTAAACCCGTGCAACCAGCTTCGGTGGGCACACACATAATTGAACTATTACCGAATGCAATTCGAAAAAAAACCCTTGTTATAGTGTTCCCATTGCGTACAGAAGGGAAGTCGAACGTCGAGTTGAAGAATTGCTAGATTTAGATTTAATAGAACCATCGGAATCTGGAATTGCTTACCCAATTGTTTGCATCGCTAAAAAAGACTCTTCGGTAAGAATGTGCATCGATTTTAGAGCTTTAAATGCTTTAGAGCTAAAATGACAAAAGTTCCGGTTTTCCCCATGAAAGATATGCAAGAGTTAATATTCATTGCGGGATCAGCCAATTGGCTGACCAGCTTAGATCTCTTAAAGGGATATTTGCAAATAAAAATGGATGAGGAAACGTCGTTTACTACTCACAATGCTGTGTACCAGTGGAAAATTGTGCCTTTTGGTCTGGCGTCTGGTACTTTTCAACGGGAAATGATTCGTGTTTTAAATCTACCCCTGATGTCAATTTGCCATTCGAAGTGCACTGTGATGCGTCCGACTATGGTGTGGGTTGTTGTTTAACTCAAAAAGATGTTGACGGATCTTACCGACCAATAGCGTTTGCCAGCCAAAAGTTCAATGCCACACAGAAGAACTGGGCAAGCATTGAAAAAGAGGCTTGGGCAGTGCTATTTGGACTGAATAAATTTGATAAGTGGATTTATGGTGCTCAAGTAGAGATCATATCTGATCACAACCCACTTAAATATTTAAACCATACCACTCCTAAAAGCCCCAAGTTAACCCGTTGGGCTTTAGCCTTACAAAGATGGAATCACTCCATCGCACATAGGCCTGGTGTACAGCACCGAAGTGCGGATGCTCTATTCAGATTGGAATGAACCATCTCTTATGTTATATGTATAAATATAATTTTGTTTTGTTTGATGTTTTGTTGTTTAAGAAATTGCATTATTATTTGAATATATGTAGTGTATTGAGTTATCTTTTTTTGGACATATTTGTTTTTGAAAGAAATGCAATCGCATTTATATATATATATATATATATATATATATATATATATATATATATATATATATATATATATATATATATATCTTTTGTACCTGAATGTTATAAAATCAGCCACTGTGGGCTAATTTTCTGCTTAGGTGGGGCGTGTAAGGCACGCCACGCCTGATAACCCGTGTCAAGGTTGGCGTGTGGCAACCCTTCTTCCGAGGGAAGCTTTGTTGTTGTTAGGTGCAGGGGAGGGGACGATAGAGGAGAACGCAGAGGCCAACGGTTTTTATCTGACGAATATGGCTCTGTATGCCAAATCCATCTTTTTTTAATTACTTTATATGTGTTGTATGTGCTGTGTCCCTTAAAAACCATGTAATAAAAGTTTAGGACAAAACTCTGGAAGTCTTTTTTGTGTCTTCTCTGTTTCTCGCATAAAAGAAACCCCACGCAAGGCAGTTAAAACCGTAACATTAATTTTTTTCCAAATAAAAAAACAAAAAAAGATGAAAAATGCTCCAAGGCGTAAACTTTCTTTCTCTATTACGGTGTGCAATTAAAAAAACCTTTAAATTCAAGTCGGAAATCCTTGGAAAAATTTTTTCCATAGGTTAACACTGAGGGGAACGAATCCAATAGGATAAGTACACAGCAGTCTTAAGGGGACAAGGGATCTTCAACCTCGAATTTTTCAATTTTCAATTCTTAACTCTATTTACAAAAAAGATAATAATTTGCATTATTTTTTACTAAGACCCTTACAATTAAAATTAAGGATTTTTTGGTAGAATAATGCCTGGTTTTCAAAACAATTTTCAAAATTTTCTAGTATTTTTCAAAATGCTCCATGTGCATTCCAAATCATGTAAAACTCTTAAATTTTTTTAATATAAGTTTACTGTACATAAATAAACATAATTGTGCAACGATTTCTTTTGTAGGAATTTGGACCCCATAAATAATTATTTTTTAATCTGCCCGTTGTTTTCTTTTATGTGATTTTTCATGATTTATAAATATGAAAACTATTTGTGGTTTCAGAAAATGATGCACAAGTTAGTGGAAAATACTTCAAATAACAATCCTGAGAAATTTGGAAGAAATCAGAAGAAAAGTAGTGCACAGGGAGCATTTTGACAATTTCTAGCATTTTTGAAGAATTTTTTGAAAAAAATGTCCTATTCTGTCACACACAAAATACTTATCTGTGAATTGTAAGTATCTTCAACGTAGTGGAAAAAATATTACTTATTCTCATTTTGTACATGAGAGTAAAATACTGAAAAATTAAAAGAGAGAGGTTAAAGGTCCCTTGTTCCCTTAAATAGTGGCTTCCAAATAATTCAGCAGGATTGAATATCTTATTTAAGTGTTGTCTAATGACTGGTTAACAGTCTCCCATTTGGTCCACGGGAAAAGTATTTCCAGATCCAGAAATTTAAATGTAGTCACTTAACGCAAACAATTAATGTAGTATGAACACTTCTGATGAATGTAGAAGCAGTAAAAATAGGATTGATTAGTTACAGATGAAAAGTAAAGGGCTTATTGTATATTGAGACTGATTCTGGATTCTATAAGAAGTTACAAAATGGTCTTAGAAGTCTTAGGACTTAGTCAGGTGATCTAGAATGGACTTACAGATTTAAAAGAAATATTGCTGATAAGCACGAAGAGATAAATTCCGTTACCTGCAGATTTTTGGGGAAATTAAGTGAAATTTATAATAGATGAAGGAAGGTAACTTTTAAAGTGAAAACCAGTCAATGAGTCAAAACCAGTAAGTAATATAAAGATGTATTTTTCTGGAATGCATCAAGCAACAGGAAATACTTTGCTACATCACCTTTGGATGTATTTATGGCTTTAAGATAAATGAATAAATTTATTATTTCTATAATATCTCTTATTAGTTCCTTTTAATCAAATTTTTTTGGTGATTAATTTCCTGTGTCTTGTGAAACAGCTGAACTGCCTTGTTGTTGGGATATACAGGGTGTCTATAAAAGAACTCCGGGGTTTTGAGGCAAAATATTTTAATGAAATAAAAAACATACATACATGTTTTATACATGACTGAAAAGCTTACATTTTCAAGTTTTTTTAACACTTAGTAAAGTTCTATATGAGCCCCGTTAGTGGCACGGCAGACGTCTAAACGGTATTCTACCTTTCTAGTCTTTTATGAAGTACCTTACCGACAGTTGATCTTGGTAACCCCAACTCCAGGCTGCGTCTTGTCAACGATTTCTTAGGGCTTCGAAGGCATGAAGCTCGGATTCTGTCCACTTTCTCTTGAGACACACTCGGCCTACCCGGCGACTTTTGCTTCAAAACACTTCCAGTTTCCTTAAATGCACTGAACCATTGACGAATGGTTTTGTCAGAAGGCGGGTTAACACCATAGTTACGTCGAAAGTTTCTTTGTACGGTAACTACAGACTTCGTTTCTATGAGCCAAATAACATATTGAGCCTTTTGTTGCGGAGTCGCCATCATTTCAAATTTCGCGACGTCATTTCAAGGTCAACGCCCTGCAGCGCCGCCAACAGTTGATACAAACATTCCCAATTGGTATGAGTAAAACTTTTTGAGCTACTCTTTTCAGAGAAATCGACTAAATTTTGCTATATTTTATAGTTAGTGAGATATGAATTTTTAAAACCCCGGAGTTCTTTTATAGACACCCTGTATATATTCTGCAATATTTATATATATCTTGCAGGAAATATAAGGAATTATTATTTTTGAGTTCTCATTAGAAGAAACTAGCTTTGATTGGTTACGAATGCTGTCATATTTTACTATTCAAATTTCTAAAGTCATATTAGCTCTGAAGATATCGGAAGTAAAATATATTCAGCGTTGTTAGGTGTTAACAAGAAAAGGCGTTCATTGTAGCGAATTCGGTTTTTGCAATTCCAAAAGCAGCATTCAGGCTTGGAAATCATCGTCTTCTCCAAATAAAGTAGCAATTGACAGCTCAATGCGGTTCAACATATTTCGCACATCTCAGTTTGATGAAGCAAGTTTATGTCCTATGAAAACATTTTCACGTTGTGACATTATTGTATAATGTTAGGTGGCTAATAATACTCTACGGGAATCATAAAATATGGAAATTTTAAACATTGTTTATTTATAATGTTTAAAAATAATTTTTATTTATTGGTGGTTGGAGGTTGTATAGAAAATAGGGGTGGGAATATTTTATGTAATGAATAATTAATTTCTAAAAAAATCGTGTTACAAGTAATAGTAGATGTGAAGGAATTCTTTTTAGAAACTATCCAACAGTAAAAACAAAATAGCATAGAATTTGCATTAGAACGCAGTAGATGAACTCAGATTAATAAAACAGTTTTGTGTACATTTACCGTACTGAATTTTCTTTTTTTCATTATATTAATGACAATGATTTCATTATAACAATGAAATCATTTTAACCCTATCGATATATTATATGTGTTTTTCATTTAGACGCATTATGTACAGAAACAATACGAAAAATTAGTCTTTAAGTTCTTCGAAATATTCTTTGAGGCAATATCCTTTGTTGTCTCGCATAATCATTTCATCCATCTCTCTCTCTCTCTCTCTCTTTTGTATGCCCCTTGCAGAATTTTAGAAGGTTGCTCCGGATTTCAAGCCGTGCTATTTGGCACAACATGTATCGGAGTCCAACTCTGTCCGGTGCCAGAATAATTTAGACCGAGTATCATCCTGGGGCGTCATCTGGACTCGTACACACTTCCCACCCCTACAAACTTCACGGAGGGACTTTCCGGCTGAAGAATTTAACATACATATAACAGATTTTTTTCCCATACTCGTCGTAGATACGGGAGCATTCAGTGGGGATTTTTGGGGCTCGAACCGAGCTCCCGAAGTACCCAATCCCGATGCGATATCCACAACGCTGCTATGGCACCTAAATATTTCATATCAAACCATAGTACTTAAAAATATTTCCTTCAAATAATACTTTTATTTATTTGAGTAATATCCGTTGTATTATGTATCCAAGGGAATAGTAATTGTTTTAAAATAAACGATGGGAGAAAAAAATATGCCTTCGCTTCATTAAGATGTCGAATTTCCAACTAAATGTTGCATCACCTTGATTTTTCATAAGTGCGCTTTAGTTCTTTGCGACAGAATACAAGTATATCTGCTTCCCCTTATATATTTCAAAATTCATTCATTATTCATTCTGTGTGTAGAAGACCATCGCTCCTTGAATTATTTCTAGAGCACAAATTAATTAAAGACCCGAGTAAGGTAAATTGGCTAGCAGACCATATATCTTCTTCAGTTGAATAAACAGTATCAACAAACAAATACAGACTAATTATTTAGCATTTTTTGGCTGGAACTCGCTGCTTTAATTTGCTCAAAATGTTTTGAATTTGCATTCTGAAGGTTCATGCCAAAGTAAAATTGTCAATGACATGTAATGATGCTGGAAAATATCTCAAATTAATTATTCTTTAAGCAATGGGATGATTTTTTTAACGTTTCATTTAAATTTTTGGGTTACAAATTATTAATTAAATAGAATTGCGTTCAAGGGATTTTGTACAGCAGAAGTCAAAACGTTTGGTTGTATTCGGTTTAAATAATCTAGAAGCTTGAAATTGTTGTTTAATTATTATTCATTATAAATGAAAATAAGAAGTTTATGCTAGTCTGGGGTTGTTTCGCTACATAACTGTAAAAATGAAATGCTTTGCATATTGTCAGTTAATTAATAAAATCAGTAATTAACAGTAAACAATGCGCATTTAAATTAAACCTAATTTTTCTAAACAATTAGCATTTTAAAAGACAAGTTCTGCTCTATGTGGGAAAAAAATATAAGTATTTAGTGATGCTGCCAGACGCACATTGAGAACTTACAATTTTTAAAAGTGGTTTCAGCTTTGTTAAGAAAATATGTGTGCATGCAATATAAATTAATGACATCAAGCATCTCATAGGTAGTTTAGCAAAGGAAGTGCAATTATGAAGCAAGCAATTAAAAATTAACAATATTTTTACACCGCGGACTTCTTCTATAACTACCTTCAAGGGCCCTCATTACAACCGTTATAGTATAAGTCATTACATCGAACTTTTACCTTACAGTATTTCTTACTGTAAAAAGGGGAAATGAAAGTGAAATTTCGAAACCTTACATTTTTTTACAATGGCAAAAAAACTCTTTTATTTAAGTGTATCCTATGAAGAAATTTTTATTTTTACTCACATTTTTTTTATTTTTTTCCGCAGCAGTATCATACAGGGTGTGACAGAACGGACTCCCACATTTCTGAAGGTCACTGGTAAGGTATTGTTAGGGGTAGTGTGGCGCGGGAGGTAGCAAAAGTTCGAGGGAATCTTCAAGTTATCAGCAGACACCATGAGTTGGTCCGGTGAATATCGGGATTTTGTTATCGAGGCGTACTTTAAAAACAACGATTCTGTAACGTCGACACAGAGGGAATTTGAGAAGCAATTCGGGCTCTATACAATTGATGCCGTTTCTGATCGAAAAACAATCCTGAGGTAGGTTTCAAAACGTGAAAGCAAGTGGGTCTGCATCACCAAGGAAACCAAGTCGAACATTAGAACACCTGAAAATGTGCAACGAGTTCGTCAGTCCAATATTCGTTAAAGGGGAAGTTGCCGACATTCCCCTAGAGATGACGAACAGATTGATAAAACCTTTAGAGAACGGCTTCGGCAGTGCATCGCAAATAACGGACGCCAATTGAGTGATGTTGTTTTCGTATCCTAGTGGGACAAAACTAAATTGGTACTTTTCGAAAATATAAAGCTTTTACCTGTGCATTTTTCCGTTCGTTTTTTATAACTCTTTGAAATGTGCGGGTCCATTGTGCCGCTCTATGTATATATCATTATGCATATAAAAAATTCCTGAAGAGAAAAATACATGATGTAGTTTTAACGTAGGATTACGTTCCTCCATAACGACCCTCCGGAAAGGAAAATTTCAGACGCTAAAACTGTCCATCCGTACCTCGCGAGTTATAATTTTTGCAGTGCACCAAGCCTAGTCTGTATCGCTTAGACAAGCAGTAAACAGTTAAACATAAAGTACCAAAATGCGTCCAAATTTTGACATACATATATGTATATATATATATATATATATATATATATATATATATATATATAAACATACGTACATATATACATAACACATACATGCATATATACATACAAAAGAGGTAAGCAACGATAAGTAATCCTAAGTTAATAACCCGCGGTAGTTTCGTTAGAAGAGACTACAGGAATTTTTTTTTCGTATTTTACCAGTAGGTTAATTCACAATAACACAGTAAAAAACATTCTGAGACCCAAAGAAAGTGTTTCAGCCTAACCGGGTCTCCACGGAAAATTTCTAGGTAAACACTTAGATTCTCTATTTCAGGGACTGCAGATGCCGCTATTATTTTTCCTTGAAATGTCGTGAGCACTATTTTCTAAGGTCGCTTTACCGAGTTTTCTACCATTTTTTGTCGGTTTAATAAGAGTAAAAAGCACTTAAGGGATATCTGCTTGGGCCTTTTCAATTCGTTGTTATATTGTAGAGAATAGCTGTCTTGGGGGTTGTTTTAAGAGTTTACTGGAAGTCTTGTACATTTATATTCATTGAAGGGTTATTTCTACATCCACTACTGACTTCGACGAACATGTTAGCTTTTACAAATATCTATTTCGACGTAATATATCACTTAGATGTCTACACCTTTTTGTAAAGGAATCTATAAATTTCTTTTTTACCCTAGAAAGAGCAGGAGTTAATTTAAGGACATAAGCTAAAAACATATAAAATTTCAGCTGAAACTTAAGTTTGTTTTTTTCCTCTCAACTTGATGCCTGAAATATTAGCGATCTGTCATTTCCTGGTCTTGACCTTAAATATAGCGTACTGTTGTATCGCTTATGGCCTCCGGTTTACAATAAAAATGTAGTAGAATGCATAAAATCAAACAGGATCATCTTGATGTATAGGGAGGTACTAAAGATAATACAACGCTCTGCTAGGAGTAAATACCACTCAGTAAACGTCTCTCATATGCTGTAAAAATTACCTTTCATAATTAATAGTTGTAAGTCAATATTTCATCTCTCGGGTGGTAGGTTTATCATTTTAATAACATGTCCAATGATAAAGCAGCCATAAAAATACAATTCGGAGATATAAAATTTGCAAGTGCAACCCTGCTAGCAGGCGAGACACTATGTATTACGAATATGCACATCACATAAAACGCGCAATATAAAACTTCAGTATTTAATTAATGTATATGCCTTACATAATACAACATTTCCCCTTTCCCCGAGTCTCTCTTTTACTTCCCTTGAAAATACTGAAGAAAGCCTTAAACCGGGCTTTACTCCTATCTCCGAATGGAAGTAGTTCATAAAACGTACGAGAGATAGTTTGATCAGGCGTTATGAAATATTTAGTAAGATCGGTGACAGGAACGCTAATGTATACTGGTGTGCAAAACTTAAGGACCGTATGGTTTTATCCCATTTTTTTCTCAATGGAGTAACCTGGATGAAAGAAATTCACACCATAGAGACCTCAGTATGTAACACATTGGTGAACTAAATATCACACGTGCAAAAAGAATACAAAGGTTAATACAGAGTATATATAGGGTGGTCATAAAAAAACTTTACCAACATATGGACCTCTAGCGGCTGTTCCGTTCAACCGATTGAGATGAAATTTCAGATATAGTTATTCAGATGTATGAGCTCGGGAATATGTGAACGGCAATAAAGTGGCGCTCACGGCTACGGTTAAAAATATAGAAACTCGAAATTTCCGAATGGCAGCGCCAACTTTTTCCCGTCATAAAAACCTCAGCGCATACGAAAACCCAAAAGAGCTTTAGAACGTTACGTGTATCACAAAAAACGCACGCGTTTTGCATGCACAAAAAACAGCTCTGCGAACGGCCAACAAAAACATGATGATGGCAGCCATAGAAAAAGTGTAATCCAAATAAAGATATTTTTTTGTCCGATAGGTGTTGTCATCAGTGATTGGTGTCTTACATCTGTTATATGCATACTTCCTCCGTGCGCCCCATTGTGTTTTTGTAGGCCGTTCGCGGAGCTATTTTTTGTGCATGCATAACGCGTCCGTTTTTTTGTGATACACTTACCGTTTCAACGCTCTTTAGGGTTTTCGCATGCACTGAGCATTTTGCAGCGGGAAAAAGTGGACGTTGCCTTTCAAAAATTTTGAGTTTCTGTACCTATAACCGTAACCGTGACGCCACTTTGTTGCCGTTCACAGTATCCCGAGCTCATACCTCTGAATAACTATATCTGAAATCTCATCTCGATCGGTTTAACGGAACAGCCGCTAGAGGTTCATTTACCGGCAAAATTTTTTTTATGACAACTCTGTATTTAGAAGCAGCTAGAAAGCATTATAAAATATCGTACAAAGGCGTATTTCTCAAAGATTTAATAAAGCAAAGAAGTGATACTCAGTAGGAAATATGATGTCCTATAAATGCAATGGTTGCTTTTCAGCGTTTAATCATGATTAAAACGAGTTGGTTTATGAGCTATTGGGACAACATTGTCCACTTCTCTTCAGTTCATGGGCATTTTAAAGTGCAAGTATGCGTGCCGCAAGACGTTTCCCTAGAGCATCCCTCACATGTTCTATTCGATTCAGGTCTGGGGACTTCGCAGGCGAATCCATGCGAGTGATAGCCTCACTTTCCAACAGTTCACCCACAGCACACTCACGATGAGATCTGGCATTGCCATCTATGGAACGGAACTGAGAACCAATGGCATCTGGGAAAAGACATAAGTGATAAATGATCACCTCACTCTAGTAGCGGTTTCTTGTTACTGAACCACGTTCGAAAAAGGGGAGCTCAGTACGACAATTTAGAATGATGCCTGTCAGATTCGCACCTGACATATTCGGAATTGGGACAGATGTGACTAAGTTAAGTGTGATCGACAGGATCATTAATAAACTCAAAGGGGCCCAAAAAGGTAGCGAAGTTTGAATAAGCCTTTTAAAATGACCAATACTAAGTGAAATGGACAGGTCGTTAGAATTCATTAGCAAAGACCGCTTACGCACAATGTGGAAGAACGAGACGGCAGCTGAAACCGCAACTGCAAAGTCGACACAGGCGTGCCGACAAAAAGAAAGCCGCAAGGGTGAACGGCGGTCACTATCTGTTGCGGCGGCCTCAGGGCGCACGTCTCCGAGAACACACTCGCTTCGGGGGAGCGTTCGTCAATCCGAAGGTCCGTTCCTCATCACAAGCATGGCTGGGGGGTCATCGGGCTCTCTGGTCCAGGGGAACGGCTGCAATCATCGGCCTGCGGCGGACTCAGGGTGCTCGTCTCCGCATATAAGCATTTGCTTCGGGGGCGCGTTGGTCCAGGGGAACGGCTGCTCCTCTCTCGCTAAATGACAGGTTAGTCGGTCGGCCTCTCCGGTATTGGGCTCTGCATCTATCTTATATCGGTTTGCTTTTCGGGTACCGAGGACTTGGCTTGTCTCTCCTGCATTAAGTTAGCAGCCCGTCATCTCCTTCTCTCTTCCTTCACCGTCGACAGGGACTTATGTGTTCCTCATGAGAAATATCAAATCATTCTGCTCTCTCTAAAAACTTTTTCTACCGAGCTCAACTTCCATCATTATTTATTCAGGCCCTCATTGGTGACCACCTTCTGTCCTATAGGTCGATCTGGGGCCGACATTGGCCCCGGATCGACCCTTCATTGGCCGACCACCCATTTTATATTCATATTTTCTCCAATCAATATTGACGGGGGCGTCCGCCCTTGCACCTGTCTGGGGTTTCTTACATTTTTAACTTCTCACGCTCTCCTATGGCCTCCTGTGGTTTTTTAACGCCGGTCAACCTCGTAAACTGCCTCACCCCTTTTCTTCTCCTAACTCTAACTCCGTTTTCAGATTTCCCTCAGCTCATTATCACCAGCTGGGCCCTTCGTTAAACGCAGCTGTTGACCGTTTTCTCATTTCAATTGCCCCCTCTCAACTTGTTATCTCTCCTTCCGATTCGCATACGCAGTACATTATCCCGCTGTTTAAGGCATCTCTTTTGTCTGATTCTCTGAACTACATTCTCTATCGCACCTTTTTCTGAACACATGTCGTGTCTCCACGACATATTTCCCTTGTATGAATGCTATATATATATATATATATATATATATATATATATATATATATATATATATATATATATATATATATATATATATATATATATATATATCTTACTAGTAGTACGTATGCTTTATGTAGAAAAGCAAAATCTATAAGTGCAAATATTTAAATAAACATTGTTGTTATGTAATAACTGTGTTTGAATGAAAAGATTTAGAGTGCCACTTCCAGATATGCATAATCAAAGGTAGGGTAGAAGTGCAGATTCTCTATAAAATCACCTCTAGCATTTGCGCTTCATTTTCCGGATTTTAACCAGCGGATTACTGTCGGTCCTAAAGTTTTGCACACCAGTGTCTATAAGGAAATTTTAATTTTAATTTAATGCTACCTTTGGACCTTAAAACGCACCCTTATTTTAAGTCAATTTTTTATATAAAAAGGTGTGTCTTATGGCCTGAAAATACGGTACTTATTTTAGACATTTCTTTATCTATGAGTAAAGAGAACAGTTCAATATTTTAACTACTTATCCCGTCAACTCCCTGTTCTATCCTCGAGATACTTTAAAATAGATTTTCCTCCCTTCAGGAAGAATAGACTTTTCTGGCCACTATTATGTTTCCCAGCTTCATTCATTATTCAATCCCCTACAAGTTTGTAGAAAACCACCTCTTTCAAATTGGCTGCGGAGAACAAACTAATTAAGTACCTCAGTAAAGAAAATTGGTGGGTAAACAATTGTTCTATTTATGAAAAGAAGCAACTCTGCGAGAAGCAGTGCCGCGAGACTAACATCATATCTTTTCACGATTTTTCTCCGAAAGTTTTATGGCATGTACGTTATGTTTCTAATACTGCACCGCTCGCTGAAAACAATGCCAATGCACTTTCTCCACAGTAACTAATTCCTCTCAATTTTGTCGAAAAGAAATTTGTTGCAAAAATATTCTCCTAAGTTTCATATCCAAGGTGTTGAATTTAATAAACTTTCGACTGTACCTCTGGCAACAAAAGGAAAATATTTATCATTCTTATGTAAGTAAAGTTTGAAATTTTGGCAGATTTCTATTATTAGGAACTTTTATTACTTTTAATCAACTTAAATATTTAAATTGTTTATTTAAATGAAATATACACCTGTATTTTATTTCTATTATCAAAATATTTTTGAATATATCGATGCAAAACCAAATATACTCATTGTGAGTCCTATTTAACTGATAAAATGATTGATAAATATTTTAAAATAGGACTAAATGAAAAAAGAAATAACGTGAATTTTTAACGTATTGTACGAAAGTAAATTAAAAAAGTAAAGGTAATATAAACTTGAATATTTTAAACATTATATCTTGGCTCAAATTTATTTTTACATTTCTGATTATAAAGCTAAGTTTTTTTCTCCATTTCTAGTCAATAAATAGTCAATTAAATGAATTAGTGGGTAAAAGTTTGAAGTAAAATATTGTAGAATCCTCATTACTTGTTGAAATATGCCGGAGTATTTTATTTCTATTATCAAAATATTTTTACATATTTCGATGCAAAACCAAGAAAATATATTGATTGTGAGTCATAATTAACTGAGAAAATAATTGGTAATAAAATAAGTAAAATATTCTCAAGTAGGAATTTATGAAGCAAGAAATAATACAATTTTTTAACATATTATACGATAGTAAATAAATAAAGTAAAGGTAATATAAAACTGAACACGTATAAAAAGTATGTCTCCGATGAAAGCTATTTTTACATTTTCATTTACAAAGGTAAGAGATTTTCCAGATTATTAGTCAATTATTGGTCAATTAAGTGGATAAGTGGGTAACACTGAAGTAAAATATTGTATAATCTTCAATATTTGTTGAAATATACACGAGCTTTTAATTCCAATTATCAAAATATTTTTGTATACTAGATGCAAAACCAAGCAGATATATTGATTGTGAGTCATATTTAACAGGGAAAATAATTGGTAATAAAAGAGTAAAATATTCTAAAATTGGAATTTATGAAACAAGGAACAATAAGATTTTTTAATACATTGCATGATAGTAAATGAATAAAGTGAAGGCAATATAAAACTAAAGATGCATAAACATTATATCTTCAATGAAAACTATTTTTACATTAGCTGTTACAAAGCTAAAAATTTTTCAAGATTATTACTCAATTATTAGTCAATTAAGTGGATAAGTTGGTAAAACTGAATTAAAATATTGTATAATCTTCAATACTTGTTGAAATATGCACAAGCTTTTAATTTCTATTATCAAAATATTTTTGCATACTTCGATGCAATACCAAGCAAATATATTGATTGTGAGTCATATTTAACAGGGAAAATAATTCGTAATAAAACGGGTAAATATTCTTAAATAGGAATCTATGAAAAAAGAAAAAGTATGATTTTTAACATATTGTACGAAAGTAATGAAAAAAAGTAAAGGTAACATAAAACTGAATATATATAAACATTATATCTTGGATGAAAACTATTTTTACATTTCCAATGAAGGTTCTAAGAGATTTTCTCGATAATTTGTCAGTTATTAGTCAATAAAGTGAATTAGTGGGTAAAATTTTTAAGTAAAATATTGTAGAATCCTCAATACTTGTTGAAAAGTGCAAGTGTATTTTCTTTCTATTATCAAATTATTTTTGCATATTTCGACGCAGAACCAAGCAAATATATTGATTGTGAGTCATATTTAACTGGTAAAATAATTGGGTTATATTCAATAGGTAAAATAAAATGAGTAAAATATTCTCAAATAGGAATTTATGAAAACAGAAATAATATGATTTTGTTACGTAATGTACGAAAGTAAATAAAAAAAAATTAAAGGTGATATAAAACTGAATATTTAAAACATTATATCTTGTTTACATTTCTGATTACAAAGCTAAGGGATTTTCAAGATTATTAGTCAATTATTAGTCAATTAAGTGAATTAGTGGGTAAAATCTTGAAGTAAAATATTGTAGAATCCTCAATACTTGTTGAAATATGCAGGTTTATTTTATTTCTATTATCAAAACATTTTTTCATACTTCGATGCAAAAACAAGCAAATATATTGATTGTGAGTCATATTTAACAGGGAAAATAATTTGTAATAAAACGGGTAAAATATTCTCAAATAAGTATCTATGAAGAAAGAAATAATATGATTTTTTTTAACATATTGTATGTAAATGAAAAAGTAAAGGTAATATAAAACTGAATAAGTATAAAGATATCTTGGATGAAAACTATTTTTACATTTCCAGTTACAAAGCTAAGAGATTTTCTAGATTATTAGTCAATTAAGTGGATAAGTGGGTAAAACTGAAGTAAAATATTGTATAATCTCAATACTCATTGAAATATTTACGAGCGTTTAATTTCTATTATAAAATATTTTTGCATATTTCGATGCAAAACCAAGAAAATATTTTGATTGTGAGTCATAATTAACTTGGAAAATAATTGGTAATAAAAGAGTAAATTATTCTCAAATAGTAATTTATGAAATAAGAAATAATAAGATATTTTAACTTACTGTATGAGAGTAAACGAAAAAGGAAAGGTAATATAAAACTGAATAGGTATAAACATTATTCCTTCTATGAAAACTATTTTTACATTAGCAGTTACAAATCTGAGAGATCTACTAGATTATTAATCAATTATTAGTCAATTGAGTAGAAAAGTGAGTAAAACTGAAGTAAAATATTGTATAATTTTCAATACTTGTTGAAATATGCACGAGCGTTTAATTTCTAGGATCAATATATTTTTGCATATTTCGCAGCAAAACCAAGAAACTATATACATTGTGAGTCATATTTAACTGGGAAAATAATTGGTAATAAAACGAGTAAAATATTCTAAATTTGGAATCTATGAGAAAAGAAAAAATAGGATTTTTTAACATATTGTACGAAAGGAAAGAAAAAAGTAAAGGTAACTTAAAACTAAATTGATATAAACATTATATCTTCGAAGAAAACTATTTTTACATTTCCAATTTCAGAGCTAAGAGATTTTCTCTATTATTAGTTAATTATTATTCAATTAAGTTAATTAGAGGATAAAGTTTTAAAGTAAAATAGTGTATAATCTTCTGTACTTGTTGAAATATGCACGAGCATTTTATTTCTTTTATCAAAACATTTTATCCAATTTTAGTGTGAAATGAGGCAAATGTCTTGATTGCAAGCCAATTTAATTGAGTAAATTAACTGGTAATAAAAGGAGTAAACTATTCTCAAATAGGAAAATATGAAAAAGAAATAATATAATTTTTAACAAAATATTGTGTGATCATAAACAAAAAGTAATAATAATATTAAAGTGAATAGGTATAAACATTACGTTTTGGTCGCAAAACTAATTTTGCATTTTTTAATACTGATTGATGTAATATTCTCGAGTAATAGTATAATTTCTATATGACCGTTCAACGAAAAACTAAAGAATTTTTAAGGGCTTATAATGCTCTAATTTTTAAATCATTGTTATCTCTAGGGATATCTTGTTTCTACTACCAAAAGAGTGGTTACAGTGCTAACTACTCTTCTGTTGGTAAAACATTTGAATTCGGTTCCAAAGTCCTTTATCATACTTTTATTTCCTAAGTGTAGTATCCATTTGCAGGACAATTAAATACGACATTTTAAAGGAAAATTTTCCAATCGCCGTTTAGATGCAAAAAATTCATGAAAATAGTGCTAAAGTACTGACGTTCAAATTGCCAGTAATTTTTCGGTTTTTAAAGATTTTTTTAGACTTGAATACTTTTAAACGCATTTTTTTTTCCGTTTCCCCCCTCTGAGAATAGCAATCAGTGATCTCTTTGAAAGTCAACACATGCTTGGAATTAAGCACTTCGCTTTTGCGTAAAAGTTGGTTTTTTTCCCAAAAGTTGCTTTGAAATTTTATTTTAAGAAAAAAAATATTCCATCTCAATTTTGCCATTGATTGAACTAATATTTAAGTATACAATTGTTTTTATTGTTCTAGAGTTAAAACCTCCTCTTGAATTAAAAGAAAAATAGAACTTCTCTTTAATCTAAAATAAAACATGTGATGGTTTACTTCTCATGTTTTATTTTCTTCCTGCTTTTTTTAGGATTACAAACCACTACCATAAATCCTAACTGTAAAAATAGTCCTCAAGGAAAAAGTGCTTACTTGCTAATAGTGGGCGAAAATTATGGATGGGCAACCCACCCTATAAACAGGTTGATACTATTACCGTCTGATCTCAAACACAAAGAAAATACTGCCTATTCAGAGTAGGGAAAATAGAATTTGCGTGTCTTCATCCAAGAAAAGTCCATAAAGTGATCCCACAGAGTTGAATTTGTTACAAGTTATATGAGTCCACTAAGCATACTAAGCCTCGCTTTCAGTCCTGCATGATGTTACTATCAAGTTTTGATAAATGAGATACAGGAGAGTGTATCAAACCTTAGAGAATTTTAACGAATTATATTTGAGTTTGATGTAGTCCCAATACGTGGCCCTATGAAATTAGAAATCATCATGAGAATGACTGCTACGGCAATGCCACGTGCTTAAATAAACCGAGAACCGCTACATCTAGACACCTAAAAAGGTTTAGTCATATTTTCACTTACCTTTCATTATTTTGAGTATAGTGAAAGAAAAAGAAATAATCATGTGCCATAGAGACTCGGCTGAAAGGCTTTGTATTTGAATGAAAATTTTCTGCATGCATTAAAATGAGAAATTTTCTGTTGTGGTCGTTTACATAGAAATACTATGAAATAGCAGAGGATACAAAAAAGCATTTCCTTAGTAATGCAAGATGACGTCATAGGGATAAAATGCAGGTGTATAATATAGCATAGATCCAAAATACAATAACACAAAAGAGTTATGCAATTCTTTATTGCTATGGTATTTAAGAGAAAAAATCAGATACTGCAACCTTATTTTGTTACGGGTAGGTATAAATATCAATATGTATTTTTTTTCGTTAATAGATTATGTTTTAAGCTATACTGTCTCGCCGATAGTGCCCTTTAATAGGCATTTCAATGCGCCGTCGACGTGTTAATGCTCATGTAAAAATAGAGTGTTAAGCAATTATTAATTAATTAATTAATTAAACGAGGATAGTTTTTAAATTTAAGCGGATTGAGAAAAAGACCGTGCTTAGTTAGAAAAGCACTGCCAGGTATATTTTCTTAGAACCCTTACAGTGAACATTAAGGAAAATTTCGTAAATTTTTCTTCCATTCATTCTAGGTTCCATAAGTGTATATACACTCATGGACAAAAAAATTAGCGCACCAAGAAGGAGTGGTCAAAATGAAACGAAATTTTACATACGTAATGACTACTTTGATATAAGTAAATGATAAGAAAATTAAAGAAAAAGGATAATTTATTTCAGAGAAAAAGGCAAAAGAACAGAGGAGTTAATACTCCGTTGGACCCCCCTCTAGCGCGAATGCACGATGCGATACGATCGGGCATTGAGTCATACAAGTTCTGTATGATATATTGAGACATTTCGTTCCATATTTGCTGTAACCTTGCCTCTAATTCGTTCAAACTCGTGGGATGCCCAACTCGTCGTCCCAAATGATCCCAGATATGCTCGATTGGAGACAAATCTGGGGATCGGGCAGGCCAAGGGAGGGTAGTAACAGTGCGGAGACAGTCTTGTGACACCCTTGCCGTATGAGGCTGAGCATTGTCTTGTTGAAAAATGGCTCCTGAGAGCCGTTGCATGAGTGGCAAAACATGTGGTTGCAGGATTTCATGAACATACCGCTGGGCTGTCATTGTGCCACGGAACAATACTAGGGGTGACCGTGTATTCTAGGCAATGGTACCCCATACCATCACACCAGCTGTGGGAGCGATGTGTCGCTGTACAGCAAAGGCAGGATTGAAGCGTTCACCACGGGCTCTCCACACACGAACACGAGTGTCATCACTGCCGAGATTGAATCTGGATTCGTCGCTAAAGACGACCTGGTTCCATTCCGCTGCAGTCCAGTTTCCTCGTGCGCGGCAAAACTCCAAACGGAGGCGTCGATGGGTGGGCGTCAAGGGCAGCACACGTAATGGGCACCGCGATACCAACTGTCCTTCAGCCAGGCGCCTTCGTATGGTTCGAGAAGACACAGAGGCCCCTAGTGAAGGTGCTACCTGTGCCTGGATGGCGGCTGATGAAGCAGTTGGCTGTACGCGTGCATTTCTTACGATGTGGCGGTCTTCTCGACGACTGGTCTGTCGAGGGCATCCTGAGCCTGGTCTTCATGTACATGACATCTCTCGGGTCCACTGGTCCCAACACCTCCTCACAACACAATCAGAGCGGCCTAATTGACGAGCTACTCGCCTAGCTGACCACCCAGCTTCCATCATCCCGACGATTATCCCCCTCTCAAACTGCGACAACTGCTTATATTGTCTTCGAACACGGTGTAATGGCATGTCTATGTCAGCTCTTCCTTTATAAATGATTCAGCACACTCAAACGAGCTTTGGTTACCTGTTTTATACTCCACAGAGTACGATGTTCAACGCCTTCTACCGGCTATACGTAATTCGCAATCACGCTGTATTTCTAATCATTTGCATATCTCCCCGACATGTACCTTCCTTGCAAGTTTCGTTACGATCCCGCAATTGTTTCTTGGTGCGCTAATTTATTTGTCCATGAGTGTAAATATATATATATATATAGTATATATATATATAGTATATACATATATATATATATATATATATATATATATATATATATATATATATATATATATATATATATATATATATATATATATATATATATATTCTTTCAGCTTGACTTTCATAAATGTCCATCGCTGATTTGACAGTTAGAAGTGGTAGAAATTAGGCTAATAGCATCAGACAAAATAAAAGCAAAATTTAGTGACATTACAATTCCCCACATGCAAAAATACGTAGGAAAAAGGCAAATTTTTTTCGATATCCTTTTACAGTAATTGTAAAACAACTTGTCTCGATAATCTACATTAAATAAAGTGTTCCATTAAGTACACTAACTTCAGCTATTGCATTGAAATCATATATGAGAAAATTAAAATTTAGATTCCACCAGTCCCACTACACTTCCTCGAATCACCATCCTTCAATAAAAGAGGCAAATCCAATATTTCAGTCAACAATACATCTTGCCGAATATGCCGTCATCTTATTGCTTTAAACATATAAACTTGTTTCCTGAGATAGAATAAAGGCCATTCTTGCTACTTTCTACGTATCTTTACCTCATTCATTATTCATTTGTTTGCACAGGCCACCATTTTCAAATTATCTCCCAGCACAAACTAATTAGGAACCTGACTCAAGAAAACTGCTAAGTAAATAATTTTCCTTCTTGAATAAAAGCGGCGGGTGCAGTGAAACAGAAACATTATAATTATCAAAATTTTTCTTCCCGAGTTTTAAGGTGAATTTGTTTACAGTGTTACCGGTGTTGCTATGATACCTATTTCTCGTCAAATAAAAATGCCTCTAATTTAATTTTTCTTTTGGTTTTTGAAAACGAGACTTTCTAAAACTTACTCATTAAATTTAGGATTTGAAATAGACATAGACATAGACATGGTACATTAACGAGGCACCAGATATCAGGGCTCCTAGGATTTGAAATAATTCATATTAAAAAGTTACATTGTTAGACAGTTTTTAAAAATTGCGGTAACTGAAAATCCTAATAAAATCTTGTCATGTATTTGATCCTTTTAAAGAAACTTTAATTTAAAAATAGGAACTTTAAGAAAATATAGTATTTCATGCCTCTTCTTAAAAAGACTAATTTTAGTAACTGTTTTTTTCATAATTTAATATAGATGATAATGTTATACAGTGATTTTTTTTTTTCATTTTGAAAGAATTTATATAATTATGTCTTTTTATAAATTTATGTGAGACATTCTAAAACTTACTCATTAATGTAAATATTAAAGTAATTCATATTCAAAAGTTACATTGTTATTCAGTTTTTAAAAATTGCAGTAATTGAATACCCTAATAAAAACTTGTCATGTATTTGATCCTTTTAAAGAAACTTTAATTTAAATATTGGAACTTTAAGAAAATATAGTGTTTCATGCCTCTTCTTAAAAAGGCTAATTTTAGTAACTATTTTTGTTATAATTTAATATAGATGATAATTTAATATAGTGATTTTTTTCTTTTTGAATGAATTTAAATATTTATGCTTTTTTATAAATTTATGTGAGACATTCTAAAATCTACTCATTAATTCAAAAATTTAAATAATGCATATTCAAAAGTTATATTGTTATTCAGTTTTTAAACACTACAGTAATTGAAAATCCTGATAGAAACTTTTGATGTATCTGATCCTTTTAAAGAAACTTTAATTTAAACAATGGAACTCTAAGAAAATATTGCTTTTCATGCCCCAACTTAAACCATCAACGCCCAAATTAACAAATTTTGAAATTTTCCCTTGAAATTGATAGATATGGGTAGAAATGCATAAATTAAAAGTATTTCAAAAGCATTTTGAAAATTTTTTAACTGCAACCATATTTTTTAAGCCATCCACATTTGATGAAACTGGGCGTTTGTATGTAAAAAATGTAAAGTTTTTAAAAATGAAAGATTTACATAAAATTATTGAGATTTAATATATAAACAAATAGTTGGCAAAATAATGTAAAAAAATCAAAATTTATTTTATAGATGTAAGAAAACTTTTTTTTTACATTTTTAAGGTTGATTTTATTTGAAAAAGAGGAAATCTTCGTATGTATAATGTTGCATTGAAATAGGTTACTGCAATATACCTTCTAAAATCTTTGATTGACATCATTTTAGAACTATGGATCTTTTTTTAAATGACATAGCCATTTACAATAGCCAAATCTATCATTCTAGTAATAAGGCAAAAGTACCATTTCTTTCCTCGTATGGCTATAGAATGTTTATCTAGAAGCTAATCGTGAAGGTCGACACCCCCCATAAATGGCGTATAGAAACTTATAGCATGAGGCTGATTCACTTTCACCTTTTTTTTTCTACACTCCATCTTTGTGCTGAAGAAAGCGGCAATATGGTATCAAAAATAGAGGCCAAAGAAACATATGTCCTTCCATTTAACAACAAGAATTTCATTTGTTTTGTCAAATTCACTATCGTAAAACCTTCTTTATTTTTTACTCATTCTCTTATCATCCATTATTGGGTATTTTTCAGTACGATTTTCTCGTATTGTTCCACTAGGTCTGAACTGCATTTCTTTCAGTTTTTTAGCAACGCATGACTGGTAAAGAAGTTGTCAAAAAAAACTCGATGGCTTTTTCGATCTTCAACAATAGATAGTAAATTTAACACCACTTTTGTACCTAAAGGAAGTTTCTCAGATTCAGAAGTATTTGATTCGTTTCCACAATACAGTGTAAAGTTGTAACATTAACCATCGTTGCCACACAGAGCCCAGAGTTTATACCCAAATCTAATAGGTTTAGATTTTATAAATTGTTTCAGAGTATGATGACCATAATACCGAACGATCATTTCATCAAAGGGCAAATTTTCATGGAAAATGCCCCAGTTCTGAAAATTCTTGGAAAGCATTTCTAACAAAGGACGTATTTTAAATGATTTATCATGTTTGTTATACTGATGTAATTTATTATCTTGGAAATGTAATAATCTCTTGAGCCCTAAGTAGAAATTTCTAGTCATAGCATTCTTCACTACTGTTACTTCTAAATCATCTGCTTCTGTCCAGTAGTCCCGTTCACTGGGTAATGTATGATAGCTCGAAAATATCAGAAATCCTATAAATAATTTTATTTCATTTTTATTCACATAAAAGTTCAATTTATTTTTCATTTGGGGAGCATATCGATTAGTTTCCTCTATTATCATATCATAAACACTTTCAGTAAAAAATTCTTCAAACAGATCAACTGGACTCATATTATTAGTTTCCGCTGTCAATATATCACAATTTCTCTTAGAAGAATTTTCCAAAGTCCCAAATGTGTAAGTCGGGGTTTCATTCGTCCATACAACTGATATTTCTTTTTTATGTTTACGGGAATTGTTTTCCTTCTTTTATCCGAAATAATAGAGTTATCATTATCATCTGGTATTATAATTTCTAATGTACCTACAATATCTGATACAACTGGAGTACCCAAATCATCATCATCGAATTGCTCTTCATCTGTTAGATCATCTTCATCTGGAGGCATTGATATAATATCTTATTCTATTTCTTCAGAAAAATGATAAGCAGTTGAATCTTTTAAGCTTGTAAATGTTTTATTTCTACTCATTTTTCAGTGTTTATTTATAGTTTATCTTCAAAAAAATGTAAGAAACACTTAAGAAACAAATCTGAATATTGAATAAGATATATACGGAAACGCCCAGCGTCCTCAAATGATGACGGATAAGTTTTCCTGTTTATTACGGATATATTAACAACAATAAATATTAAAAAAACATGCTAATGGCATAGCATGGACTATCTAGATTATATTTATACCAAATTGAAAGAATTTACCTCATAAATCCAGTACCATACAGTAGCATAAAAAATACACAATATCATTACTAAAAAACCTGGAAATTATACTGCATCATTCCCGCCCATTTTTACTTTGTTCCAAAGAAATTGTATTTCTCACCTTGCATAGTGCTGTCATCTATCAGACCAATTTGTAAATAAAATAATATTTTTTAATTTAATGCACGGAATAGCAATTTTTTGTAGCATCATCAAATGAGGACACTGGGCGTTAATGGGTTAAAAAGGGTTAATTTTAGGAACTATTTTTGTCATATGTGATGATAATTTAATATAGTAAATTATTTCTTTTTGGAAGACTTTGAATATTTATGTTTTTTTAATAATATTTGTGAGACTTTCTAAAACCTACTCATTAATTTAAGAATTAAAATAATGCATATTCAAAAGTTATATTGTTATTCAGTTTTTAAAAATTGCAGCAATTTAAAATTCCAATTAAAATTTATCAAGCATTTGATCCTTTAAAAGAAACTGTAATTTAAGCATTGAAACTTTATGAAAATGTAGCGTTTCATGCCATTACTTTAAAAGGTAACTTTTAGGAACTATTTTTGTTGTATTTGATGATAATTTAATATAACGAATTCATTCTTTTTGAAAGACTTCAAATATTAAAGCTTTTACATAAAGTTATTTCATTCTGAATTTTTAAGTTATTAAAAGGCCAAAGATTGGAGATGATCTCACTATACTTCTTTGCACATCTAGAGGTGTTACTTATTTTTCTAATAATTCATTTCTATCACATTGTTCTGTTTTTCCTGGGTTCGATAGGATTGAATAAAATCTCTTCAGAAATTGCACACAAAATAAAATTTATTATTCTGTAAATTCTTCAGGCGCATACACAAATTCAAACAGAAAATTCGCAACAACTGTCTTCTATACATCAGAAAACTCTAAAAACAAAAATTAGGATACCAGAGTCTTCAATACAATACACGCCTAACGCACTTTGAACACATTCAATTCTCAGTAGAAAAGAACTGTGTTCCAATGTCAATGTCACGTACATTTATAGACTTCCAAAGCGCCCCCTATCTGTCAGTCAGTTAGATATCTCTAGAAGCTTCCAGAAAACTCTAGACGGCAAGTTATCGACCACTTGGCGCCATATCGCCAAATGTGGCGAAATATCACCAAATGTGGCGACCAAAATAAGTCACCAAATCCATCACCAATTTGGCGATAACTCTCATATTTGGCTAGATTACCATAGCCTCGTAAAATTCGCAACAATATGTTTATAAAAATATTTAGTGTGCGTTGGTTGGGAGTGCTACGGTCATTTTTCGAAACATGTGGACAAATTAAACCCACACTTACTACTTAAAGCCGATTCCGAGCGGCTATTAGCATTCATCCCAGCTGTAGGACTCTAACCCACAGACTCCGGTACCAATTGCAAGCTCCCTAGATATTCGGCCACCATCCTGTAAAAATTTTAAGAATTGGAATATTATTAAAATTGTACAAAGAAACTCCAATTACAGAAAACAATACAATCTATCGGTCTCAAATCTCACTTATACAAGAAGAAATGAAGATGAACATTTTATAATGCAAATAAATTGTATTCATCATAAGAGCTAAACACTACTGTTGAGTAATCCTGAATTGAGAAATGTTCAGTTTTATTTTTCATATGAGAAAATAACGAAAACGTATTAGAGGAGATAGATATAATAATCCTAAGAATGGTTTCTTTTTGTATTATGGAATGAAACGCACGTTAAACAAAACTATTGATCTCTCAACACGCCTATACAGCTAGAATTGAAGCATAGTAGATTATGATGCTGATGAATAGCTGATCAAAATACTAGATTCATTACCATCTGAAGCATAATGGCTAACAACTTATACACATTAGAATAACTACAATAACCCAAAGAATTAGAGTTATATTTATTTATGAAGAGGGATGTTTGACAGGCAAAACCATTCATCTTAGACCGAACACAAGCAAAAGAACTGAAGTCCTGCATATTGTAATGCTAGTAGGTATAATTGATCCAACTTCCAGACTCATTAATCATATTTGGTTCGTTGGCCCATAGTGTATCTTCTTTTTATCAGATTAAAAACTTAAAAATCAAAATTTTATATAATTTATGAAAAGAAACATAAAAGCAAAACTATTGATCTCAGATTATGCAACAAGAACTGAAGCGCAGCATATTATAATGCTAATGAACAACTGACCAAAATTTCCAATTCACAACACATTTAGGTTTTTTGCCCTACAACTTGCATTCATCATAATAGATGGAATGATTTAAAGAATCAATGTTCTATTTAATTTGTGGAAAGAAACATACAAAAAAAACTATACATCTCAGATCACGTACATGCCACAAGAATGCTTATAATGCAAGTGAACAACTTATCTAAATCCACATGCTTAGTTTTCAAATGAATAATCTCAAATTAGTAATCTAACCAGTCTTCATTACTCCTTTGCAGTTCAAGCGTATGCTAATTACTCATTTGTAATACTTACCTAATGTTACCTAAGACTACAATGAAAAAGAAACTTCGTATTCTGTGATTTCACATTCATCAAAAGAAATGTATTTCTAATAAAATTTCAATTCTAACAAACAGCCAAATACACATGCACATGCGTCCACATGCGTAGTTTTCAAATGAATAATCTCAAATTAGTAATCTAACCAGTCTTCATTACTCCTTTGCAGTTCAAGCGTATGCTAATTACTCATTTGTATTACTTACCTAATGTTACCTAAGACTACAATGAAAAAGAAACTTCGTATTCTGTGATTTCACATTCATCAAAAGAAATGTATTTCTAATAAAATTTCAACTCTAACAAACAGCCAAATAACTTTCGTATGAGTTATTCGTTATAGTGTTGCTCGATTAGTGATGGAGGGGGATGCTATCACATTTGCACCTTATGGTATTCATCTGTACCAGGGGTACTCAAACTGCGGCCCACCAAGCTTTTATGTGCGGACAGAAACATTCACACTCATTATCAGGCAAGTGAATTTATAAATATTATTTTGGAAATTTGGTCCCGAAAAATACAAAACTGTACAAAAATCTATAGAAACCAGCTTACTGATTCTTTCTTACCTTAATGATGTATTGAGAGTAGCATGTACCAAGTACAAATATCATTTGTTTTAAATAGTCAAAAGTTTGTCTCAGCATTAAAAATTATACTAATTTTTAAGTAAACTTTTGAATACATTTAAGTTTTGAGTTCAATTTTTAACATTATTACATTATGAGGTATAGTGTATTATCTTGCGGCCCGCGTAACGTAGAAAACACATGCATGTGACCCTAGGGAAAAAAACGTTGAGTATGGTTGATCCAGACTATTAGACTTAGTCTTGTGGATAAGTTCTGATTTTCAGCAAGGCCATGAGCTACAGGGGCGTACGCCTGCGAAAATACTATTGGCTGTGCAAAGAGCAAGACCCCCAGAGAGCTAAGGGATTCCGAATTTGTTTTTCCCTTTAAAGTAGAAATTTACGGGAAAAAATTCAATGGGAGATTTTTCAATCACTCCATCTGGACTATTGCGAATATATTTATCATATAATTCGGGGTATTCTTTGGCGAGTCTTTTTTCAAGTGGCTTCTCACAATTAGAATCGAGGTGTAGAGAGGTAAAAAAAATATAATAATTGCTTACACTCTGTAATGGGCCACCCATATGGTATAGTGGTTAGCGTCGTATTCTTCCACTCAGTGGGCTTGGATTAAAATCCCGAGTAAGGCCTGGTCGTTGTCCCCTAATATGGAACAATGGTGGCTAAACTAAATGGGGTTCCCATAATAAAGTAGCCAGCAATACTTCGCGGTGAATAACAAAAGGTGAATGTCTTATCACAAGGGGCATTAGGGAAAAATAAAACTATGAAAAGGTGGAAATTAAAAGTAAAGGAGAAGATCTTCAATATGCACCGTGGTTTCAGTTATTTTATTAATATAAATTTATATATCAGTGGACTGTATAAGAATTCATTACCAAAAATATTTAATGTTCTTGTTTAAGTGCAACTAATCAATCTTCTTACATCTTTTAATAAATGTAATACTGGAATGGATTATCTTTAACATCATCTGAATAATACTTGAATAATAAGTCAAAACTAAAAAATTTAGTTCGATGCATGCATCCTTAAAATGCATTTAATAATTGACTTCATTTTAACATATAACTGTTGAATTCATGACCCACTGAATAACCCTTCGGAATTAGGTTTTACAAAATGAATAATTGACTCCAAAATGTCAACAGTTTATCAACAGTAATCTGCACAGAATATTTAACAAAAAAGAATAAACGGAATCGTATCCAACATAGCGATTTTTGAATTCCTTAGAATATAATATACACCACAACAGGTTAAAACGTTCCTTAGCAATTTTTTTTGCCATGACTCAGTTTGTGCAACAACAACAGAATAAAAAACATTTTAGCTTGAAGTAAAAAAAAAGTTACATACTGATGCCATCTATTGACCAAAAACACAATTAGAATACAAATTACAAATAATATGATGAATTAAATGAAACAATTATTACACTCAAGAGCCAAAACATTATGACCACCCCTACATTTTGGAATGAATTTACCTGGTTGACGTGGAAGGCACGTGATCAGACGGAAGTGGTATTTAACTGCTGCTGGAGAGTCTGAAGAATCATTCTTTCACTTACTTCTGTGTGTGATGGGAAAGGCTGCGGATCTAAGCGACTTTGATAGAGGGCAGGTTGTAATGGCTCGAAGGTTCGGAACAAGTATTTCCGAAACTGCACGACTCGTGGGTTGTTCGCGACCTACAGTTGTTAGTACTTATGCAAAGTGGATGAATGACGGTGAAACCAGCAGTAGACGACATGGTGTTGGACGTCCACACGCTATCAAAGAAAAAGGTCGTCGGAGGCTGTCTAGCATGGTGAAGCAAAACTGGATCCAGACAGTGGCTTTGCTGACAGCCCAATACAATGCAGGGCCAAGTAGAATAGTATCACAGCACACTGTTCAGCGGACACTGTTGGATATGAGGCTACGCAGCAAACGTCCCACTCGTGTGCCTTTGCTGACCAAGCGTCATCGCCAACTGCGCCTGCGCTGGGCCCGGGAACATCGCGACTGGTCCATGGATCAGTAGGGGAGAGTCGCCTGGTCAGATGAATCACGGTTTGTCATTCATCACGCCAATGGCCGTGTCAGGATACGCCGTCTTCCAGGCGAACTGTTGCTCCCTCATTGTACAGTAGGTCATACACAGGCCGGTGGTAGCGGTATTATGCTTTGGGGGACGTTCTCTTGGGCGTCTCTGGGACCCGTGGTTGTGGTAGAGCAGACCATGAATGCTACACGGTATCTGAACATCATTGCGGACCAGTTGCACCCTTACATGGCCTCTGTTTTTCCAGCTGGAAATAGAATGTTCCAACAGGACAACGCCCCGTGTCACAAGGCTAAAATTGTGTTGGAGTGGTTCCAGGAACCTGATGCTGAATTCCAGTTAATGTCCTGGCCGCCTAACTCACCGGATCTCAATCCGATAGAACACATTTGGGTGTCATGGGACGGCAGCTCAGAGTTCAAAGACCACCAATTCGCAATATCTCGGATTTGCGTGACCGTTGCTTAAACATCTGGTACAATCTGTCTCCGGCCATCTACCAAGGACTTGTGGCATCCATGCCAAGGCGGGTTGAAGCTGTGTTGCGCACTAAAGGTGGGCCAACTCGTTATCGAAAGGTGGTCATAATGTTTTGGCTCTTGAGTGTATAATGAATTATTTAAAAATAAAAATAAAAATAGTAAGTCTTTTATGAAGACTGAACATGCATAAACACATGATTCGACAGTAGCTGAAAACTTTCTAATGTAACAAGAAAGAAAGAAAAGAAGGGGATTTTTTATGGGAAGCGATCTCTGACCATACACTCGCCCTTAAAGCCAATGGCTGTTCCATGATGTGATTGTGAGTTCAGACTACATCTTCCCCCCTCCACCTCTGTCCAGAGGATATTATGACACTTGTAATGCTTTATGTTTAAGAAGTGTGATAGTATTTCAGTAGTAGCGTTTTAAACATGGTATTCTGGAGATGCATAGACGCAAGCGATAGACTTAACTTTATTTTAAAGCGGAGGCACTTGTCGTCAAACATTCATCTATACTATGCCGCAGTTTACTGTCTATTTTATTATGTGGGACCATATAGGCGGACATCATTAACCTCTATGAAGGGACGACACAAACAGAGGCATTTTTCGTGGGGCGATGTCGGGATTCGATCCGAGCACCGTCAGCACCGAAAACCAGAATGCTGTACAACAGAGCTACCACAAGCCCAGACGTAAGTTCATGTTTTGTAAACCTTGTCAAGTATCAACTGGCTTAGTTTCATATATATTGTTCCTTAGCCCTTTTTCTAGTCCTCATACAACAATGAAAAACTATAAGAAGAGACCATTATGTTCCAAGGGAAAAATAATCTTTATCTTAAATTTTTCACGTTCATATATAAGGCGTCATCCCAAGAAGGGTTATCCCAAGGCGTCATCCCAAGGGTTATTCCCAACCTGAATTTTATAAGATAACGTAGTAAGTGTGTGATGCATGTTGCTTTCTCTGTTGGTGTAATCAGCTTCAAAACGTTTTTTAGTCATCATACAGGGTTCCCACCTATAACCGTTACACCCCCTTAACTTCTAAACGGTGAAAGCTTTGGCCATAAAGTTGGTGTCTAGGTATAGTAAAAAGGCTATGTGCTACTCGAGGAGACAATTTACAACGCCATCTATTAGCAAATTTTGGAATTAGCGTTTTTATCTCAAAAAACGTTACGAGATACGGGAAAAAAAGTCAATTACAAAGTTGTTCAGCATTATCGATTTAGTAAGTAAAGGCACCTTGCACACATTAATACTTAAAGCAGAATGTAGAAAATGAACATTTCTTTGGTCACGATTTCGAAAGTTGTCATGTCATAAAGCCTGGATGAAAGAAACTGAGACACTTCTCTATCTTCAGGATCTTTTATTTACGTTGCTGAAAATGCTCTCCATTAGCCGCTATAAACATTTGCACTCTGGGCTGGATTTGTCGCTGCACTTTGTGCAACATCCACTCTTTACGACATGACAATTTCCGAAATCGTGACAAACAAATGTTGATTTTCTACATTCTGTTTTAAGTATTAATGTGCGCAAGGTGTCTTTTCTTACTAAATCGATGATGCTGAACAACTTTGTAATTGACTTTTTTACCGTATCTCGTATCGGTTTTTGAGATAAAAACGCTAATTCCAAAATTTGCCGATAGATGGCGTCGTAAGTTGTCTCATCGTGTAGCGCATAGCGTTTTGACTGTACCTAGACACCAACTTTATGGCCTAAGCTGTCACCGTTTAGAAGTTAAGGTGTAATAGATATAGGTAGGAACGCTGTATTTACATTTAAAGGCAGTGAGTTGCTCAATTTCTAGAAATTAAATTTGCCCTCACGGGAATTCATCAGAGTTAGGAAATAGATTGGAAAAAACTAAATGGTTCGAGATTTTTCATTTGTCTTCCTTTGACAATAATTATTTTTGACGAGTTTTGATTTTAAGTACTCTGAAATGCCTTTCATGTAGCTAGTATAATCAGAAGAATTCAAATCAGAAGTCACAAAGCCAAAATAAAATATTTATTGTAACTGTTCGTCTGTTAGTTGAGAAGCGTTTCAACAAATCAAGATCAGTAGTTAAATGTTGAACAATACTCTCTTCAACTGGTTCATATGTATTCCCTAACTAAAAAATAATTGTGTGTATTGACTTATGATAGCACATGTTATCTAATATTATTCCTCTAGACTGATCTTTTACCATCTATCATATTATTTGTTTTCTCTATATTAACAGGAATTAACATCTACTAAACTAGTGAATGAATATTAAGAATGCTAGTGATCGTTGGAGTTATTCTATGGAGATATTATCAAATTATTCCCTTTATTACTCTAGCTTTTCAACAATTATGTTAATATTCCTGAACAAATTGAGACACTGTTATGTTGTGATTATACTAGTAATAATGTATGTAGAAATTATCCAAAATATCTTAGAGTCAACTTCATCATCATAATAGACACTGAATTCGTTGATATATTTTGTAAGGTATATTTAAGTTACAGTAAAGGTAAATAGTTTAATATATGCTGTGGATGTATATCATTAGTCAACTTTCATCAAAAGATTTATGACGTATAGTTTAGATAATTTATGCTTACTTGGTTTAAATCCTTTGTTTCAACACTAAAGGAATTTAATATAGTTGAGTTACGCTTGATGCGAGAAAGAAAGTTGAGTTACGCTTGATGCGAGAGATGAAAGAACGAAAATATGGCTATTTAATTTTTTCGCACAAGTAAAAAATTCAATAAACAACAGGTATTTCCAAAATTGTATGTAAACTATGGTTTATCATGACGTTGTTACGGAATGTTGAATACATAGGTTTCAGGATCGATTAATGTATGAAAATTACGTGGGTCCTTAGTTACTAATATATATATATATATATATATATATATATATATATATATATATATATATATATATATATATATATATATATATATATATATATATATATATATATATATATATATATATATATATATTTCTGGACTGACGCAAATTTTTAATTGTTCTCTACCCATTAAAATTTAATTTTCTGCCCTTTTCTTCCAAATAGGGAAGCCATATTCATATAATCTCAATTTTAGCCTTTTGAACATAAAACGGCATTAAATTGGTTTTCAAGTGTAAGGAAAAGAACAAATAATCCAATGGTAACTTATTATAACTTATACCACAACGATTTCAAAGTTTCATAGATTGCCAAGCACCTATTTCAAGAAATTACATGCAAAGACACCTCCTCAATCAGTGCAAGTTAGTGCATCGCTTACACATACGCTTAAATTGATAGATAAAAGTTATACTACAGTGAATGAAAATGTTTCATAAACATCTTAAAGATCAGACAAACATGTCATATAAAACCAATGGAAATATTGTTTTAGGTATCTATTCAATGATATTAAAATGAAGAAAAAATATATAAATACAGTGAAACTTCTGAATGGCGGCCAGTGATGATTCCGCAAAAACATTTGCCGTTCTGAGGAGTGGTAGTCTAACAGAGGTTTCTTCCATAACATTGGCTCCATGGAGTCTTAATAATAGGTTCTGAACAAAATATAGTCGTTTGACGGGTAGCCAGCTAAAAAAGTTTCACTCTATATAATTCTTATATTTATAGATTTCTTGTGTTACTTGGTTTCATGTGTTTGTTAGTATGTGTTAATCTTTTTACAGAGATTTCAATAAAAAACATTGTTAGTCATCGTAGAAAATTTTTTGAACATGATTTGCATTTCTAAAGAAAAATTTACATTCGGGAAGTCAATTTTAATCCTGGTCTGCATAATAAAGTAAAATTACCCTGTAAAAATATATATTATACAAAGTATAGCAAATGCAATTCATTTTTGTTCAATATTTTCTTTATTTATGCAAGTTTTGTAAATTTATATACACTTTAAAATCAGTCTACAGGCTCATAAAAGCCCTTGTTAAATTTGGACTGTGCAGGATTTGGAATGAGCATTATGCCAGGGATTTTCTGAAGAGGTTTAATATATTGTTCAGTGTTTAACATCGTGTTAAAGCTGTTTAGATATATTTAAATTTTACCCAAGTAAAGTTCTTACACAGGAATAAAGATCACAATGTCAATGACATGTATGTAGGTAACATTTGCAATCTACTAAAATTTATCTCCGCTATAATATAAAATTGTGTTTGTTTATAGTAAAAGGGTGATTTATGGGTTACTCCACGCTAATGTATTGGTTACACTTTTACTATATTTTAATCGATCTATTAATATTATTTACATTCTGAACGATTTTCTTTTCTCTCCTCTGATGAGGCTGCAATTAAGGGCTAAAGTGAGCTTTATAGAGAGTGCGGCAAAATCGACGTTTACATTTCAAAGAGAAACAAAAAATGAACAAAATAATTTAGAGATAAAAGCTTTCATATTTTAGAAGAATAGCAATCTAGTTTTTTTCCCACAAAAACTAAACTAAACTCATGGCACAACAGTCCGAATGTGGACCAAGGCCGGTGGGGCCAATCTACGATTTCTTGACCGTGGGCTTAGGGGGCCATACAGCATATGTCTCAGTCAGGTGGTCAACCTGGCGTGGGACCGCCAGAGTTTAGTTCCCAAGCATGCTTGGTCCTCATTTTATCGACCTTCTCAAGGGATTAAAGGCTGAGTCGACCTTGCCCTATCGCAGGATCGAACCCTGGACCTGTGGTGTTGAGTCAACGACTGCCGCATTTAAAAAGAGCGCTGCTATCGCTGTATATGTACTATGTGGCGTCTTGTGAGCAGACGAGGTGAGCTCCGAGTGGAGAACGGTAGTTCAGAGATGAAACAATAAAACCACGAGAAAACCCAATATACAGTCCATATTTAATTTTGAGTTGTGTCATTTAATTTAAAGAGTATTGAGCTATCGATGGTCCAAACATTGTGGTGTGGCAGCTTGGAGGTCGATGGAAGTTTATAAATGGTCCATAGTATTCTAAGGGTCTATTGGGGGTCTATGATAAATTTTTCTGTCTTAAAATTTAATTTATTTTTTAGGAATATAATTATTAGATAAAAATATCCCTTTTAATATGTATATATACAGATTTGCATAAGGCGGAGTAGTCCATGCATCTGAAGTTGAAAGTCATCACGCTTTTGTATGTACATCGAATGCCGCAGTCGGATTTTACTTGTGTACCAACACTCGGCAGAACTGTTGAAATCCAATGGACCTTAAACAGCACATGGGTCCCCCCCGATTCAACCATGACAAGCAGTTTCGTTTTTTCTCTTCGCAATGTTTGTACAATTACGATCTGTGTTTATGAAATCTTTTTTATACTTCTGTTATTAAAAATGAAAATAGTACAAAAATAATAAAACATAACCCAAATGAACAACTTTTTCTAATTTTTTCGGCATATTCTTAGTCAAATTTTTATCTGTAAGTGTTTTCTATCTGCATAATGTGGTACAGTTATTTACATCTGTAAATGATCTTAGATATTTTTTTCCAACATGCAATTTTTACGTGTCTCAGGGTAAATAAATTATTCATCTTTTGAAAGTACTTCCAAAATATCCTGTTATATGCAAAATTCATCGAACTTATTCTTCAAGGAAATATATCTTTTTCTTTCCCTGAATGAGAAAAACTTCATGTTTCTTATAAGTAACCTTTATCTAACCTCTTCATGCAAAAAAAATCTCACTGCTTCTTTTGTGAAGGGAAATTAATTCATATTTTCTTTATTCTAAAAAGAGGGTATAATTATAGGGAACTCGTCATCAGGGTGATTAGGCGGCAACGACCATAGTTTTATTTACAGTAATCGTCGAAAATGTCCCGTCAGGTGATCAAAATTTCTTAGGTTTTTAGAAATTACATCGTCATTAGCAGAACTTGGAATAAAACAGTAGAATGCATCGTATGAAAAATGAAATATTTCTCCATTTGGCATTTCCAAACAAATCAGAATTTATCAACAAAGTTGATTTCTTTCAATCACATAAAACTGAGCCCTTAATCATGATTAACTTTAGATTTATAGTTACTGATTGTTTACCTTTTTTTACTGAAACTCGTCATGTAGGTGGGTATATTGACATCGGTTTATTTTAGCTCTAGCTTTAGCCCCTTTAATCTACAGTGGTGGCAAAAAGTCCTGAACACACTCACTTTTTTGCCTAATTTTTGTGTTTGATTTAATTTTTCGTTATTAAATTATCGTACTATCTTAACTATTATTATAGATTTAATGTATTTTTTCATGCTGATTTCAAATCTGTATGTAGAATTCATGTAAAGTGAATAGTTTCATCAATAACTTGAAAAAACCATGATAAGACAAGCCCAAGGACACTGTAATAATGAGTAACTGTTTTCAAACAATGAAATGCTCCGTTATTCCAACCAATCAGAGAGCATTAGGGATGAAGGGTTGAAAGCAGAATGTGCAGCATGTTTTAATGTATTGGAAGCAGTTATGTGTTGCAATTTGAAGTGCTTGTGTGGAAAATATTAGAATTATGGGTAAATTTTCATTTCTTCTGGATAATAAAAGGTACAAAATAATACTTCTGAAAGAAGAAGGTTATTCTATGCGCCAAATTGCTGTTCAAGTACCATGTGGTCTTTCTACTGTCGGGAGAACGTTGAAAAATTATTCTGAAACACATTCTATTGCGGATATGAAGCGATCAGAACGACCGAGAAAAACAACTTTATGTGAAGACAGGGAATTGCACAGGATTTCACTTTCAAACAAAAAGCTTAATTCACCGCAAATTATGAAACAACAGACTATGACATTGAATGTGATTGTCTGTCCAAGAACTGTGAGAGGAAGACAACTGGAAATTAGATTACGAGGCTGCAAACCTCACCCAAAACCATTACTGACCGATTTTCAAGGCAAGAGGAGATTGGCGTAAGCAAGAGATCATTCATAATGGACTATTAAAGACTGGGAAAATGTAATATTAAGTGATGAAAGTCAGTTTTGTATTTCTGGTAACCAAAGTTGTGCCTGTGTAAGACGACACTCTCATGAGGAATTCAGCCCTCAGTGTCTGAAGCTCACAGTAAAGCACCCAACGAAAGTGATGATATCGGGTTGCATGTTTTCTCGTGGTGTTGGAATACTTCACATCGTAGGCCGAATAGTGAAAGCCAAGGATTACAATGAAATACTACAAAATAAATTGCTACCAAGAAGAATCATAGGACTCCAAACAATTAGCAATGAAATTTTTAACGCCTATGATTGGTTTATTTTCGTCTCAACGTCATCTTTTCCTTAATGCAACGCAACGGACTCCTATGTGAACAGGCCCTAACTCTTGCAGTGCGGAAATCAGATTAAAGCTCTTCTATCAGTTCGTGACATATGTGTCAGCGTAACTCTTGTTCTAACTTCGGAAAATATTGTGGGATTACAGTTAACTACAAGTATGTGTTTCAGATTGAGGTTACATTGGATTCTCCCTCAGCAGAAACAGGTGTGTTTTATGAAGAGATTGTCTCGATCAAAAAGTACGAAAAGTAATCATACTTATGTTTTAGAAACATTAGAAATATTTTCTTGAGGAAGTTTCGGATGCATTTATAACAACAATATACACACTCGTATAATTTGTACACTGTGTAACAGTGATTGAGTGTATGCTATAGCCTTTAACGTCTTTACAAAAATAAACTATTTTTTCGATGTATTTATTAACTCGCTTTCTTGTTTGTTTGTGTGTTTGTCGAGTACAAATCTTGGAATCGATTTTTAACTAACTTCCCGACTAGCAGGACATTTGAAAGTTTTAGAATAGCTCAGAACACGATGACAATGCATTTTTTTATACTTTTAGCAATCTCTAAGCAGAATTGAATTAACTTTCAGTTATTTTCAGTTAATTTTGCTTTGTAGACTGGTGCAGCCATCTATCGGCCGAAACGGGAACGAAAAGTTAAACGCAAATTAACTGCCAATTAACTTCATTTTCTCTCAAGCTGATGGGATAATTCATCAAAAAAATTTTAAAGTATTTATTAATACATAGAATTGTCAAGTTTATATGACTCAACAGAAAATTTAAAAACATGGTATATAAAAAGTTCTTTTTATCTTGTAATTATATAGTTTACACACCAAGAGAAGAAGAAGGTCTCACAGTTTGATTGTAGCTGCTATTATTTAAGATGATCAATTTTAAAAAATATCTTTTTCAGGAAATTAGTTTAATTTATTTAATATTTTCTCACTTATTATCTTCTATTTATAATCAGAGTTCACAATAAAGAAGTTTATACTTTATATCACTTACATAATAAAAACGTAGAGTGAAAATTTGCTATGGTAACTAATATATTCATCGATGCAAATAATTTGAAATTATATAAATTAAATTATATGTAATATTTGTGGATTTTACTTGACAAAATTTAGCATATGATGCAAGTAAAGACAACTCTTTAAATAGCATTAACATACAATGATCTAATACGAATAGTCTAATGATTGCC
Source organism: Dolomedes plantarius (assembly GCA_907164885.2). Taxonomy (NCBI): domain Eukaryota; kingdom Metazoa; phylum Arthropoda; class Arachnida; order Araneae; family Dolomedidae; genus Dolomedes; species Dolomedes plantarius. The sequence continues at coordinate 222,003,540 of OU015490.1, forward strand.
CCTTGGATGTGATTGAATGATCTTTTTATATATCAATTCAAGACCTGAAGAATATTTTCACACGTGGTATAATTGTAAACTCTTCTTATACTTTCCATAATTCTTATACTTTCCATAAAAGCATAATCTTATTCTATGAAACTTCAAGGTAAGTTTTATTATTTTAAATTAACTAATTGCCTTTATAATTAAATCTAATTTTATTTTCAAAATATATTTTTCCTAAATCCTAAATATTTGGTATATCATGTCATAAATATTAAATATTGTGTATATCAAAATATTGTGTATATAAAAATACAGTTGTCATAGACGTTGCTGTTTAAAACAAAATAATTTCGCAGTTCGCAGACGCAACGAGAATTTGTTTACACGAATCTAGCTCTTGCGGAGCGGGAATCAGATTAAGGCTTTTCTAACAGTTCGTGACATATGTATCAGCGTAACTCTTGTTCTAACTTCGGAAAACATTGATGTGGTAGTTCAGTTAACTACATTCAGTTCGTGTTGCAGATTAAGTTCACATTCGATTCTCACTCAGCAGAAACAGGTGTGTTTTATGAGGAGATTGTCTCGATCACAAAGTACGAAAAGCAATCATATTGTTTTAGAAACAGGGGAAATATTTTCTAGGGGATGCATCGGGTGCATTCATTATAGGAATATGTATAATTTGTACTTTATGTAATTGTGAATGGGTATACGCTTTAGCTTTTCATGTCTTTACAAAAAAAATAACGATTTTTATACATTACTTACGAAAAGAAGAACAGCGTCTCTCAATTTAATTGTAGGTTTCAATCTTTCAGATAGTGAAGTTTTAAAAAAATATCTATGTAAAGTAATTTGTGTGATTTTATTAAATATTTTTTCCTATTCTTATTATTTATAATCTGTATTAATTATAATATATAAGAAAATTGTATTATATATATATAATACAATTTTCTCTTTCACTTCAATTAACCTTTCACTTTCATTAAATAAAACACGTATTCGAAATTCTTTCATTTTATTTCAATAAAGTATTTCCCCTTAACCCAAAGTCTTATCTAGAGATAACCAAAGTAACCGATTATATTTCCCCCTAATACACGTGTAGATAGAAAGAACTTATATAACTGGACGATGAAACTCTTTATCGAATGTTCGAGCATATGACATGCGAGGTCAGATGTTTTCAACTGACCAATAAAAAGTTTAGCGCGCCTATACTTTCTCGTGAGTGGAGTGTCTTTTTGCACCTTTGCCTGTCTGCCACAAAACTGAAAAGATGTAATTCTTAACATTCTGTGTCCCCTTTCTCTTGGGATGATCCAGCCAGTTCTGGACTTATAATTGTCTGTTTGTATTATAAAAGTTCCTAACACGTCCAAATGTATGTGCTCTGTATTCCGTAACCGTGAAGTTTCTAAAATAAATTCCATATTAAAAAATGCAGCTGACTCCTCTGGACACGACTTAAAAGTGCCTACGTCCAGTGTGTCACGACCACAAGATTCTCCAGGATGCCACGAGTTCATCATTACTGCGTAAGATATATATATATATATATATGTGTGTGTGTGTGTGTGTGTGGCTTGGTACAAGAAGTGCCTAAATCAGTTGCGTATGACTATTTTGAAAAACATTGTTTTCAATGTAAGAATTCCCAAGTCTATACAATGGTTTAGAAAACATTCTAAAAGTATCGGATATAGTATATATATATATAGATATATATATATATATATATATAGTATAAATGTAGTATAAATGTAGTATGAATATTTGCTACGGTAATTAATACATTCATTGGCGCAAATAATTAGTAATTATATGAAGTAAATGAAATGTAACGTTTGCAGATTTTACTTGACAAAATTTAGTTTATAATGAGAGCTTAGAGAACCCTAATTTTTTTAGGGACATGCAATGTTCATATACGAAAAGTTTAATGGTTTCAACGCTTGGCTGCTCTTGGATGAGAGTTTTTTTAAGTTAGTTTAAGACGGGAAGACTATTTTTACTTGTGATATCATTTTAATTTCGTCTTATTCTCTCTAATAAAATCAGAATCATTTTATTAAAAAAAAACTGAAAGGTAACTTCCGTTACTATAAATTAACTAATTATAAAGCGTTCGAAATTAAATCTAATTTTATTTTGAAAAGAAAATTTTCGTTAGTTCACAGGGTGTTCACAGACTGACATTTAATTTTAATTAAACATTAAATTTCAGATTATTTTTTCTACCATCAAAAATTTTTTAAATATCATTTTCAATATTTAATGATTTCTTTAGAGATTTATATAGTCAAGCGAGGAAGTGATTTTCTCTATTATTTATTTAAGTGCTTCTTTTATGATTTTAATATTAAAAGAATGCTGTTCGGGTAGTGCAGTGGTTTTACTCACAGACAATGTTTGAGCATGGTTGTTGTTCTGATCCATCTCTATTTGGCTTCCATGATAAAGAAGCAATCATATTCGCGGTGCGATCAAGAATTAAAAACGTCATTTATCATTCAAGAGATCATTTTGAGATCCCATCATAATAGTAAATATGAGGTGTACATATAACGTTATGGTCATTTCGATCATTGCCAGCATTACTTAGTCGAACCAGTACTAAGTACTCGTCACATATAGAGGCTTGTGGTGGGTGGATTGGGACTCCTTTAGTTAAACTATGTGTAAACTTTCACCGAATACAAATAAATTTGTTTAAAGAGATACCTTATTTCCGTTCAATTAACTCATATTAGGACCCTCTTCTCTCTAAGCGGTGGCAAAGGCTGTTTACTATACAAATATACATATACATACAATTGTATATATATATATATATATATATATATATCCATCATCATTTGCTAATTGAGGTAACTCCATTATCATTTGTTAACATATTTATTAAATCTCTTAACGACTCTCAGCTCCATAACTAAAAGATATGGCTTCCCAATCCCCATTAAAATCTGTGCGCCTTCGGCACACGTCTTTTTCGTTCCCTAGTTATCCATGACTCTGAAGATTTTCTTTGTTTCAACTTTAAAACCAACGCTCAGTACGCTCAGTACTTATGCGTGATTTCATATCGTACATGTTCTTTTGCTAAACTAAGCACTTTCTTATCGCCAAACTGGAAGGCTATACGTCTACCTAAAATTCTCCTTGGTTCTTCGGAGATTGAATTAAGTCGAACCCATTAATCCTATTTTCACTGCAATGCCTTGTGCCGCTTATTTGAACTCCCAGACTTTTAACACTCCATCGGGCGCGTCTTGAAACTTACGTCATCGGGCGCGGTGTATCTGTCAGATACATCTCTGTTTTATGTGTTTTCTGTTAATTTTTATTACTTTAAATCTTGCTTTTTATTCTTTTTACGTCCAGGCTTTTACACCCGGACCTCCTTTTATTTATTTTTTCACAAAACACCTGCTAATAGAAGTAAACCGATAAAGGCTTTTATTTCAATATTACCTGTCAGTCTTGCATCTCTTTCTCTACTACATAGATTAGAAACTGTAGAAATGTATTCTTTAGTGCATTTCACAATTATTTCCAATATTTCGTCAAATAAAAAACAGTTCCAAGAGCCGTATATTGATTTTATATCTTTTGCACTTCCATTTACTCCAGGTAATTTTGGGATAATAGTCTGCGACCTACCTTTGACATTATTTCTTCCGATCCATTTTGCCCATTTAGTACTATTGTCTTTGCCTTCATAAAAATCATCATTATTAGCATCATCATCTGTTCTGAGTCATTATAATCACCTCCACTGCTATCAGAATCAATTTCACAGGTTTCTAAAATATCTTCTTTGTCATCATCACTTTCATCAAATTCTTCAGCAGTTTATTCCTCATTTCCCTCACTATATAGACTACTATGAACTAGCTCAAGGTCTTTGTGATTATTCAAATCTAAAAAGCTTTTAGCACTCATCATGGGAAAAGATAAATCAAAAACGTACAGGGAATCTTAACACTTCCGTAAAGCTTCAAGAGATAAACGTTATCGGGCGCGTGTAAAACTTCAAACAATATTCAAAATCGGAAATAATCCTACACGGAACTGGTCGTTACTGCATTCCAAAGGAGCAGGTGGTGAGATGGGCAGATACTGATAAGGTCAAGGTCGTAACATCAAGTTTAAGGGATCAAAAGCAGAGATATTGACACTCGTCTATCTGTCAGATCAACGCGCCCGATAGAGTGCAAAATTGTTAATCCTATATTTTAATAACTAAAATCCCGTTTTAAGGTAGCGCGATCGCCTCCCCCCCCATATTTTTAGCCTCACATATATATACACTGCTGCCCACTGTAAATGCAACACCCTGAAGGAAACATGCAAATAACATGAAATTTACAACATGCATTAGCGGAGGTGAGATATGCAAATGATTAGAATTTCAGCGCAGACGCACATCACGCGCGTCTGTGGCGCCACTTCAAAGCGCTATTTAAGGCTTGGAGATTTCGACAATTTCAAGTTCGGCAATTGTGTTTTTCTTGTGGTTTTTCAAAAAAACGATCAATTATGCCTCGTCGAAAACAGCGATCATCTTTTGATCAAGTATCTGAGTTCGACAGAGGAAGGATATTGGCGTACCGAGATTGTGGCTTATCTTTCAGGGAAATCGGTAGTCGTGTTGGACGAAACCAAACAACTGTAATGCGGATATGTGTCTACCCTTGAAGCAGAACTACAGACGTCTCCGCCGCCGATGGTGCGATGACAGAAGGATTTGGACAGCAGAATGGAATGAAATTGTCTTTACTGACGAGTCACGCTTCTGTCTGCAACACCACGATGGTCGCATTCGAGTCTGGAGACACCGTGAAGAGAGGATGCAAACAGCTGCGTTATGCACCGCCACACTGGTCCTGCACCGGGTATTATGGTATGGGGCGGTATTGGATATCACTCTCGCACACCTCTAGTACGCATTTCCGGTACTTTAAACAGGCAGCGCTACATCTCCGAGGTGATGGAGCCAGTTGTCCTTCCTTACCTTCAGGGCTTGCCCACAGCCATATTTCAACAGGATAATGCGCGACCACACGTGGCACGCATTGTCCAACGGTCCTTCGTCAATCGCCAGATTGAATTTCTTCCCTGGCCGCCTCGCTCTCCGGATCTTTCGCCAATAGAAAACATGTGATCCATGGTTGCTCTACGATTGACCCAGAATCCATCCCCATCTGCCACAGCAGATCAACTTTGGCAACGTGTGGAAGCTGCTTGGTCTGCTGTACCCCAAGAACTCATCCAAAGTCTCTTTGAATCAATGCCAAGGCGTATGGCAGCGGTGATCTCCAACAATGGCGGCTACTCTGGCTACTGATTTTGGCAGGAACCACACTTCACAGAAGTCTATAAATTTAATCATTTGATAAGTGGTCAACATGCTATTTACAAAATAAATTTTGTTGTGATATCTCTTGTCTTTCTGGGTGTTGCAATTTGGGTGGCCAGCAGTGTATATATATATATATATATATATATATATATATATATAAATCCAATATTGTAAAGAGCCACCATCTTTTCTGTTAATAATACTGTACTTGGAAAAAAGTATTTGGACACTGCAGAAAATCGGGAACTATGCAAACACTGAGTTTGCCGAACGGTATGCTGGAAAGGCCATGGGTAAAATTGAAAGCAGTTTATTTTGAATTAACTTTTCATTCACTCAACTGGAACTATGCCGCGTGGACCTGAACTTATCGTGTTCCAACGAGGGATCGTCATACGATGCCATTTGTGTAATCTCCCTTTTCGAGCTATTGCATCCAAACTGGATATCCCAAAATCGAATGTAGCATATGTTTTTAAGCGATGGAAGCAAAACGGAGCAACAACAGCAAAAACACGTTCCGAATGACCTCATAAGCTGAAAACACGTGACAGAAGATGCTTTTTACGCCATGTCAAGAAGTCACACACTTCTCCTGCCCCTGGGAGTGCTTTAGAGGTTGGAAATGCATCTGGGAGCTTTGCTAGTGACAAAACTATCCGCAGATAGCGGACGTAATCGGTCTAGCCGCTACATACAAGCCATTGATTATACCTGTTAATGAAAGGCTTCGCTTGGCCTTGTGTGTCGTCCTCGACCGTTGAAGAATGTAAAACTGTTATTTGGAGTTATGAGTTCCGGTATTCACTATTCCGGTGTGATGGACGTGTTTGGGGGTGGTGATAAATTGGAGAACAGTTTCATTCAGACAGTGTTCGTCCAACAGTGAAGTTCAGAGGATGGTCCATCTTAGAGTGTGGTTGTGTTTCCTGGTTAAGACTTGGCCTTTTGCCTTCTGTACCTGATAACATGAACGCTGACGTGTACCTCAAAGATCTAGATAATTGAGCCCTGCCTATACTATGACAATACTATGGAGATAACGGTTGTTTCTTCCAACAGGATCGAGCTCCAAGGCATACTTCAAAACATGTGCTGTACTGATTTCCTCAAAACGAGGTGAATTTCGTTTCTGACCCTCTCAGAGCCCCGATCTCAACACACTATGAACACTTGTGGTACGAACTGCAGCGAGGGTACTATCCCGCTACCCACGCCCATTTTCAAACCAATCCCTTCTCACTGCTTTGCAAGAGGCATGGAGAGCTATTCCTACTCAAACTTATAGAGAACTTGTGGAAAGTATACCTCAACGTGTTGTCGCTGTAATACAGGCAAAAAGAACGCCTTCTCGTTAAAAATAGAATAATAAAGCACTTTTTTCTAAAAAACATGCATTATCCAAATACTTTTGTCCATAAAGTGTATATTAATAGAAACAATAAATATATGCAGTCTGTAAAAAAGCCTGAAGTAGAAAAAGTGCCTTTTTCGCTCTTAAGAAGGTTTCTACACAACATTTTATTAAGTAACATTAAAATATCCAAATAAATTTGAATAAGCTTCCGGGAACAATAATAATGTAACTAATTTCATTGATAAAAATTTCATATTTGAAATATTGTTATTAATTGAGAAAAGCTTTTAAAATTTAATGAGGTGTGAAAAGCATCTTTGAGTTTCAGTGACATTTTCAAAATTGCTTAATTTCCATTACTCGATAAAATTTAATTGAAACATTCTTTTATCTTCTTACGCTAACTAATATTATGATGATCCTTTTGAAAAAATTAATTGTTTATTCAACTGCAATAAAATAACTTATAATGATAGCTTCAAAGACAAATCGACTTTAATTTTTCCAAAATAACTTTTCAGTGAATTAGTAAATCTTCATTTTCGCACAGAATTTCGATTTAATTTTTTTTCACCCTACTTTTGCTTGTAAATCTTTTGAAGCATATTCTACTGGAATTCCTTAGACATTTATAGATTGATAATAAAAATTATTTATTTATATTTAGGTGAATAATCAGATTAATTATGCTTTTTTTTATCATTGTTTCGAGGTAAGCGAAAAATTTGTATCACCGTTCACATTTTTTTTTGTTTCACTGCATGGGGTTTACAGATTTAAAATGAATGTTGTGGGCCCTGACATCAGATATTGAAAACCAATACATTATTTTTCTAAAACAAAATATTTTTCGGAAAGTTCACTCATGTTAATGATATTTCCCAGAAGGAATTTTGGTTCGATGCAAAGTATCACATGGGAAACTAAAAACCCAACATACATTTTTCTCTATAACGTCTAAAAATCTCAAGGGAGTAAGAAAAAATAATTTTTGGGGCCGATACCTAAATATTTATAAATAATTCATACCTTATTCGCTTACTTTTAAGCCTGGTATTATTACTAAGCGTCATTTTATTCAAAATATTTATTTAGAGGAAAGGAAATATGCTCAACGATAGTTAATTTCTTTTTTATCAACTAGGATTAAAGTCTTGAGTGCCTTGAAAAAATATGATAAAAATCACTTTAAAGTTATGCTGATTTAATGTTTAATAATAAATATTATTGGAGATTAAAAATATTATCCTCTCTGCTTTTAGTAAAATGTATGTTTTTACGCGTTACGAGATTCTTCTGTGTTATACACAATTTTTAAGAAAAGCAAAGTAAATAATTTAGATGTATGCTAATCTCACGTAATATAAAATTAAAAATAAAATTTTAAAATTGAGATTTCTTAACAGTAAAGTTATAATGTTAACAGAATTTTTTTAATGAAAATTTGATACTTATTTTTAACCGAAGATGAGAGTTCCAAAATCCTAAAACTCTGAAAAATGGAAGAAAATTTTGTAACACCTATCAAATAGGGTATCATTTAATTGACTGTAGTCAGATTTTTCTGTCCATTTTTGTTCTAGTGGAAAGAATTTTCAATATTAATCGAAAACAAGGTTAAATTAGCGTTTTGTGTAGCAATTCCAAACTTTCTTAAAGATTATTTACTGTAAAAATTCGATTTCCTTCAATGAACTAATGAATTTCAGTACAAGACCTAGTTAAACGTTTTAGCCCAAATCCTCATAGCTTTAACCACATGTAAAATTGAATAGTTACACATAAATTCCACATTATTAGAGTTTTGAATGGGTACTCTTTTTGGCTTTAGCAGGTTTTGGTGCATTTTAAATTATCCTATATATTTATATATATGTCTCTTATGTTTCTTATGTTCTTTTAATTTTGTGAATTGCCGTTCTCTTTTCTGTTTTTTTCTTTACGTTACTTGTCTTAATAATACAAAAGTATCACTAAAATACATTTGTATTAACGTGATACTTTTGTCACAATTCTTTAAAATGTTGTGCTGTTGTCCTCGCAGTTTTTTCAACTTCATTTACGACATTTATATTTTCATGTTCAGTTTCACCATTCGGTGTTTTTCAACTTTTTGCTTCCACTGCAACTGTGTTTCTTCATCAGTGTTTTACCCTTGTCTTTTGGCCAAACTGAAAGGGAGTATTTTTTAACCTTAGAAAATGGGGTGCGTATTATCTTTTTTGTATTTGTTTATTATCATTTTTAATGATAAAAAATATATTTTTAAAATATCTGGAGTTTTTAATTTTAATCTGGATATTATTTGAGATACCATCTGGGTTTATTACAATTTTCTCGCACGGAGCCCTAGGTAAAAATAACCAATAAGAAAAAGTTTATTTATCCCATATCTCATACATTTTGCAGTGGTCTGATTGGTAGTCGTAGGACGGCTGCGCTTCTCTTACACGAAAGCTACTTGTAGCAGTGAAAAGTTAATTAATTAATGTTGGGGTTTATTAGATATATTAATACTTATTATTACTAATTATATGATTACGATTTTAAATTCATTGCTTAAAGATTGTGGTTAGTACATTGATTGATTGTGATTCCCAAATAATGGAAACAACTCTGGTTTATACTGACAAATTAATTTATTGATTATTAACACATAAATAATACGCTACAAGTTACTAATTATTTCCTCCGGCATTTACACATTATTCACAACTTCATTCCTACTAACTTAATTCACCACAACACCTATATTTAATTCATTCAATTATCATTACAATCCTTCGTACTGCATCTACACATATTACTCTTAACTTCATTACTACTAAATTAATTTATATATATATATATATAAGCATAACATCATATTAAATTGTTTGTACGAATTATCGGTCATCTCCTTAACACCTTAAATTCAAACAATATACTCATCGCGCTCTATATTAATTATTATGGCTACACACTGAAAAGCAATGATAGCAATATAAAAAGGAAACGCAAAGTCGGTACCTCGGAAGATGACTGCTGAATCACTATGGGCAGCTGGCACTCGTAATGATGAACTTCGTCGTATTTATCATCACACGGAACTAGGGCACTTTCTTGTCTGGTATAAGGCTCCGTAGGTCATTGCAGACACTCTACGCTCATCGTCGGTTCTCTAACTCCATCACTCCTTGCAGACCCTCGGCACGGGATACTGGGCGCTTGACAACTTTTATCTCCAAACTTCTAACTCACCCTCCTCATAGGTATATGTGCCTTGACACCACTTCTATATCTAAAAAACTTCTGACTAACTCTGACTAACTCTGACTTCTTAGGTTATCTCTCCCTTCACACTATTTCTCATTTCGTATTATTTTCTTATTAATGTCTCCGCCTCTTATAATTTCCATTGGTCATATTATTATCCTACCATCGCCATTCGTCCGTGGCTGCCTCTTCTCAATCCCCTTTTTGCCAATGCGCATCGAGGGCGGGATTTATAAAATTCTCCCTCAAATTTAACTTTCCCATGCTTCGGCTTCAAGCAGGTGGCCTGTTTTATGACCATCATAAATTTTCTTTTCTTCTATTCGTGCAACTCACTCTCTTCAACTTTTATCTTCTATTTCTTGCTACAAACACAATCTCTAAATTTCGTTTAGGTATATTGCTGGCTTTCTTCCCTTCTCTTTTATTGCCTGTCATTTGCCATGTTTCTTTCTGGCATTTAACAATTATTTTACTTTGTCCTGTACTTTTCAATGCTCCTGCCCCTAGCCGTGACACTACTGTGTCACGGCCCACCCTCCAGAGGGAAAATTCACAAGGCGTCCCGCGTGGTGAATGTAGCGGCCATTTTTTTTAAAAAGTTATGAAATGTATCGAATTAAAATGTTTTAAGTCATTCCACACGATATTAAAATCTTAGGACATTTTGAACGAACATTTCCAAACTTATTAAATCGTGAAATGATGTCAAATTTTCTGAAACACCTTGTATTACTTATTCGCGTTCTTAATTCGTATACAAATGTTTTGTATCAACAGAATCGGTCCCTAAGAGTACTTTTAATGCTCTAATGCAATGATTCTCAATCTTTTTGTCTCTCAGCACCGCTTTCAAAGACATCAAGACCCTATGCTCCTCCTAGGTCTAAAATACGTAACTCTAATAAAATATATTCTGCACATATTTTTTGCTAACCTCCCTGATTACCATTCCCGCCTTCTTGAGAGGGAAAGCCCCCGAGGTTGATAACCACTGCTTTAGAGTGTACTAGAAGCAACACTGAATTAAAAATTTAGTATCATCCTGGCATTTTGACATGGACAAATAAATATAAAGCATAAGGGGCCGTCAAGTATTAAGTCAGCATTCAAGAGGAAGAAGGTGGTTCAAGCTTTGCTTATTTTTGATGACAATGGGGAAGGGGGTGGATTAGAGCAATGCTTACGGGAGACTGAAAACATGAAAGCATGAGAATGCGTTGCTATGTGCTCTTAGCAACATCAACTCTCCTGACATCTGTACTTTTATATTTAATTACTTTTGTATTATACTATTTACTTTCAAAGAATCAATAAAACTGTTAGAACGTTGATGTAATTGATTGTTTTCATTTATTCTTCTGCGTATTTACAGTTAATGACTTAATGCACATACACTTTTACCTAGAAATGTGCAATAAATTTACACAAGCAAAACAAGGGGGAAGGGGGAAATTTCCTTATTTTTTATTACAAGGGGAGGGAGGAGGTCTACAAGGACTAAAAGTGTGCTTACATAATACATGAATGGTCCCTACACAAATATTACAGATTTATTGATAGTCTGATTTCGTATCTGATTCCTTTTAAATTATAAGTGAAAAATATTCACAGCATGGAAGGGAAAAAGTCATTAGACAAGTAGTTGTAAATGCATCATTTTATTTAAAAAAATTGCTGTTTCATGCAAAAATATATAAACAATACTTTACGAAGTTTATGCCTTCATTTACAAATATCTCTGAAAAAAGAAAATTCTAAAAATTTGCTAGAAAACATTATGCTCTTTAAAATATACTGAAAATCTGATTTGATATAAACCATAAGTACACATATTTCTTGTAAACTATTAGAGAAAAAATATTCACAATATCAAACAGAAAAAAAATAATTAGACAAGTAGTTGTAAATGTATCATTTCCTTTATTAAATTGCGGTTCCATACACAAACATAAACAAACAAACTTTTACGATGAAGTTTATGCCTGCATTAAATCCAAAATATCTATAACAGCTGTAAAAACTAAAAATTGCTAGAAAACATTGGCCGCTTTAAAATGTACTAAAAATCTGATTTCATACAAACTATACTAAGTACACATATTTCTTGTAAATTATTAGTGAATAAATATCGACAATAACAAACGGAAAAAGTCATTAGACAAGTAGTTGCAATCTTTTATTTAAGAAATCGCGGTTCCATACAAAGACACATAAACAATCTTCTACGACCAAGTCTGTGCCCCCATTTCCAACATATCTCTGACAACTGTAAAGTCTAAACATTTCTAGAAAACATTGACGTCTTAAAAATGTACTTTAAATCTGATTTCAGACACACCAGAAGTACACATATTTCTTGTAAATTATTAGTGAAAAAATATCCACAGTGAGCGAATAAATAAGAAAATTATTTTTTTACTACTTTTCAGCGAAAATTCAGTATTAAACAGCTTTTTAAGTGAAATTAGGTCTTAAGAAATAATTTATTAACATAATTGATTAACTAAGACCATCCACGGTGTTTGAGAGACCTCACTCTCCTTCGGATTTGCTCCGAATTTCACCCAGACAGTTTGTCCGTACCGAAGTCGAACCTAAAAACCTAACTGTAAAAATCAACCATCAAGTTTTGTGGAACAATTTAGTAGATTTTAGAACGTCTCTTGAACACCAAAGTCAAGGGTATTTCAGCTACTTACAGTAGTCAACTAAGAGACTCCTGTTGATGCTATACAGATTTTACAGATTTTAATTGCAGCGAAATTTACCACCAACGAAAGCAAAACTAAATACATGGAGTTTATGACTAATAACTCAAGCAAAGAACCATTTCATGTAAAAAACTACTCCTTTGAAAGAGTAGATCAATTTAAGTACCTAGGCACCATGATAAGCAATGGAAATAACTTTATTAAAACAGAAGTTAATCATAGAATAACTATGGGAAACAAATGCTTCTATGGCCTGAAAAAACAACTGAGGTCAAGGCTCCTCAATGTAAAAACCAAATTGAAGATCTACAAGACACTCATTCGGCCGGTTGTACTGTATGGAAGCGAAACATGGACACTCAATAAGGACACTGAAAACCGATTGAGTGTATTTGAAAGAAGAGGCTTGCGATCTATTTTCGGACCAGTATATGACAATGGAAGATGGAGAGGACTTTTGAATTTTGAACTTGAGAGGAGATTCAAAGAACCGACAATCTCAAAAACCATTAAAATCTCTCGACTAAGATGGTTGGGGCACGTTTGGAGAGCACAGGAAAACCTACCCATGAAAATACTAACTTTCAGGGTGCCAGAGGGAAAGAGAAAAAGGGGCCGCCCCCTCTCAAGGTGGCTTGATGGTGCTGAATGCGACCTCTGGCTGGAGACGCATTTTAGAGACAGCCAGGGCCTGTCGCAGGCTGTAGTGCTGTAGATGATGATGATGAATTGCAGCGAAATGTTGCAACCTTAACTTTGCAAAGGCATCTATCTATACAGCCTCTACAGTCCCGCTAACAGAGTAGATGCCGAGATATTTTAGTTTGTACAACATAGTAACTAATGACGGAATGCAAAGACATAATATGGAGACTACTACAATGTTAGCTTTTAACGAAGAATGTTGATACTTACCTATCCAAGTAAGTAAAATTGAATTTTTTAAAAATAAATGCGAAAGTTTTCAATTTATGTATTTTTTGCGAATAAATGCGAAATTTTATATTGCATTTTTTGTTTCTTTGTTGTGAAATTTCGATATTTTTTATGTGAAATTTACGTATCCCTAATCATATTCTTTAAAAAAATTGCGGTTTCAGACAAAAAAATCATAAACAATATTTTACAACGAAGTTTATGCTCCCCTTTCCAAAATATCTGTGATAACTAGAAAATATAGAAATTGCTAGAAAACATTTCCTTTTAAAAATGCTGAAAATTTGATTTCATACAAACTATAGTAAGTAAACATATATTTCTTGTAAATTATTTGTGAAAAAATATCGACGGTAACAAACGGAAAAAAGTCAATAGACAAGTACTGCATCATTTTCTTTAAGAAATTGCGGTTCCATACAAAGAAACATAAGCAATCTTTTACGACCAAGTCTATGCCTCCATTTCCAAAATATCTCTGGCAACTGTAAAGTCTAAAAATTTGTAGAAAACATAGACTTCTTAAAAATGTACTGAAAATCTGATTTCAGACATACCATAAGTACACATATTTCTTGTAAATTATTAGAAAAAAATATTCACATTAACAAACGGAAATAAATAACTAGACAAGTAGCTGTAAATGCACCATTTCCTTTAAGAAATTGCGGTTCCATACGAAAAAACATAAACAATCGTTTACGACGAAGTTTATGTCATCATTTCCAAAATATCTATGACAACTGTAAAATCTAAAAATTGCTAGAACACACTGGCCTCTTAAAAACGTGCCATAAACTTTAAGGAATAAAAATTATTGGTAGGCTTCAATGGTTCTAAGAATTCCGTTCAAATTAATATTTTTATACCTTCAAAAGTTTTATGCAAAATAGAGATCTAGAATTTATTACACATTTAAATTTTATGGGCTTTCAATAATATTGTGTTTCATTAAGTTACCAGTAAGTTTTAAAATTTATGATAATTGCAAGCGTCATTTTATGATTTTATGTCTTATAACTCAGTAATCTCCAAAAATATAAAGGGCAGTTTCAATCAATGTTATTTTTTATAACATGGGTATTTTTAAAAAATAAAAGTCATTATTCTTCATTGGGCTGTGAAGAGTATATCTGATTAGGACCAAAATCATTAAAAAAACAATTATTTTTGTATTTTAAAAGGATATGATGTTTTAAATTCTTTTATATATATATATATATATATATATATATATATATATATATATATATATATATATATATATATTCATACATACAAAAACATATATACACGAACAGCATTTTATATTTCGATGACAAATATGAAAGATAATTTCTGAAAAAGAATTTTTTTATCTTAGTAAAATTTTTTTTAAAATCCACTTTTGATACTCTCTTCTTCTTCGCTCTTCGATTTCTGGGACTAGATGAAACCATACTAGTTAGAGAATTTTTTTTTACTCTTTTTTTCCTATTTGACTTTGCGCTATTAAGGAAGACGTAACGTTTTTTTTAATCGATATATTACGTAGTTCTCTTGAAAATACTATGTCTCTTTCAATGTGGTTTTACAATTTTTTATAGAGTCTATAGGCATAATACTGTTTTTTTAATTTAGATCTTAGATCTTTTCGTTCGAGAATACGTAGCATATATTTGCATTCACGTTGAAAGTTTGCGTTGGAAGAAAAGCAGAAATTTTCATACCTTCGGGATCATTAATTTGACCGAGGAAGCAAAAGAAACTAATAGGAATTATCTTTAGATGTTTCAGCTGATCTATATTTGGAGTTTCACCGTTGAACTCATGACGTTCTTTTGACTCCCACACTTCTCTGGTGTGATTAAGGCACAAATGCTCCAACGGCAGGAAAAACAGTCACACCTACTGTCTGAATATAGGAAATTATCCCTAATAATGTTTGTGGATTCATAGATTTTATCTTCATATAATTTCCAATCCAGTATATTTTCCTTTCACAGTAACATGCCATTCATTTTTATCAGTTTAAATATTATGGTAATATATATATAGGGGGACCAAAAATGAATGTGAGACATTTTTTACTCAGAGAGAGAATGTGAGACATTTTTTACTATTATATATACTCAGAGCTTTGCATTTGCACTGGTCTGTGACGTTGTATTTTTCGAAACAACTCTGTTATCGTAGGAAATTGTCTGTTTACTGTTTGAACGTTTTTAAACAAGTCGACTACGATTGGATTCGTCCAAACCAATCCAGCGACCAGTTACTCAATTTTTTGCAGCAAAAGGTGTTAGTGAAGCCGAAATTAATCGTCGTATAATGGTTGTGTATGAGCATGAGCGTCTGTCAAAGTGTACGGTGTTCAGGTGGTTTAGTGACTTCCGTAAAGTACTTGGAAGCACGGCAGATGCCGAGACATGGTCAAGTACATTTGACCGTCATGAAAGGTCTTTCCCAGTGGACGGAAAGTATGCAATTACTACAACATGCAGCGATAAAAACGAAAAAAAGCTAAAGACCATGTATAAACTTACAAAACTGCTTTCGGAGTAAAGACTATGATCAAAACGCAATAACGGAAATTCAGAAAGATTATTTAAACTTATATGCAAATATATACATATATATATATATATATATATATATATATATATATATATATATATATATATATATACCGGGTAGTCATAAAGAAACTTTGCCGATATATAGACCTCTAGCGACCGTTCCTTTCAACCGATCGAGATGAGATTTCAGATATAGTTATTGAGAGGTATGAGCTCGGGATTCTGAGAACGGCAACACAGCGACACTCACGGTTACGGTTATACGTATAGAAACTCGAAAGTTTCAAATGCCAACGCGCACATTTTTCCGTAGCAAATTGCTCCGCGCATGCGAAAACCCTGAAAGCGTTGGAACGGTACGTGTATCACAAAAAACGGACGCGTTATGCACGCACAAAAAAGGAGCTCTGCGAACGGCCGACAAAGACACGATCGGGGTGCACGGAGGAAATTTGCATATGACACAGGCTAGGAACCAATCACAGAACGCCGTTCGCCAGATATTCAGCGTAGAAAACCGATTAAAAGATCTCTGATCATTGTCGTGAACCCTCTTTCTTTCACCGGTTCACTTAGGTTCTTTTTCTGTGTGGCATAGGGACAAATGAGGTAGTGCAAAAATGAGTCGTCACTGAACAAGACGAACATAAATTTATTTACAGGTTTAACATTTAAAAAGTTTCACACATAGCATAAAAATTACCGAAGACTGAGCACGAGGTGGGCAAGCCTGCAATATCTTACCAGACCTCGGCTATCCTACACTCTAATCTAGCTACCGACCAATTAATTAACTGGAGGCGAGACGAGCCTGCTTTAATCTTGCCAGGCCTCCTGAAACTACTCTCAGAGATTCTCTTTCTCTAACTTAATTCTAATTACCAAGGAATTACCTAACCAGAGGTGAGACGAGCCTTCTTAAATCTCGCCAAACCTTCGTTCCCTAGCAGAGACTATCTCCGTCTGTCCCTTTCTTACAGACTCCCCGCGATTCGCAGCACCCCTCTTGGGTTCAACGCCCCCGCAGCCAATCCTCTGATTGGTTGAGGTGTGGGGGAATCACGGGACACAACATTTTCGCTTTAACCAGCGCTAAGTTTCAAACATTACACTACAATCATCTTTTCGTTAGCCATTCGCAGAGCTGTTTTTTTCTGCGTGCATAACGCGACCGTTTTTTGGGATACACGTACCGTTCCAACGATTTTTACGGTTTTCGCCTGCGCTGAGCATTTTATGACGGGAAAAGGTGGGCGCTGCCATTTGAAAATTTCGAGTTCCTGTACCTATAACTGTAACCATGAGCGCCACTTGGTTGCCGTTCACAGAATCCTGAGCTCATACCTCTGAATACCTATATCTGAAATCTCATCTCGATCGGTTGAACGGAACAGCCGCTAGAGGTCCATATATCGGCAAAGTTTCTTTATGACCACCCTGTATATTAACAAATGCGGAGGTGCTTGTTGTGAAGACATTCACCCATAATGCACCGTAGTTTTCCAGGCCATTTTATTATGGGGGCACCATATTGGCGAACCAGCATTACCACCTATCAAGGGATGACACAAGAGGAGGCACTTTTAGTGGCACAACATTGGGATTCGATCCGAGTACTCTCTGCATGGAAAGCCAGCGCGCTGTACCACAAGGCTGCCACAAGCTCATATATATATATATATATATATATATATATATATATATATATATATATATATATATATATATATATATATATACACTGCTGGCCACTGTAAATGCAGCACCCTGAAGGAAACATGCAAATAACATGAAATTTACAACATGCATTAGCGGAGGTGAGATATGCAAATGATTAGAATTTCAGCGCAGACGCACATCACGCGCGCCTGTGGCGCCACTTCAAAGCGCTATTTAAGGCTTGGAGATTTCGACGATTTCAAGTTCGGCAATTGTCTTTTCCTTGTGGTTTTTTGAAAAAAACGATCAATTATGCCTCGTCGAAAATAGCGATCATCTTTTGATCAAGTATTCGAGTTCGACAGAGGAAGGATATTGACCTACCGAGATTGTGGATTATCTTCCAGGGAAATCGGTAGTCGTGTTGGACGAAACCAAACAACTGCAATGCGGATATGTGATCGTTGGATGCAGGAGGGTACGACGGACCGGCGTGTTCGATCGCATCCACCTTAGCGCACAACTTCACGTGATGACAAGCAAATTGTGCGCATGGAAGTGACGGATCGCTCAGTCACATCACGAACCATAGCACAGCACATGCAGTCTGTAACGCATCATCCAGTGTCTGCGCGTACCATTCGACGCCGTTTACAGCAGAGTGGTCTGTCCGCAAGACATCCATTGGTTTGTCTACCCTTGATGCAGAACCACAGACGTCTCCGCCGCCAATAGTGCAATGACAGAAGGATGTGGACGGCAGAATGGAATGAAATTGTCTTTACTGACGAGTCACGCTTCTGTCTGCAACACCACGATAGTCGCATTTGAGTCTGGAGACACCGTGCAGAGAGGATGCTGAACAGCTGCGTTATGCACCGCCACACTGGTCCTGCACCGGGTATTATGATATGGGGCGGTATTGGATATCACTCTCGCACAGCTCCACTACGCATTGCCGGTACTTTAAACAGCCAGCGCTACATCTCCGAGGTGTTGGAGCCAGTTGTTCTTCCTTACCTTCAGGGCTTGCCCACAGCCATATTTCAACAGGATATTGCGCGACCACACGTGGCACGCATTGTCCAACGGTTCTACGTCAATCGCCAGATTGAATTGCTTCCCTGGCTGCCTCGCTCTCCGGATCTTTCGCCGATAGAAAACATGTGGTCTATGGTTGCTCTACGATTGACCCAGATTCCATCCCCAGCTTCTACAGTAGATCAACTTTGGCAACGTGTGGAAGCTGCTTGGTCTGCTGTACCCCAAGAACTCATCCAAAGTCTCTTTGAATCAATGCCTAGGCGTATGGCAGCGGTGATCTCCAACAATGGCGGCTACTCTGGCTACTGATTTTGGCAAGAACCACACTTCACAGAAGTCTATAAATTTATTCATTTTATACTTGGTCAACATGTTATCTACAAAATAAATTTTGTTTGTGATATCTCTTGTCTTTCTTGGTTTTGCAATTTGGGTGGCCAGGAGTATATATATATATATATATATATATATATATATATATATATATATATATATATATATATATATATATATATATATATATATATATATATATATATATATATATATATATATATATATATATATATATATATATATATATATATATATGTATGTATACATATGTATATATATATATATATATATATATATATATATATATATATATATATATATATATATATATATATATATATATATATTTATTTATTTATTTATATTTAAATATATACAATACATACATACATACATACATACATATACGGAGGTATACAGATAGATAGTTAGATAGATAGATAGATAGATAGATATAATGTAGGTTAAGACAACAGGTTCGGATGGTATTATGGAAGAATTTTCTTAAAACCGTTGAAAGGTTTCTTAATTGAAAGGATTTTCTTAAAACCGTTGAAAGACAACGTGGAAATTTGGATGTATGTTAAAAATGCATTACAAAAGCAATTCAGCTTCGTCAGATTAAAATGAGTACATGAACAAAATATAAACATGTATACGCGACAAAATGCAGTTCCTTTTTATTCAAAAAGAATATGGAGAAAAAATGGAAAAGAGAATTCGTATAATTAGGCTTTTAAACCTCCTCCATATTTCAGTTGGTAGAATACTGGCGTTGAAATGGGAATACCTGGTTTTTCAATTTTAACCCTGTCAGACAACCCTATAATTGGACTGAATTTGGATTATCTCTCAATCAGATTTGTTTAAATTGTCTTTCTACTTGACCTCCAGTATGTTTAAAAATTGATTTTTTAACACCTTAAAAGTGACATTGTAATGAGATTTCTTTTAAATTTTGATTATTTTTAAAGAGAGCATGTCCTTGTGACACACCTTGCAAAGGCATTAATTAAATAAACAGCTAACTAAGAAAACCACCATCACCAACCGATTATCGTATAGTGAATTAACTTTTCTAAAACTCAATTAATATACCACATCTTAAATTAACACACAGGACATAAATCATACATATAATACATGGATTTATTAACACTTAATATAATTTCAAAATTCATTTACATTGATTACTACTAACATCGAATATCATATCAACACCTAGCTAATTTCTGTTTATCGTAACCTTAATTTACACATATTCCCATTATCCTGCATTCCCTATCAATAATTATCTATTCTTCGCTACTTCTTCGCTACTTCTCAATTTACGCTTATTATCAAATCATTTAATATGCATTAAAATCAACACTAACTCCTACATCACTACAATTCTACCTAATATGAAAACTTTCATAGAGCTAATGTGGTAATCGACACTAAATGTTAGGACAAATAGCCACATACCGCTATACTGTTGAACTGCGGCATGCTGAGTGTATCGGTCGAGCGTTGTCACAAGGTCGACTTCCTTCGTCGTAGCGCAGACGCATTCGTAAGGCATCGGGGACTCACTACTCCGTCGGTTTACCAAGGGGTAACCTCTATCTTTCGGGTCATCTTGCCGGGACTGGCTCCATCCATGCCGGGAGACTCTATTCATGTCGTCGACGACTCATCCGTAGGGCATCGGGTACATACTGCTCCGACGGTTCGCGGGGCTTCGACGGTTGAGGGGGGCTCTGTAATCATCGGGTCAACTTGGCCGGGCTGACTTCTTCCAGGCCGGGGCTCTTTGCTATCTGCTGCCGGTCAATATCATTCTATCCTCTCATCTTCTACTGCCAGTAAACATTCTTCTATGCTCTCATAGGCTATCTGCTGCCCGTCAACATCATCCTTCTCTCTTCTCATCGTCTCTCTGTATTTTTTATCTCTTAATTTTCCTTATGTATGCTTTTTCTTGTCTCTTACTGGGTGCGAGCCTTTAGCCAATGATTTTATTTAATCTTTTGTCGTTGGCTCAAATCGTTCGCGGGGGCGTCAACATATTTTTCTTGCATGTGCACTGTCCTATCCTTTTTTCCACGAATTCCTTCACTTGGGAGGTTTCATCAAAAACTAGTTTAGGGTCTCAACACTCCATTACTATCCTCAAAAAACTTACGTCATTTCTGTCGTGGTATCTGTGAGATACGTGACATAAAAACCATGATATATCAATTTTTACACTATTATTTGAAGTAAAAGGGGGGGGGGGGTAAATAACTGGAAGTATGCATTGTTTTGCCTTTTATTTACGGAAAAATTTTCTAATAAGGTTTGGATCAGAGAGACATCACTGAACTAATTATCAGCAGTGACATTACGCCCAGTGTTAGTGATGGGAGTAATCCATCTGTCTACTATGTCCGTGCTTTTGTTGCTCAATTGGTATGTCCCGTTCGTTTGCTTTCCAGCATAAATTTCCAAATTGGCTGAATAAAACATTGCACAAATTTCCAAATTGGTTGAATAAAACATTTTGTAATCAACAACAATCCATAAAAATACAGCGACAAAACAAAAAAGTCAGATTGACCAAAAATACTTACGAATCTGCTGTCGTCGTATCTGAGAGATAAAAGGCTTGCGATGTCAATAACCTTAACTTTATAAGAACGAAAACTAAACTGGCATCTAGCACCCTTCCTGTTATAGCGCGTGCAGACTGGCACAGCGCTCTCTCCCTCACCCCAGTGATTTATGTGTCTCTGTACTCTGTTCCTGCGCCCGATCGCTTCCTCTGGCGGTCCTTCAAAGAAACAGAGTGAGGTCAGCGGGTGAAATGGTGTCGAGCGGGGTCGGGGGAGACAGCAAGAGCGGGGGAGATCAAGAGCGGGAAGGGGGGTGGTTCTAAATACCGTGTCTAATGTTACCGTGACTAAGTGATGTGACAGGAGTTGGGGAGAGAACTCTGTCCAATGTGAATGCACCATCAGGAAGATAGGCGGGGGAAGGAGCTTCCCTCTCCACGGATGGACTTGCCGTCAGCAAAAATAGCTACCGTGTATCTCATGGATACAAGGTTAGTAATCGAGTGTTAAATCTGCGGGAGACCCATCACCTCGCCCCTTCTGCAACATCTATCTCCGCAGCTGGCCTTCCACCTCTTAAATCACCTTACTTCTCTTTCACTTGTCAACAAACTCTCTTGACTTTTCATTTTATTTCCTATCTGAATCCAATATTCCCTTTCTTTCTTTCACCAGCACGGAGTGTCACAATCCACTGTGACAGACATTTATTAGAGAAAAATACACCCGAAATTGAAAATATTTTCCTGCTTAATTTTGTGTATTATATCAATAACAAGATTAGAAAATGTTTATTTTTAAAAAATACAAAATTTTAAATGAAATAACCACTATGTTTAATTATTCCACGCACGCGAAATGTTAATGAATATTTTTTCAAACATTTTCAATTATAGTTAAATAAATCAAATGAAAAGGTAATTTTTAAGCTAAATACATTATTTTGAAAATGCGAATTTCATGAATACTTTACAGTATGATATATACAAAAACATGGCACTGCACACAGGCTCACATCACTCTCTTTACAACAAACTCGTATCTTTACAATGCAATCGGCATCTGAGCCTGAGGAACCTAAAAGGTACTCTTCATCGGAATCTGTATCAGACATTGCAAATCAACCTTTTGCAAAAACAAAATTTTGGTTCAATAAAAAGGACAGAGCGGTTATCACAAGTTCCGACTAAGTGCGAAACACTCATTCATGCCATTTCGCGCCTTTAGATTCCTGCCATTTCACGCCTTTAGAACTCACCACAACACCGGCAAATCGTCGTTTCTAAAGAACACCTTGTGACATCGTGAACTTGGCGGACTATTGTGTTTTGAGCAGGTGGTGTTTGAATTTTAGCCGCCTTTTTGAAGATAGACGGTGGAATGCGTTTTAATGGTTTTTACTTTCAACAGGAGGGTTTTTTTCATCCACTAACGGTATCCTTGTCAGGAAATGCATCAGGTCGTTGACATAGGGACAATTGTTTAATAATGTGTGGGAGGTCAGTTATTTTATAAATATAATTTTATATCTTAGTGGACTGTATAAAAATCCATTAGCAAAAATATTTAATGCTCTTGTTTAAGTGCAACTAATCAATCTTCTTAGTTCTTTTAATAAAGGTAATACTGGAATGGCTTACCTTTAACACCATCTGAATAATACTTGAATAATAAGTCAACACTAAGATAATTACGAGATAAAAAGAACTTTGTATATACCATATTTTTAAATTTTCTGTTGAATCATATAAACTTGACAATGCTACGTATTAATAAATACTTTTTAAAATTTTTTGATGAACTATCCCATCAACTTGAAAGAAAATGAAGTTAATTGGAAGTTAACTTGCGTTTAACTTTTCATTCCCGTCCCGGTCGATAGATGGCCGCACTAGTCTACAAAACAAAATTAACTGAAAAAGAATTCAATCTGCTTAAAGATGGTTAAAAGTATTAAAAAAATGATGCATTGTCATCGTGTTCTGCGCTATTCTAAAAGTTTCAAATGTTTAGCTAGTCGGGAAGTTAGTTAAAAATCGATTGCAAGATTTGTACTGGACAAACACACAAACACACAATCAAACAAGAAAACAAGCAAGAAAGCGAGTTAATAAAAACATAATAAAAATATATTTTAGTTTGTTCAAAATCAAACCTTTAAATATCTCGAAGCGTTAAATATATGACTTACACCACTTCTGTAACCATCAGTAAAATGACTTAGACCACTTAAATTGATTGCAAGATTTGTACCGGACAAATACACACACAAACAAATAAACAAACAAGAAAGCGAGTTAATAAAAACATGTTAAAAATTTAGTTCCATGCATGTATCCTTAAAATGCATTTAAAAATGGACTTAATTTTAACACATAACTGTTGAATTCATGACAGACTGAATAACCCTTCGGAATTAGGTTTTAAAAGAGGAATAAATAACTTCAAAATGTCAACAGTGTGAACAATAATCTCTACAGAATCTTTAACAATAACAGAAAAACGAATAACCGGAATCGTATCCAACATAGTGATTTTTGAATTCTTACATGGCATTGCTTTGAATAGAATATACATCACAACAGATAAAACATTTTTTTTACCCATTTTCTTATCATTACTCAGAATCGAATGTGCAACAACAAAAATATAAAAATTTTAGTTTGAAATTTAAAAAAAAACTTATATTGTGATGCCATCTATTGATAAATACAATTAGAATACAAATTACAAACAATATGATGAATAAAATGAAACAATTTTTATAATGAATTGTTTCAAAGTTAAAATAAAAAGTAAGTCTTTTATGAAGACTGAACAATGTTTTTTTGTCAAGTCGCAAAGGTCTCGTGCGAGCAGACATCGCGGCGCCAGGCTTCATGTGAGGTCTACTCCCTGTGAGGTCTAAAGAACCACCCGATTGTTCGGGAGGCTGTTCAGCAGAGCCATCGGTTGGAGCGCAGACACAGAGCGGACAGAGAGATCATCGAAAGAGGTTCCCGAGGGAGATGACGTGACGAATCGACCCTAGGAACGAAGGAAACGAGTTCTCCGGAATGAGACTCAGGACGTGGAGCGCTAAGCCGATAGAACGGAGTTCAGAGGACATCTCACACCGCATTTACACAGTCGCGATAGCGGCGAGTCGAATAGCGGGGGGCGAATGTATAAACGGTGAACTCACCGTTTCTCCTCGCCAATCGTGGCGCTCGCTGCGGGAGCGGTTTTCTGGCACGAGTCAAAGGGGAGAATGGCTCCAGATGTTAGACGACTGGCTGACGCAAGCACAAATGACAAAAAGAGGCGCGAATGTGAGAACGGTCATTCCCGTCGATGCAGGAGCGTGACTAATGTCTTCAGGTGGCGCGATCGCGAATGTGTAAATGCGGCATCAGTTGAATCAACTTGTACATAGTTAATTTTTCTGTTACCTAAAATAATAAAATGACTCTGTCCTCTCTGGGAGAATAATATCCAAGGTGATAAATCCGTGCTGTAACTAACGGTCATGCTATTACAACCTTGTTAACGTAACTGTGATGTTCTCAGGACCAACTCATGATGTCTACTGGCAACTATAAAATCTTCCCGAACTGTTGCCACCTCCCAAGTCACCCTACCGCCTCCCCTCCCACACACACTCCCTTACCGTAGACCTTCAGATATGTGGGAGTTCATTCTTCCGCAAACCATATAAAAGATATCGATATCTATACAATAGTTAAAATTTGTCAGTCTTTCATCCCTTGAGTAGGTCGATAAAATGAGGATCAATCATGCTTGGGAACTAAACTCTGAGGGGTAGGGGGTCCCATGTCAGGTAGACCACCTGACTGAGACATATGAACTGAGACGTACAGCACCCCTAGCCCACGGTCAAGAAAGCGGATATTGGCACCAGCCTTAGTCCACAGCGGACTGTTGCGCCGTAAGTTTAATTAAAATTTGTGTTGATTACGTTAACTATTTGTAATGCCTGTTATTCCTTTTCTTTCTAAAATCCAAATAAAGTATATTTTAATGTTAGACATTACTAATTTTTGTTTACAGAAATCCATATAATCCGCGAGGCATTTATATTACTATTTTTTAATAAGTCGAATTTTTAAGCTGCAATATTAAATGTATTTCTCAAACAGAATTAATTTTTAAAAGAAACCATATATCAGACAGGAAATTTTAGTAGCTATGTCTAGACGACGTTTAACAGAGGAAGAGGAAATTTAATATATAACATCCAGAAACGTATTAAAAATTTAGAATCGAGTGAGGTTTTTTCGTAGTTTTATTTTATAGCACAAGGGTGCTACTGTTATCACTTTGACAGATGTACGTTTCTACCTTTTAAAAGTTTGCCAAAATTTCCAGATGTCAAGCAATATTGCAATGTCTTGGCGAAATTTAACATACAAGAAAAAATATTGTGTTGAATTAATGACACTCTAGTGAGTACTTAATGCGAATTTAAAATTTACTTTTATTAAAAGCAATTTAAATTTCCCAGACTTCGCGATTTTTTCTTGAAAAAAAAAAGCTTGAATAATATGTCATAGTAAAACATTTCTTCAGTACTGACATATTTTGGCACTTACTGAATTTGAAATAACGAGTAAAGATATAGCTTCAAAAAACATGATGTAAATTTCAAATGATATCCGCGGTGATTTTGAATAGTTTTGAAGAGCTAGTTTATTCAATTTGAAACTCATCAATCATGCGAATTTTCTTAACTTGAAAAAGTGCATGATAGTTTCAAATGGGATATATTTAGTTTGAAATATATCAAAAGATATTTCTCTAAACTTGCACACTACAGCTAATGATTTGTTTAAAGGATATCAGAAGAATATATATTAGATTAAGCTCAGAATACTTTAAGTTTAGATGCGTCATACGTAGAAACAGATTTCAAATGAGTAGTGTAACGAGGAATTTCGTTACAGGTTCTTTTATTGATGTTAACCTTCCTAATTTCTATTCTGTAATCAAAACTTTAATTGTTATTTTAATATTAGTTTTAATTCTTCAACTAAATTTCAGTCCGTCAGGTTAACTCTTATTTCCTTAGCCGTTAACTGTTTAATTTTTACATCTGCCCTCACTTTCGTGGGAGGTCTTAAATTGCTTCTAGGCTATCCATATTATTTCCTACAGCTATAGATGTTAAACATCTGGACGGAACGTTAAACCGTCGTAAAAATTCCTCTCCCTTTTTCTGTGCATAATTTATTTGCCTGCTGTTGTGTCCAGAAATACAAGCCTTATCTCCCCTTCCGCTTTTTTGTCCACGTAATGCAATTTCGGTGTTATAATTGCTTGGACTTAGCTCAGAGGAACATCCTATTTCAAGATAAAAGTATTTTCCCCATATACCCCTACTGTGTGGGAAGAATTATTTTCGATGCTTTACAGGCAATTTGAGTTTCCGAGAACCCTGGGAAAATTTCTCTCCTAGGTTGAAGTTCGCTCCTTATAGCGGTCCTCTGATTGGTCAGCATTAGCCAATCAACGTCCTGTTTGACATCTAAGACTTCTACGCGGACAAGGTTAGCTACGTTGGGGCTACCCTTTTGGCGATGTTTACGCGCTTTTATTTTTTGGACACAAAGTAGTTGGCGTGGTTTTAGTAGTGTTCCTCTCTTCTCTGTCTACACGTTTGGCGTGTTTGTTGAGTTATTGCAACCCTTGTATCTCCTCGCGCTGTCCAGGGATTGGGGAAACAAATACTCAGATAGATTTGAAGTTTACTACCTGTTGGTTAGTATTTTTGCTGGTCCTCCAAACCGAGGATACGGCTCTCGAAGCCGAACTTGGTGAGGGGAGCTTACAATTATCTTTCTTATTTCTGCGTATATGTGTTTGAGCACAAGCTTGTATTTTTTTCATTACGCATCCAGCTGCGGACTTGAATGGTCGTGTCGCATATAGCTCTTGTTATGTAGAGAGCTAGGCATCAAATGTTTGTATTTGCATTTATATTTTTTAACCTAGACTATCTTTGAACTATGTTTGAAAAATAATAAAACTTCGAAGTAATTATACCAACCTAGTTTGTCATCATTTAGTGTGAAGCTTTGTTTGATTTTATCCAGTAATTGATAGCAGATGTTGAGAACTATTGTTATTGTGCCACAACGAATAAAGTACTGCTATCCCCTTAATTCTTAGATGCGGTAGAATTGCGCTGAATCACAAACCTCGATGTCTCTCATGATATTCATCATTCAAGAGTTTTGTGCTTCTGTTTGTAGTATAAAAGGCAAATTTTTAATTCGGTTCTTCCGGCCATCTTCATCATCATCATTTTCCACTATGCGTTCACGCCTCTTCAGTCTAGTATTCTGAGTCGACGTAGATAGAGACTATGCGACAAGTCATTTCTTCTACAGGGTAGTGTCTACTGAACTGCTGGCCAAGCTGAAACTGTTCTTCGCGCAACTAAGACGTTACCGTGTGTAAGTTCATCCTCTTCAATATAGTGCCGAATTAGAACCTATTGGTGTGTATCAAATTATATCTTCGTGCTACTAAAATATAGGTATCATATTTGAACTCTTCCTTTGCAACCGAAAAGTACTGAACTTTTTCCGAACTACTGAACGTTTCCGAATACAGAACTGTATTCTTTGCTAGTGAAAATGTGGCCGTCTTTGAACTCTCTCTAATTTTGTGGCACAGAAATCGGGACCATCCTCTTCTAATATATAAATTTTTGCTACAGAATCATGTTACATATTCAGTAATTGCTGCAAGAAACAATGAATACAATTGAGTCCCGATAATCCGAAATATTGGGACCATACCATTTTCGGATTAAGGGAAATTATTCTTAAAATATACTTAAATTACATAATAACGTGGGATTACATAAATATTACATATTAGGTGTTTGATTACACAGTTTGAAGCACGGTGGCGTAGTGGTTAAAAGCGTCAAGCTGCCATCCCCCAAGTCCAGGGTTCAACCCTGTGACTGGGAAAGGTCGACTCAGCCTTTCATCCCTTCAGTGGGTCGATAAAATGAGGACCAAGCATGCTTGGGAACTAAACTCTAGGGGTCCCACGTCAGGTTGACCACCTGACTGACTTGGTGTATGGCACCCTAAGCCCAAGGTCACGAAAGCGGAGATGAGTACCGCCGGCCCTGGTCCACATCGGACTGTTGCGTCGTGAGTTTTTAAGTTTTAAGATTACACAGTTTATTTTATAAGGTCTGTCTAAACATTATCAAATCTCGGGACGAAATGGGTGATAAGAGAGCGGAACGGTGCCTAGTACAGTACAGTAGAGTGTAAGTTCTTCGTTCAGTAGAGTGTAAGATTTTAGACGATCAGTAGATTGTTGAAATGGTTTTGAAAGAACCTTTCAACGTCTTAGACGAGAGTGCAGGTGAAGCAGACGGTGACAGCGAGCAGAGGGTATCCCACTCTTACGCTGGGACTGCATTTGATGTAGTGCTACGCTACGAAGAGTAACACTCAGCCGCGACCTGTACGGACACCATTTTTCTGACGCATTGGCATAATTCGGTTTCAAGTATTCTTCTCTTCGACAAAAAATTAACAGATTTTTTTTTAAAACCAATATAATTCAGTAATAACTAGTTCAGTAATAATATATATTACACGGTTCTTCCGGCATAACTTTTTCCCTAAATAATTACTCTAACTAGCAGTCAAGAACTATAGGCCTGTGGCAAAGAAAAACTATTAAATTACATCTAAGAGCTTTATTAACTAACATTAATTAACAACTAATTCAATCCGTGACAAGTTCTATCTCTCAGCTTGCGACGCGACCCTCGTCCCGCGGCGGACAGATCTAATCTCTATCTGCTAACTTACTCGTTTGTTTCAAACTCTCCAGAGAGCTTCTAGAATATTTTTATGACGTTGCACCGAAGATGTGACTGGGGTATGGTTAACCCGTAAATCAGGTTTGATTCTAAATTTCCCCGTTTTTGACATTATTGTGCGTCTTATAATATTAAAAACAGTGAAGTTTGATGCCACAAATTAGATCTACGTTTAAGCCCCTTTAAATTACTTTAACTATTCTTCTCTCTCTAATTAATGCTTAACACACACACACACACACTATATATATAATATATATATATATATATATATATATATATGGGGGGGAGGGAAGAGAGAGAGAGAGCGAGAAAATGACAAAGAAAATTGAAAGTTTAATTTTTTTGTTTTCACAGTATTAGCTAAACTGGGTCCGGCCATCTAAAAACTTTTACAAAAAAGGCACATTACAAAAATTTAAGAATAACTAGAGGAGTAAGAAAATACGTTTAAGATACACTGCAAAAAGGGAATGCTGATTTGGGTATATTACAAAATTGGAACTATAACTAGAAGGGGGGTGAAACATTCTTAAGATACAAAAACGCGATATTCAAAACAGAAGAATCCACTACCCAGAAACGTTATACCCTGAAACAGCTAGGCGTTCTTATCCGAAGGAGCATTTAGTTTTTACAGTAATCTACAGGGGGATAGTCAAAATTGACAAAACGCACTAACCAAAAACTTTACACCCTGAAACAGGCAGCTTTCTTAACCTGATGCAGATTTCGTTTTACAGTGTACAAAAGTGGGATGCTCAAAACGGACAAACGCACCAAAAAGATTACACCCCGAAACAGGTAGCTTTCTTAGCCTGAAGCAGCATTTCGTTTTAACCCTTTGAGGGGCGCCGTTTGCACAGTGCAAACGCCTAAATCTAGTCTTTTTTTCACTTTCATTCAATGTATTCCAGTTAAATAAGCAGAAAAATGGTTAGCACTGAAATCTGTTATCAGTTTAAAGAAGTACAAATATTTTGCAACCTTTATTTGGAAAAAATTTCAAGATTCTTTAAATTAAAAAAAATTGGGAAAAAATCTCATCCGTGCAAACTGGGGAGTTTGTTGCCCCTAAAAGGGTTAAAGGGTACAAAAGTGAGATGTTTAAAACAGACAAACGCACTAACCAAAAACATTACACGCTGAAACAGGTAGCTTTCTGATCCTGAAGCATTTTTTTTTTATCACAAACTACTTTGCATAGTATTTTTACCTTTAGATGTAATTCCATAAATTTGGTGCCACGAAAACTTTGGGCTCCAAAAGATATCGAACATATTCTGTTATTGTAACAAATGTATTCTTTTTCTATTCTGCGATAATTTTCAGAATTTTTTTTTAAACTTGTGATGAAAAAAATTTTCAATTTTTTTTTAGACCTTTACTAAAAATGATGTTCTAAATGGAATTCCAAATAGATTTCTCATCCAAATTGAAAAAAAAACAAACTGTTAAGGCATGCATGGATAAAACATATTATGTAAACTGAACAAACTGGACTAAACAAAATCAAATTTTTCAATACTTTTATCGAGTTATGCTCAAAGAAACACGTATCAAAAGCACTTCAGGAAAAATATATTGTTGAAATATCTTTATTCCTCAGCGATAGGAAATAAATTTCATTATTGTATAACACATTTGTAAATACCAAAAATTTCCTTTGATAAAGGCATCATTATCCAAAAAAAGCTTATATTTCTTATTGTAACCTTTAATTAACAGATATCTGTGAGAGAAATTTTACTTTGTAATGACGATTCATAATTTTTCATGCTCCATAGAAATTATCTCCAGAATTAAATAACTTTGTCTGAAAGTGATTCATAAATAATCTTTTACGTTAAAATTTATTCCTTCATTACTCGAATACTTTGGCAACTATAAAATTCGGAAATAACTAGAAAATATATGACCTCGTAAACTATGCCATTAAATTCAGAGATTTTTTTTCATTGTTAAGGTTGAATACCTCTAAATAGCTAACCTAATCACATACATTAAAGTTATGGTTCCATAATTTATTCTAAAAATGCCAAATTGGGAAAGAATTCATTTCAAAGGTGAATTATATTATGTTTTATGATTTTGTTGCTTAGTAGCCTTCCATATAAATGACATTTAGATAGCGACATTCACAATTTTAACAATCGAGCATTTAAAAATGTCTTATAATTTTTTGTAAGAGAAAATGATTCCTTAAAATATAGACAACTAAGACTTTTTTTTAAATAAATACGCACCTGAAAGAAAATATCTTTACCGTGCTTTCAAACTAACCGTCCCTTAAAAGGAAATTTTAATTGATTCTTTAGAAGTTTAGAAGTTATGTAGCTTATTTATATGCAGGTTTGAAGCATTTTTGCAAAAAGAGAAACGTAAATTACCTTTTCTGCAAAAGTGCTTCCTTATTTAAAGCATGTATATGTAACTTCATTTTAAAACAAAAGCAATTCCAAATTAACTCTATTGTATGTTGCCTTTTAAAGAATGTCTAAAAGCGTTTTTAAAATTCAACAGGTCTGGGTAATCAGTTATTAAATTCATATATTCTTCTCAGTTCTAAACGTTACGCTAAAATAATACTATTCATCAGAAGGTATTGAATAGAATTATGTTGCCAGCTCCAAAATTTTTAATTCATCAACAGAATTATTTATCATATTCATTATTATGGAACTGTCTTTTTAATTGTGAATCTCAAAATTATTCATTCCTAGAAGAATATTCCAGAAGCATTAATTTAATAGGCAAACACTCGTAAGAAATACTGTTTCAATTCTTATAATGTATATCCTATACATTTCTTATAATCTGTAATCACTACACAGATAAAAGAATTTCTGATTTTGTATCGCATTTTTACTGTAAAATCAAGAGTGTTATTTAAATCGTTCTTCAAGAAAAACAAATTGAAAACCTTATGCTATTGCAAAAAATAAATAATAGCTAATGAAATTCATTTAGGTCCCTTTTGGTTAGGAGTAATGCTATAAGAGACCGCAATAAATTTGAAGTCGGCTTTTTTTATACTTTGCCAAACATTTATAGATAAAAATTAATTTTAAATTAAAAATTAGAAGAATAATTACTTCTAAACGAAACTTCATGTGTTTTAAATTACGAATAAAGACCTCATAAATAACTTCATTAAAAAAACAATAGCATTTTAGAGAGAATCAAACAGCAAATAACCACATTATCATTCCTCAAATAAGATACTTAACTGCAAAAATTTCTTTTTAAGATGGTTTTCGAATAAATAAATTAAAAACTTAATGAAAATCATTGCTTATAAGTTCGCAAAAAGCAAATTTATAAAAACGTTCATTACATGCTATAACGATCATTTTGTATTAAATATTGTTATCTTCAAAATAACAAAGTGAAATATTAACACACTAATTTTTTTTTAAGTAATTAGACTAAACTACTTCTTTCCTTTAAATATGTGACGAATAAAAAAACAATCTTATATATCGATAATTAAGCTCTCTAAAGGGAGTAAAATTTGCTTCAACTATTGAATATTTTAAATTATAATTAAACTTTGATCATTTTTTAAAGTAAAAAGGCTCCTGACTTCCTATACAACTAATTAGAAAATTTATTTTGTTATTCTTTCAAATGAATTCTCACGCATTTTGGCTTAAAGATTTGTATTTTCTCTTTGAAAATAATTTTCTCTCACGCATAAATGCATTAATTTGGTTTTTACTTTTTTTACACCTGCGTTAATCAACTTAGTAGTAAGCATGTTAGGTTTTATCTAGTGTTATATAATAAAGCTAAAAGTAACAAAATCCTTAAATGATAAAAAGCTATGAAAATTTAATGATATATATTAATGATACGTAAATAAGATACTTACAGAACGGTCTTATTTTCTTTAGAACTAACCATATTTATTGATATAGTAGACGATCATTATTTGATTATAATTCTTTAAAGATACTAGGGGAATACAGGAGAAAAGGTTCTAACCACAACTTCACTGTGGGGTAAATTAATTTGTGTAATTTGAATGCCACATTATTGTAACATTACATATATATATATATATATAAATATATATATATATATATATATATATATATATATATATATATATATATATATATATATATAAATATATATATATATATATATATATATATATATATATATATATATATATATATATATATATATATATATATATATATATATATATATATATATATAAATATATATATATATATATATATATATATATATATATATATATATATATATATATATATATATATATATATATATATATATATATATATATTAATAATTTCTTCCTTTTTCTCTTTAGAACTATTAATTTTTTTGAAAAACCCAAACAAGCTTTTTTTAATTAATTATCATTTTCTTAAAATATAAAACACATATGGATAATTAATTTAAGAGTACCAAGATGCCACAAATTGCCTTCAGGTTTTAACGCTGTATCTCTACTCCATGAAAAGCTTAGCTTTATACATAGTAATGATAATTTACTGCAAAGTGAAGTGTCATTTGAAAGTCTTATTTGAATAGTGGTCCAACTCTACTTTTTTTAAAAATAGAGTTGGCCTCACTTTTATTTTCCTACAAGTCATTTCTATCTTATTTTTAAACTGGTACAACTCCAGCTTATTTCTGCTGCCAACAGAGGGCATTGCAAATCAGACTTCAGCGGTCATTTCTCAGCACTCATTAGACTTTAAGGCTCTGTATCTCAAAATTAACAAGAATAGAGTTAGACCACTATTCAAATAAGGCCTTCATTTATGAGATGCTATTGGGCCAGATAAAACAGTTACACAAAAGGGAATAATGTATAAATGAAATATAAGTTGCACTAATGAAAAATCATGTAAAAAATTATCTAATGCACACACTTGGACATAAACAAATAAGTGATTTAGTTTATATTAAGGATGCATATTAAATTTAAATCTCTCATCCATAACATTCCTAATTTTTTGCGTTTATTGTACGAATTAATGTGCATTTAAAATCGTTTAAAACATTCTACATTATTTATATGGATATCCCATGTGTATCCCATCATTGACTAAAATAAAAGTTTAAAAACTGAATTTTTTCTAATTTTAACTCTGTTAAAAGTTTGTTCTTGTATTTCTAGTAACATTCTGTAGTGTTTTAAAATGAACCTGTTTCTGTTAATCCAGTGAAAGTCAATTTATAATCATCTAATGAGGATGGTTCATATAGTATTTCTTGTATGGACTTTACGAAATGAAATCTCTTAAAAAAACACACAAAGATGTAGCTGAACTGATCTGTCTCACCTTAAGATGTAATGAAAGTACTTTACAACACATCTTAAGTACTTTTCAGCTGCATTCAAACACCAACTTTATTTTGGCCAAGTTCAGACTTATTCCATCCAAATATATATATATATATATATATATATATATATATATATATATATATATATATATATATATATATATATATATATATATATATATATATACATACATACATACACATATATATATATATATATATATATATATATATATATATATATATATATATATATATATATATATATTTATATATATATATTTACTTATATATATATTTTACTGCGTAAAGGGCTCAAATACAACACACATAGCTCAAAAGATGTAGTCGCAAACCTAGAAGCTCTATCTAAGCTTGTACACATCCATCCTAGTGGCAGACAGATACACCAGGTAGGTTGAAATGATTATAAAACAGCCGATATATCCTGACCTTTATCAAATAGCAAAGACTAATTACAAATAATAAGCCAAAACTGCAGTAATTCCAACTGCAATACAATTATTTACCGATAAAGACACGTTCTTTCATGTTTTGATCTCTTCCACTTACTGGCTGGATTAGGCCGAACGCAAGTTGAGACGCAGCTTGGTGAGGTGAGGTGAGGTACCTCACCGTGAGATTCTGTGAAACAAAGAAGTGAATGCTACACCGAATGTTCGCACCCAGGGTAAGGTGACACAGTTTCAGAGCGTCCGTGATCTGCGAAGGTTTGTGCTCGTGCCGCAGTTTGGCAATAGTGACTACGACCTGCGAGTGAAAAGTTGCGTTGAAAGTTAAGTCCATGATGGAGGAAAAATTAATATAGGCAGTTCGAGGGAGATCTGTACTATACGATACGTCACATGCTGACCATTTAACAATCAAATTAAAGTTTTTGATTTGGGAAGAAATAACCCAAGAAATTGGAATGAAATCTGCTAAGTTTTTATAATTTTTTTACTTAATTAAGATTCATTTATTTGAAGTGTACATGGGGAAAAGGTTGCTTGGAAACGGTGGGGAAACAGTTTCAATGAAAAGTGTTTCTTGAATTAGTTTGCTTACAATGTATTCAATTTGTTCTCATGTAAATTCATCCATTTGGACTACTGTCGATTTCCGCTGCACCTTTCATTTGTTTTAGATAACATTTTATGTTCAGCAGATTTTCGGCGGAAACAAAACTGCCTTATATGTATGTTTCTGTATTTTCTATACAGATGTGCGTCATAGTTAGTATAATAAATTACAAGAATTAATTAGTTGAGAAGATGTAGATTTGTAATTAAAAATAAAATGAACACGTAATCTTGGACTTTAATTTTAACTTCTACAAATATTTTATAATCATGTACAGTAAAATAATAACATTGCTCCATGTTCCATAGAGACGATTCGACATGATGCATATTCTCGGAATAATTTTATTTACTAGGAACTACCAATTAGTTACGTTCCCCTTTAACATGTTTTTTCCGTTCGGAGATAGTATTAAAATTTTTCCGAAAGAAACTATCTAAACGGAATTTGAAAAGTAACTTTAATTTAAATTAAAATGATTGAGAAAAGAAAAGGTGTTATGTAGAAGTGGAATGGTATAATTCGCCATGGTGTGTGGCCAATAACGAATGTATTATAAAGGATGCAGAGGCAGGGGTAAATAGAGGCTTGTAAACCAATAAAAAAATAGAAGAATAGCTGTCGGTGTGGCCAGTGATAGCGATCTAAAGTCTAAATTTTACAATATGGATGGTCGTTATTTTATGGCCCACAGTAAAAACGTCAGATGAGAAGGGTCAAAGTTGTCTTGTAAAATAAAATTATGGTGGGGGAGGTACTTCATAGACTATAGACGGAGGCGACAGAGGCTGTTTAATAAATAACCAATTGGGGCAGGAACCACTGAAAGAAAAACAGCCCACTGCCCAATGAAAGTGAGGGGCGGGCCAGAATGCCCCCCCTGTAAACGGACAACAGCTCCGCCAAGGACGGAAGGAATTGGAGAAGAAGGAGATCGATCTCGGACTTGGTTCCTCGGAGTTAGATGATAGAGACTCTCGTCTGCCTCAGAGTCTTGGAGAAGTGCGAATATCCCGCTAAGATGTTCCTATACTGGAGATGATTCTGGGTCCCTGTCGTCGATGCTACCATCATCGCTTCATACATCAGCTACAGTAAGTGCCTCCCCAATAAACTCTAAAAATCATCTTTGACAATATAGTTTGCGTCTGCTTCTGGGTTCTCAATGTTAAAAATGTTAATATGAAAGAGATTATTATATTAATAGCTATGACAATTTAATTTAAATTTGTGCATTATCAAATAAATGTATGTTTAAGGTCAATGCTTTGTCTACCTTGCTTGTTCCAACCCATGCATGCATCCATTGTTTTAAGATAATTAAATAGCCTACATGTTACAACATTAAAAAATAAGAAGCATTAAAAAAAAGTATTATATTTATTAAAAATTATGAAAGTATTATGCTTTAAAGATATTTTTTTTTCAATTTTAGTTATTATACATTCTCAGCACTTTCCATTCAACACGCAATCTCTCTGCCAAGGAACTGAACCTCCGCGTGAATTAAAGTACTTCGTGAATTTTTGACGAATCCAAAAGGCTTGAGATCCATTTCGTGGATTGTTTTGATGCAGTTGACTTAATAGGTACTGTGGCAAAGCCTATTCGGTGATATCACCTCCAGTTTGCAATACTGCAGAATTTCTCAAATAGTTGTGCAGTACGCAATATGCCTTTACAATTTTTACTACAATGCTTACTTTACATTCACATTTGTTACACGGTAATAGTTTATATATTTTTCATTAGAAAATTCGTTCTTGAGAATGAATTCTCCGTGCGTCTTTCTTTTCTTTAGATAATTGCTTTTCGGAAGCTTTTCACGAAGTAATGTTGAAATTACTTAGTCTCCGAGTTCATCGGAATCAGATTCCGAACTTAGTAATGACTGTATATACATTGTCATCGCGCACATTTTCGTTTAAACACCCTCACTGGTGTGCAGTTAAGATAAAACTGCCTCCCAACTTTCGCTCTCCCTGCGCGCAGTTGATTGAATCCTGCTTCCCTGCGTCACCCTGCGTTGCTTCACCTCACCAAGCTGCATCTCAACTTGCGCCCGGCCTTAATTGCCTAAATTAGCGAATCAGAACATGAACAGCTCAAAATACTACATACACCAATCTTTGTTTCCAAAGTCTTCTTGGACGCCAATCATTGTTGACGCAAGGTATTAAGTTTATGGGGCAAAGGACCTTGTTCCGCGACGAAATGACTAAAAATATGGTATAATTCTAACCACAAAAACTCCACAAAATAATATTGGAAAAAGGAATTTTCTTTCTTTATACATATAAAGTACATATCTTTATGTACGTCATATATAAAAATGGAAATTATAAATCTATAAATAATTTTCAAATTAGCAGATTAGAATTTTATATTATTAACTGCTAATTTGAATTTGCATGCAGCATTACTTTTAAACTATCAATAGGAAACAGATAAAACTACACTCATGTGTATATTTAATGGCACTCTACATTTTAAAATCAGGAAAATGTGCAATTATGTAACACTTTTATTATGTGGGAAAAATTATGCAAATATATGTGTTAATGTTTTAAGTTTTCCAATTTTCTGCTCAATTTTTATCTTAAATAACATTAATTACAATTTATTTGGTTTTACATTACAGTAACTTATATTTCAAGTGTATTCTGACCATTAATTATTTTTCTGTAAGCATATATCTCAATTTTATAATACGCCCAGCACTTTATGGTTTTTCATCACCATTTAATTATATAAAATTCTAAACTGCTAATTTGAAAATTATTTATAGATTTATAATTTCCATTTTTAAATATAACATATTTAAAGATATGTTCTTTATCTGTATAAAAAAAGAAAATTTCTTTTTCTAATATTATTTAAGTTTTTGTGGTTAGAATTAGACCATATTTTTAGTCATTTGTTCGAGCTTCAAGGTCCTCTGCCCTTTTAAGGGGACACGTGTTAAGGAACTTCAACACGCTTACCTATTGATGTAAACTAACACTCACTTGAAATAAATATCGACAAAAGTTGTCTTCTGAATTTTTTTAGCTAAAATCGCCAAAGACGGAATGCAATAATTCAAAAGATAAACCTAAAACAGCCAGCTGTAGCAATATCTGGTTTGATATCAATTATATCTATAGCAATTGCTGTCTATAACAATATTGATTATAAGATATTATAATAGGTCTCTATAGCAATCTATAGCAATTCTATAGCAATTGTCTATAGAATTGCTATAGATTGCTATTTACAGCAATATGCTGGTTATATCAGCTATAGATATCTATAGAAACTGCTGGTTTTCTATATCAATTGCTGGTTTTGTGAACATTCAACGGTTACATATATATTTAAACTGGAAATTGCATACTTATAGGCCAATTACAATTTTTCAGCAAAAAAGTCTTTATAAAAAAACTATCTTTTCGTTTGATGCTCGTATTTTATACTAATACTTTTCTCTCCACGAAAGTTTTATTCTCAAATTGGTAAAAAAAAATATTCAAAGGCAATGCAAAATTTCCACCGATGGTATTTTTATGCAAATGAGGGTTACCTACGGGAGATATTACCTTCAGATAGCTAGGAAAGACAATGTAAGAGACGAAAGTAGAAGACATAATTCTTATCATTTCCGAAAGGGAAGAAATTTTGTGATAGAGCACCCATGTGAGACATTAAGGAGAAGAACCAATAGGAAAATTCTTTCCCTTAAAAATATTTTAAAAGGTTTATGTTGCAATTATGCTGAAATAAGAATTCAGCTCGTATTTTCTTTTCTAGAAGTGGTGATATTTTAACCATTCCCCAATGGAAAAAAATAACACTGGAGAGTTATTAAGCTTCTATAACAAGATTAAGAATCTAAAGTGGCTAGAATTTTTTTTATTTAATTTTATATTTATCTCACACGCTACAAAGTTTATAGGCAAATTCAAGTCTTTTCGTTTGATGGGAGAGAGCAAATAAATAATAGAACTATTAAATAAAATTCAATAAAAAAAGCCCCTAGATGTTTAATTGCTATTTCAAATTTAATTTTTCAAAATAAGTACTGTGGTTTATCCAAAATTCTTATCTTTTTAAGGCTATCTATAATCTATGCTGTTTAATCTGCTCGTTCCCATAACTCTTTTAACTTCTTGAGGCTGTTGTTTACTAACTCTATAGGATTCGCTCACGTCAATGTTAACCTATGGAGAACGTTTATCCACTATTTACAGCTACATAAAGGTTGATTATGGCAGTAAAAGAATAATATGTGGGTACTAAGACGTAACAGTGGAATTATTTAGTGGTTAGATTTATAAAATAGCACCATATGTAACATTTCATTCGTGACGTACATAGCGTCTTTGTTGTGATTATGTTAGACAAGACCTACTCTGGTTTCAAATGACAGACTAATTTATTGATTAAACATATGTAATATTATACAATATACTCCTACTAGATATGTCATAATTCATCTACAAATATCACTTACAAATTCATTACTTTATTATAATAATTAACTAGGACACTAAATACATACATTTCACTCATTCAATTCTTATAAAATCATTTTATAGAACTATCACTCATTAACCTGGCTCAATTCAATTTCATGATGACAATTCCACTCATTTATATATGTTAATTCAATCACGCCCTACCGGTTTAATTCTTATTATCAACTAATCATAATTGCGGGAAGCAGTGATTATGCACATAATTGTGACGAAAGTGTGAAGAACGGTACCTTCGCTGTTGATGCGAGATTATAGTGGCGTTGGTCCTTTGTCTGGGATTGGCACTGTCTTGCACTAGGATGGTTCATAGAAACATTCACTGGTTTTGTTCATAGACGAAATCAGTAATTCGCTGTCGAAAAAATACTCTTCGTCTGGCAGGCCATACTGGATCGGGAACCTTTCTTGCATCTGGCGTCATCATCGCTTCATGGCGGAACTCCGTTGCATCAACCCCTTTTTCAATAATTGCCTGTGTTTGGCTTCAATATCCTTATTATTATCTTTCGTCAAGTGGCCGCTTTATACTGTCATCAGTTTACATGGGCTTAGCATTACTTTCAAACCATACTGCTGCCTCTCATCTCTCAGTTCACTTCACCTCATATGACTCTACATCTATCGATACTCGACGTCTTTTTCTAAGCAATCTCTTCGTCCATCAGTCAACAAAAATTTTTGCCTATCTCCATCAATTATGTTATCTCCATATCTTTCTCATTTTAACTCTGGGGCACCTCCTCCAATGCTTTCCTATTGGCTTTATTGTCTCTTCCCTTTTACCACCTGATTGGCTTGCGGTTTATCCTTAATATTAATTCCATCTATTGGGCTTCGTGGGCGTAACTCTCGTCGTGACCCCACTCTCATTGCTCCACGGATCTGGACCTTTTTACAACCTGGCCCGGGGCTAGAAACTTTTGTGTGTGGACGCCCCTTTTATTCCGGACATTACTTTGCTTCTCTTTTGTACCTTTTCTTATTGCTCTCTACACAAACCACGCTTTTGCATATTTATTTCATGTACATCTGTCTGTAAATGCATCTTCCTTCTTTATCTCCTTCTGTTATCTTTATAGCCCTATTCACAACTGGAGCCTCTTAGTCTTTCCACATTTTACTCTCGTTTCCTTCAATTACTTTATTCTTTGCCCTTTCATCTTCA
Source organism: Dolomedes plantarius (assembly GCA_907164885.2). Lineage (NCBI taxonomy): Eukaryota > Metazoa > Arthropoda > Arachnida > Araneae > Dolomedidae > Dolomedes > Dolomedes plantarius. The sequence goes on from OU015490.1 coordinate 222,045,285, forward strand.
AATTTCCAATTCCGCGGACACAATTTCGTTGTACTCGACGATACTGATAATCCAATAAAAATGGTATTTCACATAGTCTGAACTTATTTGCACGTTGCAACAAGATTCATTTTATAAATTGCGTCCACCATATTAATTTATGAGCGTTTGAAACACACTATACCAGATTTTTCTCCCGAATAATTTAAATTTAAAAATATTTGCATTAAAAAAACGAAAAATGTCCCGAAGTGTAAAATCTCTTTCTCTATTACGTAGTACAATTTAAAAAAAAACTTTGAATCCAAGTCGGCAATCCATGGACTAATTTATCATAGGTTAACATTGAGGTGAGCGAATACAGTAAGGTTAGTACACAGCAGCCTTAAGAAGTCGCTAATGCCTCTGAGTATTACCTCACATGGAACCCGTTAATAAGATATATAACATATAGAAACAATTTAAACTGGTAGATAATACCAAAACAGTGAAGATCATTTAAAGACGCAAATTATTGTACCCTTTAGAGTTGTTTTCTGAGCTTGTGGCCTTCAAGAAACTTGAGGTAATAGATTGTGTTTATTTGTATTATAGTCTGACTGCTAAATACTAATATATTTTTAAAGATCTTAGCTATTATCATAATTTACCCGTAATTTTGAAATTTTGGTATAAGGCAATAGTCTTACTTCAACGTTTAAATTTAGTTTAAATATTATTCGTACGTCTTTTATTTTTAGTCTGAAAAAATAAAATAAAATATTATTTGTTTTGATTTATAATTGAGTTTTCTCGTCCGGGTTCTATTCTGTTTGAAATGATGAAATTTATTGTAAGAGCATACATTTTAACATAATGACAAGAGCTAAAGTTTTGCATTTCAAATTTGATAATACTTGCTACACACGTAAAAGATCTAGCAACATTTCATTGAGATTCCTAATTCCCTCACCTACGCAATAACTAATTCTACGTTTACTATGATATAACCTACAGAATATTCTCCAATTTTGCAACGTTGCAATGACGCAAAGTTTAAGCATCGATTTATTCCGTAATATGAAACTTACTACGTTTCAGTCGATATCTGATTTCTCAATCAGTTTGTTATAAATTCTTGGTCTCATTTTACACTTGTTATAAACTAAAATGCCTATATCTGTCATAAAATAAGGTATTTTTAAGGGCTTTTTTTGCAATTTAAAACTTATGGGAATATGTGTTACTTGTGGGAAGAGAGCAACACTAGCAGTTAAGAAAAAATCTCAACGTATTTGACCCATGAATGAAAGTTTAAAACTGAACGGCAATCATACCAACTATTCATTTATCAAAGCGTTTCTTTAGTATTTTAGCCTTTTCCTTAAGGGGTGGGATAGCATGTATCCCAAGAATACGGGTCCAATAATATATATATATATATACAGGGTGTCCCAGTTAAACGATTCAGAACTTCTACGAAGGGTAGGGTGCATCATGACGACTCGAAATCATATAGCAATGTGGGGTCGGAAATGCTTTCCTGAAGTGGTAGATGGAGTTGCGGGAAAATTCCGAGCGTTAGTGCAGGGAATCGTGATTTCAAACAAGGACTCAGAGTTAGTAGGATGGCTAATTATACGAATTTTTATTTATGGGGGCATATGAAAACACAGGCTTATGACACCCCCGTTTACAATGGTGAGGAGCTGGTTGCAAGAATCTCAGTAGCTGCCGGAGAAATTCGAGATGAGCCTGGATTATTCCAGAATGTTCGGAATTCCATGCGCCGGAGATGTGAGGTCTGCATTGCAGTCGGTGGAAAAAAACGTCGAACACTTACTTTAACCCGTGTACCTTTTGGTTTTGTACATTTATTATTAAAACGATTATCCACTTACGGTCTCTTTCTTTATGGTTTTCTGTGTACATCACCGCTTCAGAAAAGCATTTCCGACCCTACATTGCTATATGATTTCCAGTCGTCAGGATGCACCCTACCCCTCGTAGAAGTTCTGAAACGTTTAACTGGGACATCCTGTATATATATATATATATATATATATATATATATATATATATATATATATATATATATATATATATATATATATATATATATATATATATATATATATATATAACTCCCTTAATGGCCTCTCTAAAGATGGAATCGGAAAAATATATCCCGTAAGCTAAAGGTTAATGATTATTTAATTCCTTCATTCTAAGAAGGAGTTTTTAATAAAAGACATTTCTTCTTATACGCAAAAGCAAACAAAAAGTCTATTAAGTTGTTTTTTTGAGAGCTCGTTTTATAAGATTCCTCTGAAAAAGTTTTGCATGTTATATTATTCATTAATTTTCATGTATAAAAGAAAAAAGATATAGTAGCGAAAAACAGAAAACGTTAGAAAATTAGTTTGTGACATCGTTTCAGTCCAGTTCAGCTTTAATTTTATTAATAATTGATTTTTAACTTTATTCAGTTTGTTTAATTCTGAACGTTATTGTGAGAGCCGAACGTATTTAAAAGGAATATTTAGTTATCAACGCCAGTAATTATTAATTTCTGTATCAACTTCTTTTGATGGTGATCTATAGAAATAGAACAATGTTTAAAGTTGATTTATAATAACCCACTTTTAATGTCTTTGTTTCATTTGTTTGAACTTTAGAGTAATTTATTTATGTTCGGCTATTAAAAATATCTTCCTATGTTGAATTCGTCGAGTAATATTGATGCTTCGTCGAGAAATATGAAGGATTTTTAAGTACAGAGAAACTTCGACCTTCACATTACGATTGACCTATTCAGTTTTTTTAGCCTCAGAAAAACTTGTGTATAATGAAATTAACAATCTATACATACACTCATGGACAACAAAATTAGCGCACCAAGAAGGAATCGTCAAAATGAAGCGAAATTTTACATACGTAATGACTACTTTGATATAAGTAAATGATAAGAAAATCAAAGAAAAAGGATAATTTATTTCAGAGAAAAAAGCAAAAGAATGGAGGAGTTAATACTCCGTTGGACCCCCTCTAGAGCGAATGCACGATGCGATACGATCGGGCATTGAGTCATACAAGTTCTGTATGATGTCTTGAGACATTTCGTTCCATATTTGCTGTAACCTTGCCTCTAGTTCGTTCAAACTCGTGGGATGCCCAACTGGTCGTCCCAAATGATCCCAGATATGCTCGATTGGAGACAAATCTGGGGATCGGGCAGGCCAAGGAAGGGTAGTAACAGTGCGGAGACAGTCTTGTGACACCCTTGCCGTATGAGGCCGATCATTGTCTTGTGGAAAAATGTCTCCTGGTAGCCGTTGCATGAGTGGCAACACATGTGGTTTCAGGATTTCATGAACATACCGCTGGGCTGTCATGGTGCCACGGAACAATACTAGGGGTGACCGTGTATTGTAGGCAATGGCACCCCATACCATCACACCAGCTGTGGGAGCGATGTGTCGCTGTACAGCAAAGGCAGGATTGAAGCGTTCACCACGGGCTCTCCACACACGAACACGATTGTAATCACTGCCGAGATTGAATCTGGATTCGTCGCTAAAGACGACCTGGTTCCATTCCGCTGCAGTCCAGTTTCCTCGTGCGTGACAAAACTCCAAACGGAGGCGTCGATGGATGGTTGGGCGTCAAGGGCAGCACACGTAATGGGCACCGCGATACAAACTGTCCTTCAGCCAGGCGCCTTCGTATGGTTCGAGAAGACACAGAGGCCCCTAGTGAAGGTGCTACCTGTGCCTGGATGTCGGTCGATGAAGCAGTTGGCTGTACGCGTGCATTTCTTACGATGTGGCGGTCTTCTCGACGACAGGTCTGTCGAGGGCGTCCTGAGCCTGGTCTTCGTGTACATGACATCTCTCGGGTCCACTGGTCCCAACAGCTCCTCACAACACAATCAGAGCGGCCTAATTGACGAGCTACTCGCCTAGCTGACCACCCAGCTTCCATCACCCCGACGATTCTCCCCCTCTCAAACTGCGACAACTGCTTATATTGTCTTCGAACACGGCGTAATGGCATGTCTGTCTCAGCTCTTCCTTTGTAAATGATTCAGCACACTCAAACAAGCTTTGGTTACCTGTTTTATACTCCACAGAGTACGATGATCAACGCCCTCTACTGGCTATACGTAATGCGCAATCACGCTGCATTTCTAATCATTTGCATATCTCCCCGACATGTACCTTCATTGCAAGTTTCGTTACGATACCGCAATTATTTCTTGGTGTGCTAATTTTTTTGTCCATGAGTGTATTTTAATTTTTGTTGTTTTACATTGTAATTATTACCTTTTAAGGTAGTTTTATAACAGTTTACTCGTTTCTAACATATATTATAAAAAGGTTTAATGTATGAGTTCCTCTAAACAATTTCAACAATCTTTCCTTGAGTTATTTGTTTAAATATTGCCATCTGGATAATTTGCTAATATTATTTTAGATGCAATAACATTAATGGTTTAATGTAGTTTTTTCCAAAGGCTCTGAAATTATCTGATCACTACAGATCTTTAAGGATTAAAGTCATTTGTAGTTTAACTGCTTTGCTCTCAAACCAAACTAGATTCACTTATCTCAGTGTTAATCTAAGGAGAAATTTTTTCCAATGCTTGTCGACTTGGATTCAAAAATTTTAACTGTACTCTGTAATAGAGAAGGAAATTTTTTTATACCTTGTTTATTTTTAAAATTTCATCCACCAAAGGGAATTAAAACACAGTATCCCCTATTCCCCCCCCCCCGAATAATTCCAATTTAAAATTATTCTTTGAGTTTCTTTAACAGAAGGAATTAAATACCCGAAATTATCTGATGACTACAGATCTTTAAGGGTTAAAGTCACTGACAGTATGGTCGACTTTAAAGGTTAAAGTCGATCCAGTTTGGTTAGAGAGCAGTTTAGCTATTCTGCTCTCTAACCAAACTGGATTCACTTTTCTCAGGGTTAACCTAAGGAGAAAAGTTTTCCAATGATTGTAGACTTGGATTAACAAATTGTAACTGTACTCTGTAATAGAGAAGGAAATTTTTTTCGACCTTGTTTTTTTAGAAATTTCGTCCACTAAAGGGGTTTAAAACACAGTATAGCCTTTTTTCCTCCGAATAATTCCAATTTAAAATTATTCTTTGCGTTTTTTTAAAATAAGGAATTAAATAGTCGAAATTATCTGATCGCCACAGATCTTTAAGGGATTTTACAGTTTGGTCGACTTTAACAAGTCGATCCAATTTGGTTAGAGAGCAGTTTAGATATTCAGTTCTCTAACCAAACTGGATTCACTCCTATCAGAGTTAACCTATGGAAAAAATTTGTCCAATTATTGTCGACTTGGATTAAAAAATTGTAACTGTACTCTGTAATAGAGAAGGAAACCTCTTTCGACTTTGTTTATTTTAGAAATTTCGTTCACCAAAGGGGATTGAAACACAGTACAACCCTTTTTTCCCCTGAATAATTCAAACTTAAAATTATTATTTGCCTTTCTTTAAAAGAAAGAATTAAATACACAAGTATAAACATTCTTTCTCTAACACGTAGTGCAATTTAATTTTAAAAATTTAAATCTAAGTCAACAAACAATGGAAAAAAATTCTATGGGTTAACACTGATCTGTGTGAATCCAAGATGGCTAATATCCAGCAACCTTAAGAAATTATTCAAAATGCGAACACTTAGCAAATAATTCAGTGTTAACATTACTTCAGCAACCGATAATTACAAAAAAATTATGAAATAGAGTCTCAATTTGCATCAAAGAATACTAAACAAACTACCAATTACATCATGAATCTCATGAATTGGATATCCAATGTGAAAGAACTAACAAAAACATCTCTTTGCAAATAAAGTAAATATTCGCTCCCGTTTTACTTTTTTTCAATCTTATATACACTAAATTCCATCTGAATCTCGTTTTGAAAACAAAGGGAATTCATTTATAAATAAATGGCGGCCTCTATATTCCTTTCTTCGAGAAAAAAGGAAAATGATTTATCACACCTGGTCCTGGCATTTGATGTATCATTTGAGTGATGAATGTTTGGAAAATGGAAAGACTGTAGACATTAGGAAAAAAACTTTGAAAATGCTCCGAAATAATTCAAAATTTTTTTTCACCTTGCGCATAAAAACTTCTCTCCAGTCATAAATCCTAATGATTAATGCATTCGTTTCTTAATTGCATTCCTGGAGACAGCTTTTTGTTAAGTTAATTGCAACCGCGAACTCATTTGCATCGGGAAGACGGCAAGAACAAAGAGTTTATGAAGAGGAATTCTTTATCTATCTTTGTTTTGTTCGCATTTACAATTTCTCGGAGAAGGAAATAAAAAGAGCAATTTTGAGGTTTATTTCGGGAGGTTTTAATTTAATTTTATCAAGCAATAAAATTTTTTTTCTCAATCTGAAAGGAGAAATTTTTCTATTGTTTGATTCATCTTTTGCGACTTTATTACCACAAAGGGTGAATATGATAACGCAATTGTTTCTTACTTTGTATTACGGTTCAACAGAAGAATGCTACTGGATATATTGATTTGAAACACATTTTCTAACATCACTACTCCTGAATATATATTGTTCAGTCTTCATAAAATCTTACTATTTTTATTTTATTTTTAAATAATTCATTTTAATAATTGTTTCATCTCATTCATCGCATTGTTTGTAATTTGTATTCTAATTGTGTTTCTGGTCAATAGATGGCATCACTAAGCAACTTTTTCTTTTTACTTCAGGCAAAAATGTTTTTTATTCTGTTACTGCACATTCGATTCCGAGCAATGGCAAGAAATTTTTAATCTGTAATTTTTAATCTGGCTAAGAAATGTTAAATATGTTATAGTGTATATTCTATTCTATGCAATGTCATGTAAGAATTCAAAAATTGCTATGTTGGATGCGATCCCGTTTATTCGTTTTTTGTTAAAGATTCTATGCAGTTTATTGTTCAAGCTGTTGACATTTTGAAGTCAATTATTCATGTTGTAAAAACCTGATTCCGAAGGGTTATTCAGTCTGTCATGACTTCAACAGTTATGTGTTAAACTGAAGTCAATTATTAAATGCATTTTAAGGATGCATGCAAGGAACTAAATTTTTTATTGTTGATTTATTATTCAAGTATTATTCAGATGATGTTAATGGTAAGCCATTCCAGTATTACCTTTATTAAAAGAAGTAAGACGATTGATAAGTTTCACTTAAACAAGAACATTAAATATATTTGTTAATAGATTCTTATACAGCCCATTAAGATATAAAATTATATTAATAAAATAAATGACGATACATATATATTTAAAGAAATTGCTTATCACGCACCAAAAAATTTATGGTATAGTATTAAATTAATGTTTGATACACGAGTTATGTAATACCACTGTAGAATACGATGAAAGAATGGAAAATTAAGTTGTTTTTTTTTACTTTTGAGTTACCCTTACACACTGTGTTCGTAAAATAATGATGGAGTTTTAAACGTTTATAGCTTCGGAACAAAGAATTCTATAGAGATGAAGTGTATGTGAAAATGAAAACAAAATCTCCAAGTTTCTTACCTGTTCCGCAGACTTCGATGTGTGTTCCCTTAGTTGCACTGCAGACGTTAAGACGATACTCCGTCTCTTCATATACAAGGCAGAGAACATCTAGCGTGATAGACAAAACAGATTCTTTTAAATTGTCCAGATAACGAACTTGAAGGGATTACGCTTGTGTTTTTACATAACCCCAAAAATATAAATCTATGCGGATAAGGTCTGGAGACCGTGAGGGGCAGGCAATCCACCCTTGTCGTCCAAACCATCACTGAGGAAATGTTTCGTTAAGCTATTCCCGCACGATTGTGGCAAAATGTGGAGGACATCCGTCTAAATGAAAAATAGAATTCTCCGGAAATTTCCATTGCTAGTACTGGAGTCTGTTGGAGTCTGCACGTAAGCTTTCGCACACATAAACTTGTAGTGTTTCTCTTTAATGTAACGCATCACTCATGTCTGGAACACGATTTCTTACATATCTATAACCATTTGAAACCCGCCATTTTTTTACGAACACACTGTATACAAACAGGTATCTTCTGAGTGTATTTTAGATGAAAAAAGTTAGCATTCTGTTTCCACACGGAAAGCACTGTGAAACTAATAATTTTCTTGGAATTTCGACTCGAATCGAATGCTGTTACGATCAAGTTCGTGTTAAAGGGAATTTGCTAATAAATGAAAAGTTTATCTCATTCGCTCATTAACAGATACACACTAGGGTGGTTCGAAAAAATCGATTATTTTATTTCGAAATCGCGATACCTCTCAAAAGTTCTAGTTTGTTATCCTCAATTGAGGAACAATAAAAAAAAATTCTAAGTTGACATCTTCAGATCGCGCATAAGGCTTAAATTTTGAAAAAATATGCTAAAAATTGAAATTTTCAAAAAATAATAAAATTAGTTTTTTGAAATTTTTTATAATGCGACAGCCATAAATTGTTAGTATATAGCGTCGTTTCAACCTAAAAAAAATTATAACTTTTAGATGATATATTCTGTTCGCGCATGAGGCTTAAAATTTGAAAAAAAATGTCAGAAACTGAACAACAGTAACTGACTGGCAAGCGCTAAGTTGGCGCCGTGCCGTTGCATTCTTATTCCACCGCCAACTTGTCTAGACAGTAAACACATTCTAGTAGACAATTCAAAGGCTCTGCTCTCACTTTGTCAGTTTTCGCTAAGCAAGCAGCATCTTTAATTTGTAACTGTAAGTGAATCAAAAAGTACAGCGTGTTTTGCTTTGAGTGGATTATTTTGTAAAGTTATTGGAGATTTTTATCCTCAAGTTTTGTTATATTGTTCTCCGTTCTCCAAATAATAAATAATGGGACCCCCGAAAACTTCTAAACGCTTAAGTGTTTGTCCGTTTTTCTGTGCACCAAAAGCGTTAAGTCAAAGTGTTTTACCCGCATGTGCAGATGTTTTGTCAGCTTGTTTTGAAGAAACATCAAAATCTGTAAAAAAACGAATCTTTTTCAAAGATTTCAGATTGCATTGCTGCTCAAATAGAAGAACTTTACTGTAAAGCTTCTATACCAACGGTCAGTCATGAACATATTGTTAAATTGATAAAGGATTACCATAATAAGTACTATACTTTAAGAAAGTCATTTAGTCGTGATAAAGATAAATTTAACTTCAAGACTAAACTCAATCACTTTGTTAATGAAGCGAAGTCCAAATTTTTTGATGTTGCTTCCTGCAAGTGTGTAATGAATTTTGCGTGTTCGTGTGGTAAGAAGCCTATCTCTTGTAGCTGTAAAGTAATTATGGATTGTAAATGTGATAAAGGAAATAAGATCCCTATTATTGAGAGAGAGTTTTTGTACGACCAGCGAAATGGCCGTTTAAAATTTATTGGCACTTTGGATACAGTAGAGATTAATAATATCGCAAAAAGAAATAAAAGAATGCAAAGTGAAAAGAAAAACGAGATTGCTGAACCTGATATTAAAGCTAGCAAAAGAGATACTCTTAGAAATTCTGCCCAAAATAGCCAGTTTGAGAGTCACGAAGCAAAATGTGACAGTTTGTCGTTAACATCGCAAATGCGAATTAAGCTTCCTGCAACAGCATTAATATGCGATAGATATGGGATATCCGAGAGAGCCACTGCTGCTATTGCTTCCTGTGTTTTGCAAGATGTAGGCATGATAAATGAAGGAGATATGTCTCTAGTAATAGATAAGAGTAAGATCAGACGAGAAAAATATAAAATTTGATACTCTTTACAATCAGACCTTCCAAATGTAGAGTTACATGGACTGTATTTTGACGGGAGAAAATATAACACATATTATCGGGAAAAGATTGGTAACAAAATGAATCGCAGACTAAAGAAAGAGGAGCACATCAGCTTGGTTCAAGAGCCTGGTGGAAAGTATCTGGTACATTTGACACCTCCAAGGGCCACTGGAAGTGAAATAGCTAATAGCATCTTTAGCTATTTAGAAAACAATAACTTCGATTATGTTAAGCTTGTTGCAATTGGATGTGACGGAACAGCGACTAACACAGGATGGAAAAACGGTGTTATTCGTAACCTTGAGCTTAAACTTGGTCGCCCTTTACAATGGTTTATATGTTTATTACATTTCAACGAACTTCCGTTCAGACATTTGTTTGAAAGCGTAGATGGTGATACTACAGGACCCACAAGTTTCTCAGGACAAATTGGCAAGAAATTGACTGACTGTGAAAAACTCCCAATTGCTAATTTTGAAACGATTAATAGTGAGGAGATAAATGTGACCAAAACTGACTTAGGCAAGGACCAACAGTATTTACTTAATATTTATCGAATAGTCAAGACAGGAGAGTGTGTGCCAGATCTCGCTGTGAAAGATCCTGGTCCTCTTAGTAACTCTAGGTGGTTAACTTCTGCAAATAGGATCTTAATGCTATATATTTCTGAAGTAAAACCTTCTGACGAAATTAAACTGCTGGTCATCTATATTATGAAGATATACGCTCCAGTATGGTTTGGAATTAAAATGCATCCCTCTGTAAAGTTTGGAGCAGTTCACTTGTTTAAATTAGTACAGAAGACAAGACAGATTCCCCACAGGGTACGTAAAATAATTGATTCTGTCATTCAGAGGAATGCGTATTTTTGTCATGCCGAAAATCTTTTAATTTCAATGGTACTAGATGAGAGAGTACACGTAAGACAGCTAGCTTTTCGAAGATTACAAAAAGCAAGAAAACAAGAACCAAAAGGGAAATCGGTGCGAACTTTTCAACCACCGACCATGAATTTTGCATCTTCAAATTACATTGAACTTATTGACTGGTCGAAGTGCAAACTTACACCTCAGCTTGGTTCAATAATGAGCAATGAGCAATGAGCAATGTGTCAACGCAATAATGAGCAATGACACATTGCTCATTGCTCAATAATGAGCAATGTGTAATGAGCAATGTGTCAACGCAATGTATAGCAATAATGAGCAATGTGTCAACGCAATAATGAGCAATAATGAGCAATGTGTCAACTCAATAATGAGCAATGTGTCCGCAATAATGAGCAATGTGTCAACGCAAAGCCTAGAAGAACCTATTAATACTAATGTTCTCCCAGAGTTCGAGCTAATTAAATTTCCTTGCCACACGCAAAGTGTCGAAAGAATTGTAAAGCTCGTAACAGAATATTGTACTAAAGTATGTGGAGAAGAGATGGTTTCATAAGGACAACTGTCCTGTCAAGGTCAACTATGCCATCATTTGACTATAAATCTCAATTTAAAACAATGCCCAACACATCTGAGGAATCTTAAAGACACAAAAAATAGGTAAAATCTATCAAACATTCTGTAATTAGCTATGACATGCAATGTTATTATATACATATAAATGTGTGTAACTATACTTGTACCTATAATACTTTAATAAAAGGTTATATTATACATATTTAGAATTTTTTAAATACTTTTGAAACGTAAATATGTCATGTATGAATACTGTATATTAAATACGTAAATTTGAAATTTTAGGCGATTTTAGCCCAATTTAAGGCGTATGCGCGAACTAAAGATATTATGTAAAAGCTACAAAATATTTTTTTAGGTGCAAACTACGCTATATACTGACAATTTATGGCTGTTGCATTATATAAAATTACAAAAAAAAAACTAATTTTGTTATTTTTTGAAAATTTCAATTTTTAACATATTTTTTCAAACTTTCAGCCTCATGCGCGAACTGAAGATATCAACTTAGATTTTCTTTCCCCAATTGAGGATACCAAACTACAACTTTTGAGAGATAACGCGATTCCGAAATAAAAAAATCGATTTTTTTCGAACCACCCTAATGCACACACAGATACAGAAATACACCGTATATACTAAAATGTTTATAATATCTATATATATAAAACAGTTCCGTAAATGACTGACTGACTGATTGACTGACATATAACGCACAGACCAAACCGCTGGACCTAAAGTGCTGAAATTTTGTACGGTGATTCTTCTTATAGTGCAGGGGTGCAGTAAGAAAGATTTATAAAAAATTCTTCTTAGATTTTTCAAATTAAATTTTTAAGCTGTTTTTGTAATTTTTTTAAGTTTGGGTTTAAAATAATAATTTGAGGGTTATAAAATTTGTATTAAAGGAAGACCACAAAAATTCCTTTAAAATGAAAACTTTTTCAAATCTTTACCTCCATTTTCTGAAATTTGGGGAATTTTTAAAGATTAATTTTTAGAATTAAATTTATTAAATTCTGATCACGTGGTTTCGTTTTCTTTTTGTGATAATTTAAACTAATTTTGCGTCACGTGCATAAGAACGAAATGGACACAAATATATTTTTTTTCTTGCTAATACGGTAGATGATTGGACATTATCCAAAAAAATTTTAAAATACAGTAAAATATATGTTCCTCAAACTGTACTATATTAACTGTACTATATTCTTCAGTATGTTCTATTAGATTTAATTTGAACATTTTCTTCTACAGTATTTTGTCTATAAAAATATCCTTTACGATTTTTTATAAATATATTTTTTTGGTTTTTTAACATCAATTGCATACATTGATCGTTGTATTTATTACACACACACACACACATATACTACATATATATATATATATATATATTAGGGTAGAGCGAAAAACTTTTTCTTGAAATTCACATTGCCTGAGTCATCATTTGGTGTGAAACTGCCTGAAACAAATTTTCTCCAAATTTCAGCTCAAAATGTTGCCAGCTTCAGGTTCCACAACTCAAGTGAATGATTGTATTGCCTTTTTTTAAAGTTTTCAATGCATTTTTATGAAATAATAATAATTAATTAATTGAATAATTAATTTGTAAATTAATAATAATTAATATTTAATAGTAATACACTTATTTACTATTAAATATTAATATTAATAAGTTGTACTTATTTAATAATTAATATTAATATTAATATTTATTGTCAAATGTCAGTGCTAGAAATTGCATTTCGTACATAGATCGCAATTTTGTATTTCAAATATCTACTAAAGGGCAGCACGTATTCTATTCTGATAGCTGTTTTATCATAATCTAAGCAGGCACGTTATGCGTGGAATTCCACGTTTATTGCGTGGAATGATTCGTTATTGCGACTGTTGTCTTTCTTTGATGCTTGTCTTTCTTTCAACAACTTGTTTCCAATTTGTGGTTTCTAATTTGTAGTTACAATAAGTTGTATCAATTGTGATTTATATTAATACGGACTTTTAATTAAATCATAAACATAAATATAACCTCAACTGGAAGTGAAACTTTTTGTAGTGTTTTTGGAACTCCAGTACATCTGAATGAGACAGTGTCCCCCTCGTATACTGATTTAATGAAGCATTTACTATGATATATTTTGGAGGAAGGAGAACAAGAAAGATCATTCTGTAAAAGATATCAGCGAAATTGTTTTCAGAACTATCAGCGTTGAAAGAATTTGGAAGAATGACCCATTGCCTGTGGTCAGTCATCAAGAAGTTATTCATCTTATTAGAAATGACAATCTAAAGTACAAAAATATAAAAACAATGCCCAAATCTCCAATAGGGGCTGACAAAATTTGGAAAGATTTTTTTTGACCAAGCAAACAGTACTTTGTTTGATATTTCTGTTTTAATTACGAACAATGCAAGTGTTCCGTGAAAGTTCCAAGTATGGAACGAAACTTTTTAGCAGACCAACGGAATGAGAGAAAAATGTCAATAGGATCTATTGACATTTCTGCAACTCAAAAACTGGAGCGTATAAGAGAAAGGCAATGTATAAGGAAAAATCAGGAAGCTAAAGCAATGGAATTGAAAGATAATGCTCCTTCATCTAAAAATATTACAGATTTAGAAGCAAACGCTGTCTGATTCAAAATTAGAAGATATCTCTGAAGATGATGACGATTACGTTAGTCTTGAAGCCAAATGTCGGAAGACAACTGATGATGAATCTCCCTCAACCTCCAAGTCAGGCCAAATGAGAATATCACTACCAAATCTAACCGTTGCTTGGCATAGAACGAGATTATTGGATAGGTCATCTGCTATCATTGCATCCTCTGTACTTCGCGATATAGGGATTGTATCCAAAGATACTCCATCTAAAGTTATTGACAGGAGTAAGCTAAAGAGAGAACGTCAAAAGGTCCGATCACAGCTTAATTCTACACAAGTAACACAGTCTTTGTACGCCATCTACTTCGATGGAAGAAAGGACAAAACTATAGTGGAAGAAAAGAAGGGACATTCTTTATATAATACTATAACTGTAGAAGAGCATCTTGTTTTGCTGTCAGAACCTGGTTCTGTTTATATAGGACATGTGACTCCGGATTCTGGGTCTAGTGCGGATATTATACGAAGCATCATCAACTTCGTTACACAGGAAGCGATTACACTTCCGGAACTGGTTGTCGTTGGGTGTGATGGAACGAAAGTCAACGTTGAGAATAAAAATGGTGCAGTTAGACGACTTGAAATCTTTGTTGGCCATAAATTGCACTGGTTTGTATGTCTATTGCATACTAACGAACTACCTCTTCGCCACCTTTTCGAGAACATTGACGAAAAGGCATCTGGGCCTCACCAGTTTTCCGGAACAATAGGAAAATCTCTGCAAACGAGCGAAACCCTTGATGTGACAATTTTGTTTTCTATTCCAGTTTCTCTGCCTGAAAATGATAAAAAAGACCTCAGTGCAAACCAAAAATACCTTTTCGATATTTCTAGGGCAATATCCTCGGGGAAGTTCCTTGCAGATTTAGCAAACAGAAGTCCCGGAACGATGTCTCATTCAAGATGGCTCATTACAGCCAACAGAATTCTGCGAACCAACAGAACACTTTAAGCTCCTAGTAGAATATGTTATGAAAGTTTACGTGACATCCTGGTTTGAAATAAAGAAAATCCCAAGAGCTACTCATGGAGAACGTCACCTGCACTGAATGATAAAAAAAAGTTCATTCTTGCCAGAAGATTTTTTAAGTCAATTGTTCACAAAGTTATTCAGAGGAACTTTTATTTTGCTCACTCTGAAAACATTCTGTTGGCATCCTGTTAGATTAACGATCACGTATTCGAGAACTTGCCTCAGAAGAATACTGAAAGCAAGAAAAATTGACTGGAAAGGGTAAATATGCCAATTTGATCTTCCAAATTTAAATCTCGAAGCAGAAGAATATTTTGAAATGATTAACTGGGACATTCCTTTGGAACCACCAGCTACCATGAACCTCGCGACGAAGACATAGAAAGTATGACCAGAAACGGTTCACAATTCGAAATATTGAAGCTCCCTTGCTTTTCTCAAGCAGTAGAGAGGCATGTGCGACTGGTAACTTAATCATCATTGGTAACATGTGGCTCAGAAGCCAGTGATGGAAACATTCGCAGTGGAATCAAGTCACGAAAGGAACTTCCAAAGTTTGACACCAAAGATAATTATTTTGGTCCTCATGTGAAATCCGAAATTGAAGACTGATTAAAGTAAATTGCAGGTGAGTGATATTTTTTGAAATGATAATGTTTTCCTGTATCTTTTTTATAATTAGAACTGTTTTTGAGTCAGAAAATAGAGCTATTGTAAACATTAAAATTAAATAACAAATTGATTTTTTTTTAACTTTTGACATTCATATTCCTTCCTTTGATCCCCTGTGTGGAACCTGAATATGATGAGTGATTGCGCTGGGATTTTTTCGCAGTGTCTTTTTTGTCAAACAGCCCCATTTGTTGAGTCAGAAAATATTAAAATTTAAAAAAAAAATTTTTCGCCTTTTTCACTCTACCCTAATATATATATATATATATATATATATATATATATATATATATATATATATTTGGCATTAATTGCATACATTGACCGTTGTATTTAATTTGAATGTACTCCATAGCGAAGTGCGCGTTTTCAGATAGTTACTTAATAAAACATATATATATATATATATATATATATATATATATATATATATATATATATATATATATATATATATATATATGATTACTTAAAGGATACTTCTCCACTACCATAATAAAATTTAAAACCGGTGGTCCATGTATCAATGGTGCATTATCAGGTTGAGGAGGATTGGTGCGATTGTCGCTATGAACAATTTACATTTCAGAATTGTGATAATCACATCAATGCTTATCGGTGTGGTTATGAACAGTTGATTAGTTCGAAACATGAAGCCGCCGCTTTTTAATTTTTTGTCGTGTTCTAGAAATGTTCTTTACATAATTATTTTCCACTGGTATCTGTAAGTCACACACGCATGCGTCATCGAAGAGTATCTCAGCCACGATTGTTTCACATCAACAAGAAATTGACGGTGTAGTCTCTTTGAGATCCTTAAGACATCCAGATTGTTGTTGTTGTTGTTAATGTTGTCGTTGTGTCTACGAATAGGGAACTAGATAGAAGGGAAATCCTGGATTATAGCCGCTGGTCTATAGCACTATCAATTGCACTATCTACAGAAAAAGGAGGGTCATTGTCTCAAAAGACTTTGGACTTCTACTTATTCGTCCTTGGATGACATTTTATTTCCCTTCTACCACGCTAACAGCGTTAACAACAATAACAAAAACGCTAACAACAATAAACCTTGCCAAAAATAGGAAGCCGACATCTCCTACCCATAGTAATTCAAACATAAGGGCCGAAAGTGCTGGCCTCACCAAGATAACAGCTAGTCCCTCAAATCCCCTACCGACAAGTGGGGTCCGTCAAGAAATGTTAATTCTGGCCAGGACTCCCCAAGACCGCAAATGTCAGAGACAGCTGGCCGAGGCATTTATCTGCCGGTTACCACACACTGCGACAAAGACACCTGACAGACGATCCAGGAATCAGAAATTGAGGGTCGGAAGAGAGCTACAGGGCATTTACAAATATATAAAAGGAAAACAAATATAGTCACAACATTTATAGCTTTTAAATCCATTTCAGTGATGTACGATCAAAACCAGCAATCTCCATTTTTTTCCAATCTGAGTTAAGGATAACTTCTTAGGTCCTGTTCACTTAGAATCCGTGTCTCAGAGTCAGAATTGAAAATCCAGATTAAATAATTAAATGATTAATTAAATGGGTCGATGATTGGTATATGATTGGTTAAAAACTCTTACGCTGACACTGGCGGATTTTATGATCACATGCCCCTATACTATTTCAATCAGTTAATAACGAAATTTGGGGGAAAATGGCCT
The DNA here is from genome assembly GCA_907164885.2 of Dolomedes plantarius. Lineage (NCBI taxonomy): Eukaryota > Metazoa > Arthropoda > Arachnida > Araneae > Dolomedidae > Dolomedes > Dolomedes plantarius. The sequence goes on from OU015490.1 coordinate 222,062,523, forward strand.
ACTAATAAAATATATTGTGGGGATTTTTCTAAAGTTCAATTCAAATTTCTGTCTCCAAAAGCGTGTAAGATATAATTCTTTAAATTTTACAAAAAGAAAAAAAATTCTGATGAAGATATCTAGTTTTGATCCTACACCACTCATTTAATGATTTAGATACTTATTATTTAATTTTTTGTGTGTTGTGAAAGTTTATGTGAACTTGTCTGAACATTACATTAAATCCAATTACATAACATTAAATAAAAACGAATGGCTGTTATATTATGCAAGCACTTATTTCTGAGGCGATAACATTAAATAAAAACTAACGGCTCTTATCTTACGCATTTGAGAGGAAATGGAAGTGCAGTTATGGAACGTTATGCAAAGATATTTACATTGTTTCATTTTAGTTCTAAAAGCAGAAATATGTAGCTGGAGGAAATATTATGTAAACTACAAAAATGCAAGTAAACATCAGCAATTATCTAGCATTATATAATTCAATGTCCAAAATGCATTTACCATAATTTATTGTAGATGTCCTAAAATGTACGAAAAATGCATTATATACATTTATAAAACACATATATCACCTTTTAAAACTTTTTTTTTCTATTTATCAATTGTAAAAAAAAATCAGTATGCTTTAACTCCAGTAACTTCATTTCTAACAGATACAAACACGTCAGCATTAAAAATATGCTGAAACATTTTTTGCCATATAGACGTTATTTCAATAAAAAACCAGTACTGCATATCAAATTATGTAAACCTATGTCTGATATTTCTTGCATTTTAAATTCATAGCCGCAAATAATCACATATTAATTTTATATATATATGTTAACCTTTATATTCAAACTAAAAATTCGTATTTTTAGAGAATGTAATTACTTATACTATAACAACATTGGAAAATCTCAGTATCTATCTAACATGTAAAATTTGTCTGCTCTAGTTTTTTTAGAAATCGAAGATATATCTGTGACCTGTTATTGCACATTATAAATTAATGGAATATTTTTCGTTAGTGGAATTGTAGAAAATATCAAGTTATTTTTTCCTAGCATACAATTATAAATTTGTCTACTTCAAATGTTCTTAGATCTTGTAATTCAACTGCAAATATAATGTACATTTGTTGATAACATGGCTATGAATTTCTAAATAATTAGCTCATCCAGAAAGTAAATGCCATTTGGGTATTAAAAAAGATTAGCAATTTGTTTTCATTTGGTTTTTATTACAGAAAAATCTATACACCTTAAACTACTTTTCGATATATTCACAATGCGAATTAAGGCATGTGTCATATCTTGGCACTAATTGAAACATACCCGTTTCGTAGAATTCGGCAGCTTGCGATCTCAACCAGTTCTGGGTGTTTACCTTGTTGTCATTATCACTTGCAAAGTGCCGGCAGGCAACAAATTTCTTGAGATGAGATAACAAATGGAAGTCGGATGGAGCTAGGTCTGGACTATAAGGAGGGTGACAGAATTGTTCCCGGCGAAATGAATCAACCAGCGTCGTCGTTAAGCGTGCTGTAGGCTGTCGCTCGTAATCATGCACGAACACAATACCAGAAGTCAGTAGTCCACGCCTTTTGTTCTGTATTGCGGGCCGTAACTTCATCAGTGTCTCACAGTAAGCTGTAGAGTTTATTGTTGTACCTCTTTCCATCCAGTCCACTAACAAATCCTTTAATCAGGACCTTCAATAAAACACATTCAATTTTTTTTTCAGATAGTCTCTTCTAACGAACCTACCGTGGGTTATTAACGTAGTATTACTTATCGTTGCTTACCTCTTTTTTTTTCCTTGACGCATTTTGGTACTTTCTGTTTAACTGTTTACTGTTTTCCCAAGCGATACAGACTGGGTTTGGCACGCTGCCAAAATTATAACTCGCGACGATGAATGTCTGAAATTTTGCTTTATCCCGGACCGTTATGGAGGAACGAAATCCTACGTTAAAATTACCAAATAACAGCTAATCAAAGCTTAATACTGAGAAGTAGCTGTTTATTATTTGGTAACCTTTAACGCTATTTTAACCAATCTTCATTTTTTTCATCTTCTTCTACAGGAATACCATTTTCTTTAAAAATGCACTTTTTCCTCCATGTTTGCTATATTGAATTAGATGGAAACACACTTTTGGGAAGTTTATTTGTTTGACGAGGTTTATAGAATTTATAGTACTATACCGTAGACTTAAAAGTACTTAAGAGAACGTAGCATTGCTGAAATCTCTACAATATATACTTTAAAACGGAATTGTACATTTAAACAGTTAACCTTGTAACTATCATATAAATTGACATGCTTTTACCAGGGCAAAAATATCAACAAATTGTTGTTGTCAGCATGCATGTAAAAGCATTAGTATGTAATGTTTAGCATGTAAAAGCGCTCGTGCTTTTACATGCTAATGCTGAGGACAATTTAGGATAAAGGAAAGTCATAGTGGAGAAATTTTTGTTCAACTGAACCCTCCTTTACTTCAAAACTACCTTTACTATGACCTGAATGTGTTTCGGGTAAGCCCTAACATTTTATCACATCAACTTGGAATCTCAGACCCCCATATAAAGAAAAAGGATTTCAGAAAATGAAAATTCCGTAGTTTATTACAAAATTTCAGTCTTTGCCAGTAACTTGCGTATACTTTTGAATACCGTGAAAGTTTGACTACAATACACACACGTGTATAATACGCACCCAAAACTTTTTAATATTTTAATTAAAAGTGGAAAAAATACCTATTAACATAAATAAAATCTGTAACAAAAATAAACGAAAACGTCAAATTCGGAAGCAAAAGAAAATGTAATTTTTAATTCAAAAGAAACAATACTGTCATTATCAGTCTTAATCACTTTCACTAGAATACATCCATCTATGTTTGTCGTTTATTCAATGTTTAAAACTGCATTTTTTGTACGCGGGTATAATACGCACCCTCATTTTTGCGGATTAAAATGTGAACAAACATTATACTCAAGATTTTACGGTAATATTGTCGGTCAACAATGTGTTGATACTTACTTCTCTTGTATTTTAACAACAGAATATAATTTGCATTCTGAATTTATTTAAAACTGCGTTTGGGAAATGAACTTAAATTGTTCCATAAAATGATAATTGTTACTTTTACGTGTATCTTCAAAAATATCTTTATACAGTGGAGTCCCGATAATCCGAATTTACGGTAATCCGAAAGTCCGCTTAATCCGAAATCAAAAGTCAAAAAGAACTAAGCTTAGAATAAAACTACAGTGATACTAAGTAATATACAGTATATTTCTGAAAATTACAAGAAGATTCAAAGTTTTACGATGTACTGAACTAATTATTCCTGAACTGCATTTGTTTAAAAAAATCTTGAATATTGATGTCGAACAGAATAATCCCCTCCCTTGAAGCCAAATTACTCCAACGCGTCAGAAAAACGGTGTACGCTCTGGTCGCGGCGGAGTGTTGTTCTACATCAAATGCAGCCGCGTCGTCTGAGCGGGATACCTTCTGCTCGCTGTCACCGTCTGCTTCACCTTCACTCTCGTCTGAGACGTTGACAGGTTCTTTCAAAACTATTTCAACAATTTACTGATCGTCTAAAATCTTGCACTCAGTGAACGAACAATTTACACTCTACTGTACTATACTAGGAAGCGTTCCGCTCTCTTATCACCCATTTCGTCCCGAGAATTGGTTCTGTTTAGACAGCTTTTATGAAATAAATTGTGTAATCCCACGTAATATATAATATCGGATGAGTCATAAATTCGTGCAAAGTTCAAAAATTCGTAATAAAAGAAGTAATGCTCGGAAAATTTTTCTGTTTGCTCCAATAGGATCAGAGGGAAGTTGGATTTTTTTTTTCATGTGAAAAAAAATGTTTCCAAAAGTAACTAAAAGAGGGCACTCACACGTCATACTGAGACGACTTATGCAAATCAGGCTATCAATAAAACACCTGGTTGGAAATAGATCCGACATTAACATTAAAATTCCAGCTGTTGCTCAAAACGTGACTATTCGGCAAATCACTAACTCCCCATGGTATTTTCGCAATGTTGACATTTATAGGGAGATAAATCTCCCCACTATTCAAAATTATCTCAAAAATCTTGCTATTAATTTCCATAAAGATTTTCCAAATGATCTTATTAAAAATCTTGCCGATTACGACCCTGCTGACCCAGCTAACGAGAAACGGCCCCGTGACATTCTTGCTCGTAACTTTTAATTGTTTGTCCTGTTTGTTCGTCCTGTCTCTTTTTTCACCCTTGTTTTAGCTTTGCTTGTTCTATCGAAGCTACTTGTTTTCCCCACTTTCTAATTTCCTTCCTACTTTCGTTTTTATTGATCACTGAAGTTTTATGCATTGCTATATCATCCTACAATGGAGGGCCCGGCCCATGTACTGTAGTTACCACTACTCTTCCTGCAGCTCCTGAATATCCGTCATTCGAAGCCGGCAGCATGCTTTCTTTACCAAATCGAGAGTTCGTGGTTAAACTTTTCTACAAGAATGGCGATTGCATAACTGTTGCATTACGAAAGCTTCGCACGGAGAAAGAACTGAAGGCGGAAAAAAGCCCTAATTCATTGAATGGGATACTGAACTTAGTGCGACGTTTTGAGGAAACGGGGAGTTTGGAGGATCGTACACGAAGTGGCTGACCATCCTTGTGCGCGGACCACATCCATGTTGTACAAAGCGTCATGGAAGATTTGGCAGTCGAGACGCGCTGGTTGGGCAGCTAGTAACGCGCCCCACTTGCCTACCTTGTGTTCGTGGTAATGTTGAACATCTGTTACTTTAACCCATTAACGCCCAGTGTCCTCATTTGATGATGCTACAAAAAATTTTCTATTCCGTGTATTAAATTAAAAAATATTCTTTTATTTACGAATTGGTCTGATAGATGACAGCACTATGCAAGGTGAGATATGCAATTTATTTGGAACAAAGTAAAAATGGTCGGGAATGATGCAGTATAATTTCCAGGTTTTTCGGTAATCACGTTGTATATTTTTTATACTACTGTATGGTACTAGATTGATGAGGTAAATTCTTTAAATTTAGTATAAATATAATCTAGATACTCCATGCTATGCCATTAGTATGTTTTTTAACATTTATTGTTGTTAATATATCCGTAATAAACAGGACAACATATCCGTCATCATTTGAGGACGTTGGGCGTTTGCGTACAGTTCTTATTCAGTATTCAGATTTGTTTCTTAAGTGTTTCTTACATTTTTTGTAGATAAACTATAAATAAACACAGAAAAATGAGTAGAAATAAAACATTTAAAAGCTTAGAAGAGGCAACTGCTTATCTTTTTTCTGAAGAAATAGAAGCAGATATTATATCAATGCCTCCGGATGAAGATGATCTAACAGATGAAGAGCAATTCGATGATGATGATTTGGGTACTCCAGTTGTATCAGATATTGTAGGTAGATTAGAAATTATAATACCAGATGATAATGATAACTCTATTATTTCGGATAAAAAAAGGAAAACAATTCCCGTAAACATAAAAAAGAAATATCAGTTGTATGGACGAATGAAACCCCGGCTTACACATTTGGGACTTTGGAAAATTCTTCTAAGAGAAATTATGATATATTGACAGCGGAAACTAATAAGTCCAGTTGAGCTGTTTGAAGAATTTTTTACTAAAAGTGTTTATGATATGATCGTAGAGGAAACTAATCGATATGCTCACGAAATAAAAAATAAATTGAATTTTAATGTGACTAAAGATGAAGTAAAAACATTTATAGGATTTCTGATATTTTCGGGCTATCATACTTCCCAGTGAACACCCAGTGAACGGGACTACTGGACAGAAGCAGATGATTTAAGAGTAACAATAGTGAAGAATGCTATGACTAGAAATTTCTACTTAGAGCTCAAGAGATTATTACATTTCCAAGATAATAAATTACATCAGTATAACAAACATGATAAATCATTTAAAATACGTCCCTTGTTAGAAATGCTTTCCAAGAATTTTCAGAACTGGGGCATTTTCCATGAAGATTTGTCCGTTGATGAAATGATCGTCCGGTATTATGGTCATCACACTCTGAAACAATTTATAAAATCTAAACCTATTAGATTTGGGTATAAACTCTGGGCTCTGTGTGGCAACGATGTTACTGTTACAACTATACACTGTATTGTGGAAAAGAATCAAATACTTTTGAATCAGAGAAACTTCCTTTAGGTACAAAAGTGGTGTTAAATTTACTATCCATTATTGAAGATCCAAAGAGCCATCGTGTTTATTTTGACAACTTCTTTACCAGTCATGCGTTGCTAAAAAAACTGAAAAAAATGCAGTTCAGAGCTAGTGGAACAATACGAGAAAATCGTACTGAAAAATGCCCAATAATGGATGATAAGAAAATGAGTAAAAAAGAAAGAGGGTTTTACGATAGTAAATTTGACAAAACAAATGAAATTCTTGTTGTTAAAAGGAAGGACAATAAGTGTGTTTCTTTAGACTCTAATTTTGATACCATATTGCCGTTTTCTTCAGAACAAAGATGGAGTGTAGAAAAAAATAAAAGGTGAAAGTGAATCAGCGTCATGCTATAAGTTCCTATACCTCATTTATGGGGGTGTCTACCTTCACGATTGACTTCTTGAGAAACATTCTATATAGCCATATGAAATGGTACTTTTTCTTTATTTCTAGGATGATAGATATGGCTATTGTAAATGGCTATGTCATTTATAAAAAGACCCATGGTTCTAAGTTGATGTCAATCAAAGATTTAATAAGGTATATTGCAGTAGCCTATTTAAAAAGGAACCGATTCAAAAGCAATCCGAAGAAGACCAGTACAAAGGCCAATAACATCCAGATCCAATGTGCTTCCTGACATAAATTTCGACAAAATACAGCATGGTATTGGCAAAAGGGAGAAAGAAAGGCGTTGCCAATATGATAACTGTTCTTCAAAGCCAAGAACATACTGTATGAAATTCAATGCAACATTATGCATACAATGTTTTCTTCTTTTTCACCAAAAAAATCAACCTTAAAAATATAAAAAAAAGTTTTCTTACATCTATAAAATAAATTTTGATTTTTTTTACATTATTTTGCTTATTAGTTTGTTTGTACTATTAAAACTAAATAATTTTATGTAAAAACTTTCATTTTTAAAAATTTTACATGTTTTACATACAAACGCCCAGCGTCATCAAATGAGGACGGCTTAAAAAATATGGTTGCAGATAAAATTTTTCAAAATGCTTTTGAAATACTTTTAATTTATGCATTTCTACCCATATCTATCAATTTCAAGAGAAAAATTTCAAAATTTGTTAATTTGGGAATTAATGGGTTAAAATGAAAGCACAGCCTCTTGTTATTGTTATCTGTTTGATTTTCTGTTTGTGTTTGCCTGATTTGAATAAAACGTCTCAGTATGACGTGTGAGCGCCCTCTTTCGGTTACTTTTGGAAACTTTTTTTTTCACATGAAAAATAAAAATCCAATGTCCCTTTGATCCTATTGGCGCAAACAGAAAATTTTTCTGAGCATTGCTTCTTTTATTACGAATTTTTGAACTTTGCATGAATTTATGACGCACCCGGTATTTATGTAATGACACGTTAGTATGTAATTATAGTTTATTTTAAGAATGATTTCGCTTAATCCGAAAAATTCGTTAATCGAAAAGGTTCTGGTCCCAATCATTTGGGATTATCGGGACTCCACTATACCTTAAATTTATATGTATAGAGACACAAAAAGAATGTGAGTCTAATTAAGGGGGCAAGGGACCTTGAAGCTCGAAGAAATGACTATAAATATGGTCTAATTCTAACCACAAAAACTCAAATAATATTAGAAAAAAAAATTATACATATGGAATACATATGGACTAATCCATTTTTATATATGATGTTTAGTCATATATAAAAATGGAAATTATAAATCTATAAATAATTTTCAAATCAGCAGTTTAGAATTTTATACGATTAACTGCTAATTTGAGTTTGTGTGCCTCATTACTTTTAAGGTATTCGACTACGTTCGGAGCCCTTTTTTTGGAAACTGTACTTGAGAAAATTTCTGCTTTATTTTTCGAAGGAATACAACACCAAAACTCCAAAATGATGAAAAAATAGACATTAACTATGTATTTTTTTTCAAAATTCAGGAAATTGGCTCGAAACTTAGGAAATTTTTACATAAACATAATTTTTACATAAAATCGGAAATCTTCAAAAATTAGCATAATTATTTGCAAAATTTTCCCACATTAAAAAAGTATTCCAGAATTGCACATTTTTCCGGTTTTAAAATGTAGAGTACTATGAAATATACATACGAGTGTAGTTTTATCAGTTTCCAAAAAAAGGGCTCCGAACGTAGTCGAATACCTTAAAAGTAATGAGGCACACAAACTCAAATTAGCAGTTAATCGTATAAAATTCTAAACTGCTGATTTGAAAATTATTTATAGATTTATAATTTCCATTTTTATATATGACTAAACATCATATATAAAAATGGATTAGTCCATATGTATTCCATATGTATAATTTTTTTTTCTAAAAAAAAAATGCTCTAAAAAAAATATGCATAAAACATTAACTTTTTTTGTCATATGTACGTAAGTAACTTTTAAGAGAAATGACCTACAAGCTAATCGATATCTTGAAATCTAAAAAAATACAGGTCATTATAAGCAACTACATGGAAAATTTTAGTAATTTCCCATGAGATTTTTTATAAATGCAGCTATAAATCAACAAATAATATACCTAGAACCAAATCTATAGTCCATTACATTCTTCGTTTTATGAAAAACATATCTGAAAAATTTCATAGACATATCATGGTTAGATTTTGAGTTATGTCAATAGTCGTTTACATTTTTGATAAAAAACAAGTTCTTCAGAATACACGATTCAAGTTTTCGACTTGTACTGAAATTCATAACTGCTGCTGATCTTTAAATCTCTCTAATTTCATTCCTAATGATTGTATCGAGAAAATGAAAGCAGGTTTATAAACGTAAATTTACAATCTTTGAAAAAAGGGAATTAAAAACAATTTAGGAATTTTCGTCAAAATCAATGTTTTAAACGTAGTCGGCTACCTTAACTATCAATAGGAAACTGATAAAACTACACTCGTATGTATATTTCATAGTACTCTACATTTTAAAACCGGAAAAATGTGCAATTCTGGAATACTTTTTTAATGTGGGAAAATTTTGCAAATAATTATGCTAATTTTTGAAGATTTCCGATTTTATGCTCAACTTTTAATTTAAATAATATTTATTACAATTTTTTGGTTTTACATTACAGGTAAATATAATGCAAGTGTATGCTGACCATTAATTATTTTCTGTAAGCATATATCTGAATTTTTTTATTTTTAATCACAAGTTAATAATATAAAATTCTAAACTGATAATTTGAAAATTATTTATAGATTTATGATTTCCAATTTTATATATAACATATTTAAAGATATGTACTTTATATGTATAAAGATAGAAATTTTCTTTATCTAATATTATTTCAGTTGTTGTTGTTTGAATTAGACAACATTTATAGTAATTTCGTAGAGCTTCAAGGTCCTGTGCCCCTTTAATAACAACTACATTTCATTTAAAATCATTATATCTCCTAATATAATGATTATATCCCCGTCCCATATATACCGCCCAAACTCTGCACAACCAGATTCCTCGTTGGGAGTACATAAAAAAATGCCCGAAGAACTGTACCTGTACGACCCATACTTTTCGAGAAAAATACGAAAATAATGTATGACGTCGCATCCGGTGAAAGGAAAAAAAACACTTTATTTGACACATCAACAGCAGTATTTGCAAATATTTATAAAGGCAGATGTTCAAAGTGTCCGCCGTGCATATCGAGGCAAGCTTGAGCGCACCGTGGAATGGATGACAATGAATTTCCATTACATTGGCAGTAGATCAAATACATGTCGCAATATTCACGAACGGAATACATGATCACCATGAGAAGAATATCGGTAGCTGTAAGATGCAGCCTTTTAAATACGAGTTAAACGACCGCTTAACGCCATTCCACGGCGCGCGCATGCATGACGCGATATGCGCGGTGAACATTTTGAACATTATCATCTGAAAAGATATGCAAATACAGCATTGATATGTCAAATGAAGTGCTTTTTCCTTGCACCGGATGTGACGTCAATACTTTGTTTTACGTATTTTTCTCGAAAACTATGGGTCGTAAAGGTACAGTTCTTTGAGCTTTTTTTATCTACTCCCAACGAGGAATCTGGCTGTGCATAGTTTGGGCGGTATTTATGGGACACCCTGTATACTTACCGTCTTCAAATACTTAAATCTAAAATTAAACACACAAAATATAGAAATGCAGCAGCACCCGACCAAATGGGAAAATAATTACACCAAAAATCCCCAAAAGCTAAATTCAATATATTATACAAGTAACACATTCAGAGTGAATTGCAAAATTTTGAAGTGATAATAAATAGAATACTTTAAACTTTGTGAAATATCCTGCGCAATTTTTTTTTTATCCTAGTCTCTTTCTCATAGTTACAAATGCAAATATTTGGAGCAGTGCAAACATACAATAAACTATTCATCCGTGCAATTTATTTACAAAGCCGTTCCATATATTTCCTTTACGCTCCCGAAATAGATAGAGTGCGTCACATATTATATTGCATTAAATTTCTGAAAAGTACGTGTTTACATATAGCTGCAAGGAGCTGCATTTGAAAAATAAGATTGTATTAATGAGTGGATATCAAGTGTTTACTAATTAGCGAAAAGTTTGTTGCTTTCAACTTTAAATCATAAGCCTTGACTCGTTGAATTTGTAATTAATGCGAATTGTTTTGATTTACATTACTTGTGGATATTTTAAGTTAATCTCGTGAGTCATGACCTGCCAGATACGCATTTTGATGTTTCAAGTATATTTACACTAGAAAGACGACTGCCGCAATTTTGACCGCTTCTGGCATACTATTGGGCGCTATGTCTATATTTACGTCCTCGGGCTTCTGAAATTTTATGACTTTTTTTCTAATTTTACGTGAAATATGCACACATATTGACAAAATTATATTCAATAGTAAAGAGGGGGAGAAAATGTGATGTATCCTACTAAGACTGAAAGCCGTTGATTTGACGACAATATAGAAAACAAGCAGAAATCTTTAAAATAATACCGGAAAATTGTCAGATACTTTTCATCTCTTCCTTTTTATCAAATAACAGAAATATTAGCTCTTCGGAAATATTAGTCTTGAAAATTAAGTACTGCTCAAAACATGCATTTATTTTTATGGATAAATCATATCGGGTTGTCAGCTCGTCATATCTGCATAAAAATATGTCTAAATATATACTTATTTACTATACATTGGTATGAAATATTTCAAAATTTAAAGTACATAACCATTTAAAAAAATAAAAACATTAAATATTTTATATTCTTGATTTTATTTTCAAAAGTCAAAATGACGACGTCCAGTCATTTTAGTAAGAAAAAATCTCCGTCTTTCTAGTGTTAAAGCATTGTAGACCGGCAATTTTATTTATATATGATACTTTAATATAATACATGTTATAAAACTCATACTTCACCATGACAATGCATCTTCTCATACAGCAAGGATTGCAGTCGAATTTCTTGAACAACAAAATAAAATGAAAGTGATAGAACATCCACCCTATTCTCCTGATTTTGCAATGTGTGACTCTTGGCTACTTTTTAATGCAAAAAAAAATTACGGGGGCGCAGTTTTCATTCCGAAGATGTGATTGATGATGATATACAAGAGTTGTAAATAAAGTAGTGGCAACGTCGCCCAGAAAGTCGTAGGACATCAGGCATGCGCAAACAGGATATAGGAGAAGTGAGTTGGAGCTGTTGTCGATGTATAGAATGCAAAAAACCGGCCATCCAGTAGAAGGGGTAGTTTCTGCATGGAGTTGAAATGGACTGTGTCGTTTCTACCGCTCTAAATTATGTTTACAAAAAGTGATCAGCGTTCGGGGATTAAAATCGAGGTTGTCTTTCGCTACAGCACCATCTGCGCCCGGCTATGCAGCTCAAACGTCCACGTTTATAGACAATCTCCCTATCGTATAGGGACAATCTCCCTATCGAGTTGCATGATAATGCTCGTTGTCATGTTGCACGAGCTGTAAATGATCTTTTGTGACGGTGGTCTTGGTAGGTGTTGGGAACACCCTCCGTACTCATCTGACATGAGTCCTTGTGACTTCGACATCTTTCCTAAGTTGAAAGAACCCCTTCGAGGCATCCAATTTCCTGACTGTGAGCCGAGCATTAGGGCGCTCCTCCTCTGGCATCAATCCATACCTTGCCAACGCCAACGGTATCCTACGGCTTCTTGAAATCTGGCAAAAGGTACAAGACTTTGTAAGGTATACACAAGATTCGATTCACAAGAATCGAACTTTTGAGTGAATTAAAGAAGCTGCTTTACATATGCTAATTTCGGCATACGCGCTTAGTATAAATACCACGCAGCGTCATTAAGAAAAAAAGGGGATGTTGTTAAGGTTGAAAAGGTGTTATCCTGCGCTAGTGCTTAGCGGGCCAGAAGTTTACGTGGCAGTACGGCTGGTTTGACTTACTGTTCGTGATTATAGAAAATATATTGTTCTTGAAAGCTGTATTTATATTCCGTACAAGTGTACGCATGCTTATTGCTGTAAAAGCCAATTATATGTGCAACGAATTCAATAAACATTGTTTCATGTATAAACTGTGTTTGCTTCAAATTCAAATAGAGTGCCACTTCAAATTATATACACCCAAGTCTGGGTAGAAGTGAGCATAGATTCTCTATAACTTTGCTGGTGATTATATTGAAAGAATGTAACGTAATTTTGATTCTACGTTCATTAAAAAATTGTTTTCCGGGTATGTTGCCATTACTTTATTTACAACCCTCGTAAAAGCATATTTTTCCTCTATTCCTAGAGATGGGTGGCTTGAGGCATTTAACACTTAGAAAATTCGCCTACAAAAGTGCATTGATATTGGAAGGAAATAGATTGAACACATCTAAGAGTTGGTAAGTTTAACCCGTAAATGGTAGCATCTGTCGAAATCAGTCTAACAGTAATATCCGTCCATGAGACTAAGTTGGATTTCGTAGCTTATTACATCCAGTTTTCATTTAATTTTAGGTCTGTATTTGAGGTATTATTGATTTATAAAATATATTTAAACTTCGTTTTAATTTTAATATAACTTTATTCAGTAAAAGTCAATTTTTTTTAGAATTTCAATAAGATCTACAAAAGAAAATCAAATCATTAGATATAGATTAGAGCAAAAATATAAACTAGTGACAAGTGTAAACAGGATTAAAACAAAATTCTATCATAAAAGTTTTACAAATTTTGTACACAAATATTACATATCATTTGAACACTCCAAGCAATTAGCTGTATCACACTCCATACACTTGTAGTTCGCCATTCTATTTTTTGTGTAAGGACTGTACCTAAAGTTTTTCCTCTTCTCCAACTTTTTACGGATTGCTTACTTAAACTTGCTTCCTTGTCATCCTTTGGAAGAATAATCCGGAAGATGACAATAATAAATACATACCTTTAAAGTAATATCCTTTCTGAAGCGGGGTGAGTTTTTTTGGAATAGCAAATGTAAGGCGATAAAGTAAACAAAACTCAAAGATAAACAAACACAACCAAGGTCATGGAATATATGAAGCATAGCTTGAACATGAAGGTTTCAAATCGATAATTACGTACCCTAGCAGGAAAAGTATGACCTCTACCCCTCCGAGAGACGGATGTTACCATTTACGGTTTAACTTGTATCATTCAGCCGTATCTCAAAAATTTGAGCCTGAACCTTTTCGTATATGCAGAAGTAACCTGTTAATTTTTGAATAAATTAAGATCTAAAATGTGTTTTCTTTATATAAGGGTTTAAGAATTATAGTTTAAATCTTTCAGTTCACAGTAATGATACTTTGCAAGTAAAGGAATGTTCAGTTGACCAAAAATTTCTCCAATATGACTCACCTTTATCAAATCAATGAACATTTGCATGTAAATACGCAAGTTTACTTGGTATTACCCAACAATGCTTTAACTTTAATCCTCTTTTTTATATTATCATACGATTCTGTTATTTCAAAATGTGTTGCAATACTCGGATATTACTGACTTCAGGACAATATTACAGAATTAAAGCATTTCTTGTTGTTTTTAAAGGATTTAAAATAATTCAATAATGCATTCTAAGAAAAAATAAATGTTTTTTTAAGCATAGAAACTATAATTTATAAATCATTCTTTCTTTTTTTATATATTTTAACGAATAATATTTAATTGTAAAAACATATATATATATTGTCTTTTTTTAACAAAACGAATTTGCTAAATCTTTTTAGTCACTAGAGGCTTTTTCTTCATTACATATGAAGTATATTTAGTTTCAAATTCAGTTAGCTATTCCGTAATTTTAAATCAAAGATATTTTAGCTTTTGTTTAAAATTCATCAAGTTCTTTTTGTTTTCAGTTAAATGCTTTTTTTTCATTTTCAAAAGCAATACACGTGCATTTTTCCAGTAAATGATATAAAATTCTTTTCTTTTCAATACAATGCTTTTTCTTTGTTTTTAAATGGTAATTACTTTTCAGTCTTCAATAAATATCCCCTCTATTTTTAAACCTCTTAAATGTTATTCATTTTTGTTTTCAAACACTAAGCATTTTTGCTATATAAAACCATCTCTTTCAAATGCGTTTTTTTTTTTTTTTCTTTATCGCTATTAACTGATGTCAAGGATTTGCTGTCATTAAAATTGTAATAAAAGTTAAAATCTCGCATTGGAAACTCGGTTTTAAATGTGCTTTCGTTTTTATCATTTTATTCGTGTGACGTCAAAAAGTTTCTATTTAGAAACTCAAATCGTTTAAAAAGGATTTAGATGGTTTTACTTTATGCGATACGAGACTTGATACTTCCCTTCTTTCAAGATCATTATTTTTTGCCCTAACTTTGCATTTATTTTCTTTTAGAATAGTATACATTTGGGGAAAAGATCTGACCTTCAAATAGCTTTAACGGAATAAGAAAGGATATAAATTATTTATTCTATATATTCGATCCCTAATAACTTAGTTATCCTCTACTTTAATCCTTAAATGGTAACATCTGTCTGACTCACCCAACCAGTAACATCCGTCCATTTGACAGAGGCGGCTCCAGTCCATAGATATTTTTGGAGGGAAGTGTGTGTGTGGGGGGGGGGGAACAACGTCGGCTCTTAGGGTTATATATATATATATATATATATATATATATATATATATATTAATATATATATATATATATATATATACTAGCTGAGGTACCCGGCGAAGCCCGGGATTTTAAGAATGTTTGTTAACCAAAATCAATTTAAAAATTAGCCTAGGATAAATAACATAGAAAAAATATATGTGAAATGTTATACACATCTCAGAATTTAGGAATTTCAGCCTTTCATCATTGTAGCACTGAAATCTGAAAAGTAAAAATGTCAAATTGTCTAATGTTTGTTAACCAAAATTAATTTAAATCTAAACACAGTATAAATAACATAGAAAAAAAACATGTGAAATCTCATAATGAAAATCATATGAATAAAAGGAAAACCCAATAAAAAATATATAAATTTATAATAAACTCCTCAGAATTTAGCTAGATCTAGCCTTTTATCATTGGGGCAAAAAGAAAGAAGCTGAAATTACAGGTTTAGCAGAAATTTCCAATAGAACCATGATATGACTCCAGCGTTGCCTCTTAAAAAATGAAGTGCTTGATTGAGGGCTGCAAACCATTCAACACCTCTCCACATTAAACTACTAAAACATCCTCTACATATTAAATTCCTTTTTTCTCCATAATAAACTCCTCAGAATTTTGGTAGATTCAGCCTTTTATTATAGTACCACTAAAATCTGAAACATCCTCTCGAGAAATATAAATTTATTAATTTCAATAATTAAACACCCACAAATGTATAAATTACACAAAAGTTTTTTAACCAATATTTGAAAAATTCGTAAATGAAAAAGCATATGAAAATAAAGATAATAAGAACTTCCGGAAATCAAATTAATTACCCTTAATTTTTAATTAATAAAAAACCAACATAATATGAAAAACCGATAGTTGTTTAAAAGCATATGAAAATAAAGCTATTATAAAGATAATAATGAAAAAAGTATAAGGAAATAATGCTCGCGCATGAAGTTAACGTTACGATATAAAGATAGTAATAGTAATATAAACCGCGTGCATAAAATATTTAGCTTTTCAAGAGAAATAAATTAATTTTTAGAAAATAACTACTTTTAATCGAGACATTAAATACAATGCACAAAATTTTGTTTTTACCAACTTCCTACCCTACAATTTACACCCTACTTCTTGGAAGTGGGGAGTTGAAACATCCTCTTTGAAAAATTTACACCCTACTTCTTTTAAATAGGGTGTAAATATAAAGCTTTAATAGCCAATTGAATGCCAGTTAAAAGCGATTTTGGTTTAAAATCATATGAAAATTACGCTATTATAAAGATAATAATTTTAAAAAAACATAGGAAAATAATTGTAAAAATGCACTTAGCATCCTTCAATTTATAGCCACAGCTTCGAAAGGTACTGGCTTTTGAGGTTATTGAATATTAGAAGTTCATTAGTATTGTTATATACAATACAAATCATAAATGCAATCTTTTCAGGTAAGTAATTTTTTTAGTAATTTTTATAAAATAAAAATACTAAATAAATAAAAAAGCAATGTGCAGTAGTATCACCTAAAATATGCCTAAAGACTTGTATGATCATAACACAAGAAATAAAAATGTTGAATACAGAACTTTAACGTTACGTTTCAAAATGCTCTAAATGTTTAAACAACAAAATAAAAACCCATTAAATTAATTTCTACACTTAATGAGCAGTATAATAAATAAAAAAAACGTTCAAACAATAATAACTGCAACAGCATACGTATTTAAAAAATATAAATAGATAAATAAAAAAATTAGTAATTCAAGGTGTCGGTAGATGGCGCCACCTTTCAACCTAATCTATCCCACCTTTAAATTCAAATGGACTGTTCCACGTCTAGGGTGCCCCGTTGTGAAAGAAGGGCTAGTGTGATGTACAGTATCTACGTTAACGACTATCCCAGTCACTTCAGAACTAATATTGCAGTCTACGCTGATGACACAGCCATATACACATCACATAACAAAATTAACTTTGCTGTGAATCAATTAAACGTATACCTTCAACTCATCAACTCTTGGACACTTAAATGGAAAATCAAGCTAAATACTGACAAATGTGTTGCTGTCATGTTTTCCAGAAAAAGACTTGACTAGTACAATGATGACAAAATCATTATTGACAACACTGCTCTGCCCTGGTCCATCTCCTGTAAATACTTAGGTATTATTCTTGATAAAAACCTCACTTGGCGCCCCCCTCCCCCCATAAAACATCAGTTATATATACAACTGATAAATTTCGAGCTGCTAAATGAAAACTATTCCCCCTAATTGCTCGGAATAGCTATTTGAATCTCAATATGAAGTTGCTCATCTAGTGTAGTGCATTCCTAAGACCTATTTTAACTTATGCTTTCCAGTCCTGGTCCTACTGTGCCAACTATCATTTTACTAAAATCTGTGCTGCTCGGAATAAAATTATCAGAGATATTGTTGAAGCCCCCTATTACTTTAGAAATTATAAAATCTATGATGAACTTAACTTCCCCACCCTAACTCACTTTATTAACTCCACAAATATTAACTTTCACAATAGCATTGAATCTAACAACATCACTTTATTAACTGAACTTTCTAACTATGACTATAAGAAACCTTTCAATACGAAGAGACCAAGAGCGTCTCTTGCTCTTGACTGGTGATTTTCCACCTCTTTCTGTGTCAACTGTTGCACTGAGGTAGAGAGCGGTCCTCCCGTCCTGTAGGTTGTTGCAGAATCAAATCCCCAACCTGACTAACTTTTTCTTGCTGTTGACTGACTTACTGACTGATTGACTGACTGATATACAACGTACAGACCAAACCGCAAGACCTAAAGGGCTGAAATTTTGCATGGCGATTCTTCTTATAGTGTAGGGGTGCACTAAGAAAGATTTTAAAAAAATTCTTCGTAGATTTTTTTAAATAAAATTTTTAGCTGTTTTAGTAACTTTTTTAAGTTTGCATTTAAAATAATAATTTAATGGTTATAAAATTTATATTACGAAAAAGATGATAAAAATTCCTTTAAAATGAAAACTTTTTCGAATCTTTACCTCCTTTTTCTGATTTTTTGGTGAATTTTTAAAGATTAATTTTTAGAATTTAATTTATTAAATGCTGATCTTGTGATTTCTTTTTCCGGTACTTTAAATATATTTATTGTCACATAACAACGAAATAGACAAAAAAAAAAATTTTCTTGCTAATGCGGCAGACGATTGGACATTATCCAAAAATAAAATAAAATACAGTAAAGGATATGTTCCTCAAACTGTACTATTTAAATGTACTATATTCTTTAGTATGTCCTATTAGATTTAATTTGAATATTTTCTTCTACATTATTTTGTCTATAAAAATATCCCTTACGATGTTTTTTTTTAAATATATATATTTCTTTTCTTTACATCACTTGTATACATTGATCGTCGTATAATACTAAAAGTGTAAAATAGTGGCGCCATCTACTACACGTCTAGTATAACAGCTTACATTTAGTTTCAAAAATTATCGGTAATTTATTAATTAAAAATTAACGGTAATTAATTTCGATTTTGGAAGTTCTTAAGTCCCTCGGCTGTTTTTAAAGACGCCAGTATGTAAAATTTCACGATCACTGCTCCTAAACTGTGGATTTCTATACAATTATAGACATACAGACATACAAACAGACAGACAAATTTTCATTTATATATATATATATATATATATATATATATAAAGAAATAAACTTCATCTCATTTTAAATTTAAACTCATTTAGTATTAGGTCTACGATTATATAATTTTAAGCTGTGATAAAAAAATACACCGGACCTTTTTTTTTTTTTTGGGGGGGGGGGGACAATTGCCCCTACTGCCCCCCGCCTTGGAGCCGCCATTGCTATGAGACTAAGCTGGATTTCGTAGCTCATGTAATTTTCCAAATTTTATTCTATTTTAACTCTGTATTTGAGGTATTATTGATTTATAAAAAATATTTTCACTTGGTTTTAATTTTAATATAACTTTGTTCATTTTTAGGCATATACATACAAAAAGGTCATCTACTCCAAAATGGTGTAAGAGTTCCATCTACACACGCGTGAGCTCCTATAGAGTACACTTCCTGGCAGTTTGACATAAATACATCCATACCTCGCTTTACGGCCTAGATGAGTTCCGGAAAATTTGGCCGTAAAGCGAAAAGCCGTAAAACGAATCAATTATTTTGATACAAACCCATATAAGTTTAATTGGATCTGTTCCAATTTTTTATAAATAATGTAATTTTTAGTCCATAAAGCATTTTATTCTTTTTGTTTCCTTTAAAAATTCTTACATAAAAATGAAGGTAAAAACAATGTAATAGTAAACGGAAATTCAAAAAATAAACATATAAACAAAAGAAATCATATTCGCATATGTATACATATAGTAAAAAACATAAAATAAAAGGTTTAAAATCTGTTTTAATGTGACGACGAACATCAACATGAAGAATCACTTAGCTATAATATGCTGTCATCATCACTCTCCGCTATTGTGGCCGTATAATGAAACATTGTGGGCCGTATAGCGAGGTATAGGTGTATATTAAATATACAAAAAAAATAGATTGACTATATAAAAAAGCACACCCAAAGTGATGGAATAACTGAAGCAAATCTCGAACATGAAGGTTTCAAATCGATAATTACACACCCTAGCGGGGGAAAAAAAATCAACTCTACACGTCCGAGGAGACGGATATCACCATTTAAGGGTTAAAAGCGCATGCAATTTAAGCTAATTTTTACTGTCTGAGATATGTGTATAGAATATAGCCAGTGTTAAAAAACGATACAACCGGTTAACACATCATATTAGAAAAAAATTCTTGTGAAGAATGGTATAAATTTGGAATGTCAACATTTTAGTAAATTTTCCAAATAGATTGAAATTCGACAGATAAACAATGTTTTAGAATCAATTACAATGCAGGCATTTTTCCACGCCTGCTAATTAAGCCATTCTGTTTTTGATAAAAGAAAATCCTTTTAAATCAACATATGGGGAAAGGCAAAATAGCTTAAATTTTTAAAATGCAAAGGGAAAGTAAACGTATCGTTGCAGGCAGGAATATAAAATGAAAAACAAAGCAGTTTACAGGGTTAGCTCTATTATAAATAAGCATTCAAAATGTTTAAAATAAACAAAGTTTTCATTCAGTGCGTCAAGTGTAACGACGTCTAAATTCCATGCGTTAAAAAAATTGCTCTCCGTATTGAACTCTTGTTTCCTTGTTCTTTAAGATACATGCTTCACAAATATAATTTTTTCACCATTGGAGGAATTTCCATTACATTACTTTAGCTTTCTTAAGAAAATTTCTGGCATCCGAAATTCATATTTATGCACACACTTCAGTTTAAAAAAAAGCATAATTTCATAGTTTTATTCTCATCTGTTTGAACGCATACAATTCCGTTGAACTGCATGAAATTATATATATATATATATATATATTAATTTTTTACAAAACATATATTATTTACCTGTTGCTGCCCCCACCCACTTACCCCCAAAAAAACTTATCCACTGGCATTTCATAATTTACAAAAAAGGAATTCATTCGAAACTCTTCCAATGTAACCACTTTTAGTGAATATAAAATATAAATAAACTTGTAACGTCCATAGAAAGCAAAAGATTGACAATCGGGAGAATATTCTCAATTATGCTGTATCCCGACGTCATGCTATTAATTTTGCTTTATTTGTTTAAATATTTTGGACTGTTCTCGGGAAGCACAACAATTTAGGATATAATTCTTTCGAGTAGCGTTTTAGAATAATACTGACATGTGTTTAAGATATGATTCTTACATATTCCCACTTAAGAAATCATTTTCTTACCTAAGATATGAACAACAATGAGCTATAAACTATCGAGTTACTCATGACATAGAGAGTTAACCCAATATTTCTTTAGTTAAAGCATTTTGCATTCCATTAAGTAACTCTCTTACCAGACACCTAAAGCTTAAGATTTATATTCAAAAGATGTCTTAATGTTCATTTTTTTGTTACTAATCCGAGATTGTCTAACAAGTCTAGAGAATCTCATGAAACCAAAAATTTATAAAAAGTCTAAAAACAGTAGAGGGTCCTAAAGGACCTCGTGCTTTGTAAAACCCAAACAAGCCAAAAGATGGGCAGGTGAGGTCATGTCGGCAGAGCACCAGTGACACTCCGAAAAGATCTTCTGACCCTGCCGAAAAGTGAGTGCTCTAATATGGCCACTCATGAAGCGCGAGAAGGCTGATTGATATATTTCTAGGCTTGAGCTGGAAATACCCACCAGGACATCTTCCAAAGTACCATGGATGGTAGGGAGGAGTTCTCCAAAGAAGGTTTAGTTCTGTCTTCTTAAGGGAGTAAATCTCGCTAAAAGTAAGGGCCCCAGAAGGGCTCACGCACTCCTCAGCAGCAGGAAAGCATTATTCATTTTAAATCAAGTTTAAAAGGACTTTCTTCCTTCTTTTGGACTTTTTATTGTACGTTTAAACATCGAGGTAATGTGATATAGTCAAGATTAGTCTCAGTAGAATGACTGCAATATACGAGTTAAATATTTACAGTATGAGTCAAATTACAAAATATTCTTCCAATACTTTGACTTAAAGAGTCCAGACGATGACCGAGTGGCTGGAAACTGGAATTCGATGCCTGAGATCGTGGGTTTGAGTCCCACTCTTGGCATGGACGTTTGTAGCCATTCACATTCAGCTTTAAGCAGTAGCTCCTGGTCTAATTAGCCCACTTGTAGCAAAAAATTACCGTAGCGCTCCAAAACAATCGAGTTAAAGAGGCGTACTTCATAATGTTACCACTGTCTCAATCTAAAAACAGTTGAAATAGTAAGTAGGCCATCTTTTTTCAAATTTAGTTACACTAGAGTTTCAAATCTGTGGAGCGTTTATGTTCCACGCTCAATTCGATAAATTAAACATGAGCACAAGCTTATTGAGATCTCTGCCTTAATCTAAATTTCAATCAAATTGGAAAGGTATCTCTCAAGATTATATCCATGGAGATCTATTTTCAAGCTCAATGCTAGTGAAATCTCAGTTCTTTGCAGAATTTAAGTTCTAAGCGCAATTCTCCTTCAGGATCTTTTATAGGAGTAGAAACATTGGTAAGGTTGCTGTTGTTGTTGTTGTTTCTAATACCCCCTGGGTGGAAGTTCCAGACCAGGTCCATATAGGCTTCTGGCTGTAAAGTGTGACTCTGGTTTGTATAGCACCACAAGGTTCGTAGTCCGTCTTAGCTAGTTGCTACCTCAACTTTGACCAAGCACCCCCCCCCCCAGTGGTGACATATGGGGAGAAGGTACTCTCTCCCATCCTCTCTGACCTTATAGAGGGACTTTCTGGTCAACGGGTTTAACGTGCCCATATCCAGCCTAAATAAGGAAATATTTTAATGGCTCGCGTCGGGATTCGATCCGAGAACCCTCAGCACCGAATGCCAGCGAGCTATCACCAGGCTACCTCGATCCACATTGGTAAGGCTGTCATCTGGAACAAAATGTCAATCATAATGGAAAGATAGGTGTAAATTGATAATGCCGAAGCCATTTATAATCTCTTACAACACTACTGAATTTTTTAATTCTAAATAGCGTTTAAATTCCACTATCAGAATTTTTCTCTAAGATCTCAGTTTTCCATCAAGCTCTTTCCATTGAGCTCTAATAACCCAGATCTTTATATTTCAACTCTATGTACTTCTGGTGCAATACGAACCTAAATATCTTCGCATTCGTATTTTAAACTAAACTCCTTTCTTCTGCAAGTTAGAATCTGAGGCATTATCTACATAATAAATATGCAACAAAAGAGAGAATATAAACAAAAAGTAACAGGTTATTTACTAAAAGCGAGGCAATTTCACACAAACTGTTCCCATAACATACCGTAGTCATAACGCATGCTAAAAATATTACATAAGAAATATTTTATAAAACTAAACGTAATTCTTCGACAGATAAGAAATCTCTTGAATAAACCGTAATTCTTTATCCAAATCTCGAAACTATGTTTCAAATATTATTCTGAAGTTAACTTATTATTGTTCCATATAGCCTAAATTTATACCACTCGGATAACGCGTTTTTCACTCCACTTAACAAGTTAGCCCACAAGTGCCTTTCTGTCTGCAACATAAAACTTCTACTCTCCTGAATATCTCGTTTCCTTAATTAACACGAATACGAAAAATGCATATTTATCAGAAGCTGCGAACATGATCTAACTAAAACTTATCTCTCTGTTCAATTAAGATATTTTCTCATTCGGGCGTTCGCATAGCTTGCTAAATATTAATTAAGGATATATGCATGTTTATCAGGAAAATATTTCTGTTTTCGCGAAACTTAGCCCTTTCAGCAAAAATATAGCACAATAGATGTTAGCATATGGAGATATGTTGTTTACAGAAGCTTTGATAATCAAATGAAAAATATTCGTTATTGTATCCAAAACATTTACAACCGAGGCTATTTTTTTAGATATGTGTCTAACTATTATTCCTGGAGTTTGTTGCCTGAGGTTTATTAAAGTAATTATTCAGGTTAAGTCATCTTTGTTCCAGAAATACAAATGATTTTCTATACGTTCAAGTTACCTAAATATGTACTATTTCTATATAAATGTTTGAACAAGCAAAACTATTATATCTATAAAGGTAGCTCGTATGAAAGTGAGGGTTTTAGTTAAATAGTAAATAATACTTAATGGTTACACTTAATGGTTATACCTAATCGTTTATTGGTTAGAATATATTAACATAAGGAAGTGGCTTTTGAAAGCTTTTTTTCTTTGTTGGCTGAAGATGCGGTAGTAGCAGGAAGACAGCTCAAGGCTATAGGGGGGATGGTTGATGTCTTCCTAGCGGAAGCAAATCCTACCGATGGCAAACTATTCCATGGTGATGGCCAAGTGTGCTTGAGTAGTTCTCGGCATGTCCAGTGCTCACACGTACATTACGAAATTCCCTAAACCATCTGAATATTGCGCACTGTGACAGATACTCATGCTTATACACATCCCTCTTACGACGATAAATTTCGGCTTCACTAACAGAGTCTGCCTTCAAAAATTGAAAAACTGCTCGCTGGACCTTTTTGGACGAATCCATGTCACAACCGTATGTAGTCACTTTTGCCTAAACACGTTCAAACAGCCCACTGACATTTTCGGAAGTCAGGAGCTTTCTTTCGTAACATACAACGTCAAGGGCACTGTGGCCCAGTTGGCAAAGGGGCATCAAGCCAGTGATCTGAACGTCTCTGGTTCGATGCTGGTCCCTGACAAATCCACCACCGTGTACGCTAATGGCGGCCGGTGCACGAAAAATCAGTTGGCTGCTATGTCCTCCAAATTCTCAAAATTTACCTCTGGAGTTGCGGGGTCAAATGTACCGGTCTTGTCACTTGACTCGGTTCAAAATTACGGGACCGGTCATTTAGCCAAGTCGGACTCCGACCCTTGTGGTGCTATTTAAAACCGGAGCCGCATGACTCTACCCAATACCTTTGTTCTGACTTGATCTGACTTACTGTCAGTCAAGGGGCATTATCCACAACAACAACATACAACGTCATCTAATGGCACAGATTCAAAGCTCTGGATATTTGACCCTTGTCACTAAAGCAAAAGTCTATCTTTCATTTGGGCCACTCTTATAAGTATCAGTAGTATATACTTGAGATTTAGCCAGGTTATCGGATATGCCTAGACTACGTTGCTGATCAAACTAATGAAAACTAATTATCGATGATACTTAGATAAAAAGGCATAAAAGAAACGGGCATTTTCTTAATATTCGGAATAAAAATAGTGAGGGATCTCGTTGCCTTTGATTGATTTTTGGATTAATCAATATACCTCTTTATCAAGAACGGGAGCATTAGATGTAATTGTTCCTACAGATAATAAAAAAAACAAATTTGGACTGGTCCATCGAAACAATATAATAACTTTATTAATTAGTTCGAAATTAGTTGTTTCCTTTTGTTTTTAGTGAAGTACTTTTTTAATTAATTCGAAATTAATTGTCACATATATTAAAAAGCTGTGTGTTCCTGTACATTATAGCCTGTCTTTAAGATATATCGTTGTTTCTGCAGTAAAAGAAAACCAATCACATGCAGAGCCTTTTCCCAAATGAGAATTCATCTGGTGAACAGAATTGTCGGAAAGCAGATGTCCTTGCAAAAAACACCTGTAGTGTTCACTTTTTGATAAATTCTCCATCATAACAGAAGACTGTTCTAGTGATATTTGTGGTAGAACCAATCAATTTATAATATTTGGTTATAAAAGTTACATAGCATGTTTTAAGCCGAGAAAATTGAAATGCACTTTTGAGAACGTTTGTGGTCTCAGATTCCTTTAATCTATGTATACTATAAAACAGTATACTATAAAACTGACTGACAGATCAAACTGCTGGACCTAAAGGGCTGACATTTTGCATGGCTATTCTCCTTATAGTGTAGAGGTGCACTAAGAAAGATTTTTGAAAAACTCTTCTTAGATTTTTTAAAAATTAAATTTTTTAACTGTTTTTGTAACTATTTTAAGTTTGCATTAGAATTAATAATCTGAGAGTTATAAAATTTATATCACAAGAAAGAACCTAAAATATCCTTTAAAATGAAATATTTTTTGAATCTTTACCATCATTTTCTGATTTTTGGTGAATTTTTAAAGAATAGTTTTTAGAATTGTATTTATTAAATGCTGATCACTTGCGTTCTTTTCTTTTCGTGATATTTTAAATTAATTTTTCGTCACGTACATAACAACGAAATAAATTGACAATAAAATATTGAAAGACAGCAAAAGATAAAATTTAACCACTAGACTAATTGAGATGGAAGTCTTTTAAGAATTTAATTCAAAATAGTATGTTTTATGGATATTAAACATATAAATTGATTGCATGCATTGACCGTTGTATTTAATTTGAATATTTTCTACATTATTTTGTCTATAAAAATATTCGTTACGATTTTGATATAAATATATACATATACATATTTTTGGCATTAATTGCATACATTGGACGTTGTATTTATTAAAAATATATATGTTGGTTGAATTTTATCTTTTACCGTATTTCAATACTTGTCTGTCAATTTATTTCGTTGTTATACATTCACCGTTGTACTTATTATAAATTATATATATTTTTGGCATTAATTGCATACATTGACCGTTGTATTTAACTTGAATGTACTCCGCAGTGAAGCACGGGTATTCAGCCAGTTCAATATAAAACTTCACTTGGTATAATGGCATTAATACTTCAGTTTTGAGTAATCTAGTTTAATACATTTTTGACCAGGAATTTTATTAAAATATATACCCAAATCATCCGCAAAAATTAAAATATTGGAATGAAGTATGGAGTTTTTATTTTCTGAAATCTGTTTTCTTTATATGGGGGGTCTGAGATTCGAACTTTTAAAGATAAAATGTGAGGATTTGCCTGAAACTCATTCAGGTCATTCAGTTGACCAAAATTTTCTCCAATATAACATTCCTTTATCCTAAATTATCTTCAAAATTTGCGAATATAAACACAACTTTACTAGGCACCAGCCAATAATGTGTTAATGTTACACGTATATACAGGGTGGTCCAAAATTATTCAGTGCATTTCATGCTTGAAAAAAAAATGAGGTAATTACATGTTTATTGTTTTCTTGAAAAGACAATTTAAAAGTTTTACACAACAAAATTTTAAACTTTAAATAACTTCCACATAAGCAAGTAAATGGCGCAATAACATTTTGCAAGAAAAATTTACTAATTGCGTCAGTCTGCAAATGGTTACCGTACAAGAAAAAGCAATGTGCGTTTTTTGCGTTCCATGAAAGCAAATCCGTTTTAACTTATTTTGTTCTTTATTTTTCAAAAATGAATAATTTTGGACCACTCTCAGGTGGTCCAAAATTATTGAGCGCATTTCAAGGAAAAGCTTTCATGGAACCACAAAACGCACATTGCTTTTTCCTGTACGGTAGCCATTTTCAGAATGACGCAATTAGTAAATTTCTCTTGCGAAATGTTGTCGCGCCATCTACCAAATTATGTGGAAAATATTTAATGTATAAATTTTGTTGTGTAAAACTTTTTTAAATTGTCTTTCCAAGAAAACAATAAACATATACGTACTTCATTTTTTTCTTTTTTTTTCAAACATGAAATGCGCTCAATAATTTTAGGCCACCCTGTATTTCTATCTATGACCAGGAATATTATTTTCTAACTTATTCCAAAAATATTGTTTTCTAACTTATCTTCCTGTGAAAATTTAAGATTTTCCTTTCAGATTAATTTATGACGCAATTTATATTAATTTATGACACCATAATTTAGTTTTTTTTCATACTATTGTATTATGAAATGATAAAAGAAGCACATACATACAGCTCAACATTAGTTTTAATCATTTCGTTGTTCCAAACACTATACTGATGCGAAATTTAATACTATTTCACATAAAGCGATTCTTTTTCCTTTCTTTTAGAAAACTGCTTCTTTATTTATTGAATTCATAAAATTCGAAATTACTTTGCATAAGAAAGAATTGCGTTAATTCAGAATAGTATATTCACTTATTCTAAATTATTTGCATATTTAATTTAATTGTGTAAATAAACTTAGTTTGTATAAACGAGAATGTAAACAAGTTGCTTATGTCTGATCAGGCATTATCTTTGGATTCGGTTGTTCGTTAAAAATTTAAGAATGGCTAAACAAACAAAAAATAAATAAAAATAAACGTAATTAAGTAGCCGTTGCCTTAATCAGAATGAAATGCTTTTCGCGAAAGTAGTTCATTATTATAGCAAAAAGTATGTTACGGCTTAAGCACTGATTATTTTCAAGTCGTTTACTTGCTCATTATTTACTCTTAAGTAAAATAGCATTTTTTTTACCAATAAATTAGGTTACGCCTTTATCTGCATAAAAGGGAAAAGTACGTTTTCTGAAAGCTTTTCTTTATTTTTACCTCCTACGTTATTCTTAATAGCTTTAAAAGTTAGATAAAAGAACGAAACCAAAATGCTTTCGCTCGAAAAAGCATATCTAATTTCATACATCGCATGAATTTTGAAAATAATGCATATTTATTTTCCGAAGTGTGGGAATTATTAATAAATGATCACAATTATCTATTCACTTTTGTGGTAGGTAATGTTTGTAATCGTTATTAACCCTTCAGCGGGCGCAACCGTGTACAAAATGCAACATTTTCGTAATTTTCAAAGATTTGTGTTTACATGTAAGGTTTGAATGTTCTAAGCAGTTTCTATTTATAGCTACACCCTTTCTAATGCAGGTCTGATTTTCTGACACTTGTATTCCTTTCCATTCACTGTTAGTCGTGATTTAACCGTGGTAATCCAGCGATTGTATTGGATTAAAATACGGCAAAAGCAGGAGTTGATGTAGTCTATCAAATGTGTAACTGTTTCACGGTATCTCGAATATCAAGAAGATGGACAATCTCTTTTTTTTTTAGGTTTTTGGACATAATAGGAATCCAATCGCAAATTGTCCTTAGATCCAATAAACCGGACAGCTTTGAAATAAGGCGATTGTATCTGCATTCTTTGGCCTTTAAATATAAATATATCTCAATATTATAAACATTTTATATCTTGTCATAAAACTCGGAATTGTTGCTTATATAATCAAGGTTGAAAGAGACGCTGCAATTTGTCTCACGCTTTGTCACACGTGCTGGTATTCCGAAAATCGGCGAGGCCGCTGAAGGGTTAATAACACTTGTGTCTGGCTTGAAAGTAAGTATAGACGTTACATAAGCTGTCACATCAACTGCCTCTCATTCAATGAGAGCAGGAAGGAATTCGCCACCTACACCAAGTTACATGACCACCAGTCTTCAGCAGAGCATATAATGGATTGCATGGGGCTCTCTAGAGAGGAAATCTATCGTGATCCTCTTCTTGTTCTCGACTTCCTGAGAGTCAACGGACTTATGGATCTCCTCTGACTTCGTCAGACACTGGAGAATGGGTAACAACAACATAGACGTTACATAAAGATGCAAAAAGGAATACATACATCCCACACTAAAATCCCGAAACAAGTGTTTTCACAATAGAATCCCCACATCTCTATAAAGGAATTCTCAGCATGATATACATGTAGACTCTTTGTTATTCTGGGGAGAGTTTCCTTAAGACCTGGACCGAGGGGACACGAGCTCTGCCTCCTGAAACTGAACTAGTTGAGAGGAGAAGCCGCTGTCAAAATATTTTGTAACTAGACGTCTCGTTCAGCTTTAACTTATTCAGTTAAGTTCTAGTATATTAAATTTGTTAAGTTTTAGTAAAATTTTGGCTTGTTTATTTAATCATCAGAAACCTCTCGGACAGTGCTTACTATTTGCCATGAAATCGATCAGAACAAGTAAATGCCACACCCAGTCACCAGGAGTTGAAATTCGGTTAATCTAACATTCGAATATTCAAAATGTCTTGACAAAGGATTTTGAGGATTTAATATCACGAAAATATTTTAAAACATATAACTAAGTAATTCTGCATATTGTTTAGAGTTGTTTTTCTCAATGATACAAAAAAAATAATTTTGCTAGCAATGATATAATCATTGAAGGTAAAAATCTGTGTTTTATTAAAGTTCTATTTACAATCTGAAAGGATATTTGATGGCACTCTCGCAAACGCTGGACCTTTCCGTGACTTAACCTTTATCTTACGGGGCACACTTTTCATATATATATCATACATGTTATGCCGCCCCGTAAGGAAAAGTTTAATTTCGGAGATTTAGTTTTTAGCATAATGTCAAAGTTCTAGGAATGAAGAAATTGCCGTGACAAATAACCATAGAAAGTCATCAATTTCGAATTTTTTTTAAATAGTGTGAAACTGGATGTAATTGTTTGAGGACAATTTATTTCTATAGTGATTCACTCGAAAGAGGCCCCAAATACTATTATGAAATAACTCGCGCTAAGACGAAACAATACGAATGAAACATCATACAATATGCTCCTCAGTAGATAGCGCGTCACATTACATGGTTCTCAGATGACACGTGGTTCCATTTGTCGGGTTATGTTAATTTGCTAAACATCCGTACATGGGACAGGTGAAAATCCCTTTGCCACTCACCAAACACAGCTTCATGATGAAAACGTTGGTGTGTGGTGCGCGATATCTCGGTTGCGCATCATAGGCCCCATTTTCTTTGACACCATTGTGAACTATCTGTACCTGGACATTTTTGAACAGTTCGAGAATCAACTGGATTATCTTACAAATATATGTCAAATGACTCCATTATTTTTTTTGTGTCTTCAATATAATATACTTAATAAAATTATGGATGGATTTTACAATGTAATGAAAAATAAAAGGAAAATCGAAATGTTAGGGAAACCATGTTTTTTGCTGCGTTTTTGCCTATATTTGTATATTTTATTTTTTTCTCATAAACTAATACATTAATTGCAAAATCGATCCAAAAATTATAAAGTATAATGTCATACAGTTCCCAGAAAATCATGTTAGAATTTTGAAAACTAAAGATGAAAAACAATTTAAATTTTTTTTTTTTTATTTTTTAAAAAATATTAAATTTCTCAATTTTTACCCACAAAAGGATTTTTTATTGTTAAAATCAATTTGTCTAAGTATTACTTATGATAATATGTGTATACTATAGGTAAATATACTTCTGCAAAAATATTCCTTCAAAGGGTACCGAGTCCCTATAACGGAAGGCTACGTTCAGCACTAACGTGCCATACATCGGTGAGAAGTATAGGCTTCTTGTTTATGTTATTAATTAATTCATTAAATGCAGATACTTATTAATATTAAACATTTATTAAATCATAAAACGTACTCGTAACCTTTCTACAGCGTACAATCTTTAACAACTTAACCGACCTTCTCTTTTTTTAAATTAAAAGATAATATATCCGATGCATATAGCTGTTGCCATTCCACTGTAGACATTCTCTAACGTAAAAATAATAAATAAGCCTTTTGACAGTCAGAAATAAAAATTCGCTCACAGAAGCAAAGGGGAAATGGAGTCCTTTTTCAGGAGGACTCATTTCAAAGAGGCTTTGGTCAACAAGGTCGCCGTAGCTGACTCCACCAGATTTATTCCTGTGGGAAAAGTGTATTTGAACAAGCTTCGAAATGTGGAAGATTTGAAGGAAGACATCCAACGTTAAATTGCTAGTACCCTCCCCCCCTCTTCGATATCTTTTACAATACGTTCAAGAACTTATTGGAAAGCTCTGCGTCGGAAGGTGTCTGGCAGAAAACTGAAATCATTTTCAACATCGCATGCTATGCAATCGATTATAAGTACATCAAGGTACCTACCGTGTTTTTTTTTGGTTCAGATTGCTTTATCCTAGCGAAAGATATTGCAGAACTCTCGGGACCTGTTTGGAGTGAATTACCCTATATGAGTTTTCATGACACAAACTTTGCTCTTTGTATTAATATCCTCCTAATAGTGATATCCCTACACGACAACAGCTGTAAACTCTGCCTTCTGCTTTTACAACCAGAATTCAGCGTTCAGATAACATTGGATGAAATTTTTGCCCTTGTTACGGGCTCCTTAAAAAGGTTTAACCGATGAGTACGGTGGCTGGAAAGAGAATTCCTGATGCGAAATTTCTGTATATCTTTTACTGGTGACTGATAAAGTGCTGTCAAGTAGCCCCTTTCGGAAAGAACCGTCTTCTCTCACGAATTGTGGTACAACATTTACAGCGCTGGAAAGTGACCAAATGCATAACTCTTTGAAACCTCCCACCTCTCCCCTTTCGGGTATCGGCCCATGAATCATCTGAAGACCATTCGCAACGTAGCAATACCTGTATACAGAGCCGAGGGTTAATTTCCCAAGTTCGGTGACATTTTTCATTAGTGTAGGGCCCGAGGATACCGGATGGACAGTACAGAACCGCCATCCACTCAAGGCACCCCAAGCCTTCTGACCAAACGCATAAATCACGCCTCTTTGCTTAAAGCTCGGCCTCTTTGGTGCACGTTTTGCCAGGATTCTCTACGTTACCTTCAGGAGACTACTTTGTCAAACTCGTGTATGAACAGATGTTCCCTAGCCAAGTTTCAGATAGATCTGCATTCACGAGGTAAATTTCCTTGTTTTATGGTTCACATAGCCAGTCAGAATCTTCCTTGGACGTGATCTTTGGCTTTATTCAAAAAACTATCCACGACATGTCGGCAAAATTCTGTTGTCAATCTTTAGACTATGACGTCAAAGAAATTAGCTTTTTAGGACAGTACATGCACGCAGAGTAAAGAACATGCATGTATTTAACGTACCTTTGTATGCTCGGGGTAAGTTAAGAGTCTGTTACCGTAGGAGTCCTGTAGCGGAAGAGTAAAAAGAAAGATGGCGCTGAGACGGAAATAAACCAATCATAGGCGTTAAAAATTTCGTTGCTAATCGTTTGGAGGTTTGTCATTGGTTAAATAAATTTCAATACTTTAACGCTTCCGCTACCAGACTCCTATGTAAAAAGGTCATTATTTGTTAGCTTGACGGGATTCGATACTGAGGATGGTCGAATTTAATCCTGAAAAGTGGCCCTGAATGCTTTCGGCTCTACGCCGGGTATTGGTGTGTTATATCTCTGGGCTAGAAAGTCCCTCAGGGGGGTTTGTAAGGGTAGGAGGAAGATACGATTACCCCAGATGTCGCCTGTGGGGTGCTTGGTCTAAAATGAGGTAGCACCAGAGGGAAATGTTAGTTCCCCTATACTGTGCCAATGCAAGAAACTAACATTTTGGCGGTGTATGGGTAAATTTCGAAAGACAATGGGACTGCCGCATTCGAATAAAAGACAGAAATTTTAAAAAGTACTTACACTTTAATGTTATTCTACTTCATAACCTATAAATACAAAGGTAAAATAAAAAGAATTTCCACATTTTATCGAATTTCATGAAAAGAACTGAACTGAATATAAAACCACTGCTTCTAGACAAAAATGCAAATCTTGTACGTCAAATACGTAAGCGTACACGTGTGTTTAGGCTGAGCCAGTAAAGATACAGGCGTTATAAGCGCGCGTAAGTTAAGACGCATTTCGTTCGCTAGCACACCTCGGCGAATTTCTTTGTGCTATTTTGCAGCAATCGGTTAATTTCAAATTGTAACAGTAAAAATGAGTAACCACCAACGTTTAGATGATGGAATGAGGTGGCAAATTGTGGGGAGGCTAGAAGCAGGCCAATCTCAAGTCCAAAATTGTAGTGAGTTCAATTTAACGCCCAGCGTCGTGTGTAACTTATGGAAACAGTTCAAGGATACCGGATCCATCGAAAGAAAGCCTGGGCAAGGTCGTCCAAGAGCCACGACGGCCAGAAAAGATCGCCATTTGTAGATTATAGCGAGGCGTAACAGGAGTGCTACAGCTTCTCAGCTCTCTCGTGACTTGTATGCAGTCACAGGAACCCGTGTATTAAGGTTGACTGTTTCCGAAAAACATCATGAGAGAGGGTTCTTTGCAAGAAGACCTGCTGTTTGCGTCCCGCTCACTTCTACGAACAGGAGAATCAGTTTATCATGGAGCAGAGAGCATAGAGATTGGTGTATGATCAATGGGCGACCGTTCTCTTCATTAATGAGTCCCGGTTCAGCCTAAACACTTTTCTCGCCGTACGTTCATATGGAGAGAACCAGGGACCCGCTACCTACCCTCCAATGTCCGCGAAATCGACCATTATGGCGGAGGAGGTTTCATGGTCTGGGAAGGTATCATATTGGATGGTCGCACTTTTGATGATCAGTCAGTGGTTTCAAAGAATAGCTGACAGAACTTTGATACAGAGTTTAATGCGACAGTCATGCCATAGAAATGCAAGTAGCAGAGTGAAAAATTAAAACTGAGTTTTGGTTGAGAATAGAGATTTAATAACATAGAATAACATAACAGAGATAACTTATCTGTTTGCAGATATACCAAACTGGCGTTGTAACAGGCAAACGAATAATATCCATGTCAGGACTTTAACATAGTACAACTGGTTAACATCTGGCAACTGGGAGAAAGGCAGCGAAGGGTAGAAGGAACGAACTTTAATACAATGCGGCTAGCTTTTATAGTAATTGCCATCCAATCAATTACTGCGCCACATATATTTGCATATGATTCATGACATATATCCGCATATGCGGGAATGATTCACTTATAAATCTCTGAATATTTTACTGAGTATTATAAAATTTAATAAAAAAAATAAGATGACGTACTGTCATTACTTTTAGAGTTTAGCGAAGTGCTGGAGATTAAAATAATTAAGGATTTAATCTTTACAACCCAACACGCACACCTCTCCATGTCTTTGAAAGAGGCACTGTGACTGGTGTGAGGTATAGGGATGAGGTCTTAGAGCCTTATGTTCGACTTTTCAGGGGTGCAGTTAGCCCTGAGTTCATTTTAATGGACGATAACGTGAGGCCACATAGAGCTCTTCTGGTCGACGAATTTCTAGAGAGTGAGGATATTCGCCGGATGGATTGGCTAGCCAAATCTGCAGACCTTAACCCTATAGAACATGTCTAGGACACTCTAGGAGGGCAATTGCAACTCACAACCCCCCTCCGAGAACCATACAGGGAATGAAAACAGCGTTTCTGAACGAGTTGAACCAATTGCCACAGGAAATGATAAACTGCCTTTATTTCAAACATGAAATCACGTTTCGAGATATGTATATCTGTAAGAGGGGACCATACCCCCTATTAACCTATCTATTAACCCATTTTTTGTTTATCCTGCAACCGCTGTTTCATACCTTCCGACTCCAACGAGTGTTACGCACGATCATGCATGTATATTACAATTATTGAATGGTTATTTGTTTTGTATTGTATCAATGTATGTACATATCAAATTTCATTAAAATCAGTACAGTAGTTCTCAAGATACCAAGTCTGCAAATTTTCTTAATTTTATACACCAGTGTACAAGGTAATCCATGGAGGACAGATAATAGTATAGTATCTTGCATAAACAAAATTTCCCAACTCAGAAATAAATTCTTACAAGCTCTTCTATTAAAATTTGCAGGCTCACTTTATTGCATGTCTGAGAACGAATCATAATTATTTCTCTCGCACAAAAAGATAATACAAAAATCAAATAAATTTCCACTTAAAATTATCAACTAACAATCATTTCATCAATTTACATACATTGAAAACTTTCAAGAGTTACTTAAACATTTACAAACAGCTTCCATCTTAAAAAGGACTCGAGATGTTAATTTATTAATAAATGCCCTGTTTTAAAATATAATAGTTCTTTGATGTAATTTAATATTTATCGATGCATGTGAAATTAATCGAATTATAATATACTGCCGTTATCCGTTTTCATTAATTTGATTGCTTTCAAAATCTTTTTTTTTTCCTTTTTTTACATAATGCTTTTTTTTATACCTTAAGTGCAAAAGCAGTTCTAACTAATAAGTTTACGCAAAAAATTAATACTTAATACAACTTCATTAAACCATTTTCAAGCCTATAATATGATTTTCGAATAACGTTATTTTTTTGCCAAATTCCCTCTTAAAGCACAAGAGAAACATTTTCCTAAAGTTCGAAAGGTATGTGAAAGTTAATTCATTTAACTGAAAAAAAAAATTCGTCTTTTGGCAAGTTCTAGCTAAACTAATATTAATTAACCTTTTAGTAATTCCCTTATATTAGTTATTATCATTCAGGAATGTGTTAAATAGAATTAAGGTATATACATCTTAATAAACAGGAAAACCTGTAGGGTTTACGGTTGACTAATTGCCTCAGAGCCATCTGTTTTGAATTAGTTAATTAACAATCCATTTACTACAGATAATTTTCAGCTTATTTATTCAGGGTGTGCTTTTATAAATTATCTCCCTACTTAATATTCCATAATTTAACAGCCGAAACGTGAAATTCGATTGTTGTTCCCATACGCGTTTCTTCGCTGAACTGTTGTTGTATTTCGTCTTAAGTATGATGTGATGACTAACTCATAAAACAGGTTGATTGTTACATTGATGAAATTGCGGCTCATTTTCCGCTCTATTTATAGATTTGATATTTTTTCTTTACTAGTCTAGGTGTATTTTTAAAAATTAATTGCAAATATTAAATTCATTCAATTTTTCGAAATGCCTTCGTCTCTCTTCTGTTACGCTTAGATTCAGAATTATTAAGCATGAAGACAAGTAAGGAATATGAAAAACGTTTTAATTATTATAGCTACTAAAATTAAGTTACCATTAGAACATCAAAAGAAAATTAACAAAATCTGCTCGAATCATAAACTAAATATTTGACTACGGTATAAAATTTTATTTTATATCCAATGGCAGAGAACTGGACTTAATGAATAACAAATAACACAAAAAAGAACTAAATACAAAAAAATATATCATTCTCTCATACAACTTCTTGCTTCCCAGTACCGCTCGACCAAGAAAGTCCCACGAAGCTCTCTGCAGTAAAGAATATGGTAGCCATCCATAATGACGTGGTCCCCACAAAGGGTACAGTAGGGGTCTCGAAAGGCACCAATTTCAAAAAGGTGTGCAGCCAGTCAATCATGCTGTGTATAGAGTCTGAAAATTGCAACCGACTCACAGCAAGGCCAGTCGGTATGGTAATTTGCTCTAAGACCTCCAACTTTTGGAAGCAGTTCGAGCCCTCAAATCTTCGTGATGCCGGAAAGATATAGAATTCTCGATAAGACGTTTCATCGTGCAAAATGGAACATTTTCACATGTGAGTAGTAATAAACTAGCACCCTTCTTCGCCAGCGCATCAGCTTGTTCGTTGCCACTTAGTTCACAGTGACCCGGGGTCCTCTAAAGAACAGTGGTCTTTTCCAACAATTCTAATTTTTGTGTGGATAGTCGACAATCCAAAACGTCCCTGGAGGATGGGTCTTGAGGAATAGAGATAACTAATGCAATAGAGA
This sequence comes from Dolomedes plantarius, assembly GCA_907164885.2. NCBI lineage: Eukaryota > Metazoa > Arthropoda > Arachnida > Araneae > Dolomedidae > Dolomedes > Dolomedes plantarius. Next base: position 222,099,927 of record OU015490.1, read on the forward strand.
GCAGCTCTGGATTCGGAGAGGCTGACGGCCCTGCGAAATTTATCACAGAGGGTAACCAGTTGTTTAAAAGCTATGCGGGTAGCCGAAACCTCTCCATTAAAGTCTGGTCGGTAATTTCCAATGGGGGTATAAAAAGTGAACAGGGCACGATAGATTCCAGCGGCAGTGTTAGGTTTGTCATTAGAAAACGACCCGTCTGTATAGACTCTTTGCCAATCAGATTCAGGGTACCTATTATTTATAGTCTTCAGAGCGAGGACGCGAAGTACTTCAGGAACGGTATCATATTTAAGAACCGGAGATTGAATGCCTAATTTGGCCTTTATTTCATGCATTAGTAGGGGATTACATGGTTTCAAAACCTTTTCCACTGTTATTGGAAGATTAAGAGTACTCCTAAAGTACAGGACTGTCTGGAGAAAAACACTTTGTGTTTCAAAATTTCAAGGTAAGTTATGATATTTCCCAAAAACATCATCACGATGTATTAATTTTTCGTATAGAATGATGGTTTTCTCTTCAAAGAGGGCCTTCAGTGGTTTAATAATTGTGAGTAACAGCATGGAATCAATAAGCGTAGTCTTAACCGTGCCAGTAATGATCCTGAGGGCTTGATTTTGTGTAGTCTCCAGCTTGCTCATCAGTTTTTTGGGCATAGTTATTAGTGGTCTACAACAATAAGTGAACACTGGCAAAACACAAGAGCGGTAAGTAGTAAGATGAGTTGATCGCGCACAGCCCCAAAGACAGGTAGCAAGTCTTTTTGAGATAGATAACCGTTTTCACGCCGTCAGAAATACAGGGTGGTTATAATTGAAGTTCCACTCTGAAATGATCATAAAAAGAAAACTACTGGACCAAATGTTATCAAACTTAGTGATAATTTAAAGGAGGTCTTGGAAATTTCTTTTCCGCCAATAAAAAGTTAAAAAACTCACCACCAGGGTGTAATGGAGCTGTATGCAATATTGTTAAACGAAATAAGGGTTGGAATCTAACTAAACCTTTTGTTACAGGGGTTTTACATTTTGTATACCTTTAAGAAACATTGACCTAAACAAAATCACCATTTAAAGTGTGCGCATTCCGGAAATCGTTTTCTTACAGATCACTAATTTGTGAATTTTGAAGCCTGAATTCGGCCCTAAGACATGAAGATATCGGTTTAAAACGTTTTTAATCGTTTCTGAAACGAAACTGTTTGTGGGGTTATGCAAAACAGCAATGGCTTGTAATTGGCTTACGGCAGGAAGAAGCAAATGATTTATGCAGATGCGGTCACCAGACCTCAACCCCTGTGACTTCTGGATATGGGGTTATCTCAAAAGCATTGTTTATGGTGATAATCTAAAGAATTTCGCGGAATTGAAATATGCGATACACCGACATGTCCGTAACATTCCTCCTGATATGCTAAGAGCTACTGTTGAGAATGCAGTAATGCGATTTAACTTGCTTTCGGAAAATGGTGGATGCCACTTTTAACATGCTTTGTAACACGTTTCAGAAACAATTAAACACATTTTAAACCGATATCTTCATATCTTATTTCGTTTAATAATGTTGAATGCAGCGCCATTTCCCCCTGGAGGTGAGTTTTTGAACTTTCTTCTTTTGGTGGAAAAGAAATTCCAAGAAATTCCCATGACCTCCTTTAAACTATTACCAAGTTTGATAACATTTGGTCCAGTAGTTTTCCTTTTATGACCAAAGTCGAACTTTAGTTATAACCACCCTGTTTACTCAACGTGTTTTTTTTCCAGCACAATTTGGTTTCGTACACAGTACCCAAATAAGGAAAGGTATAAAAATTACTGTGTTGTACTTTATCCCATGCATCAATTTTTTCTTAACTTAAAACAAAACCCGACACCTTCTGCTTATGGTCAGATGTTGTTTCTTTAATTACTAAATCATATCTTGAGTACTCTGTACAACTTTATCTCATTCATCATTTTTTTAGCTTAAAACACAACTCGACACCTTCTGCTTTAAGGTCAGAGATTATTTGTTTATTCACTAAATCATATCCTGATTACTCTGTCAAAATTTATCCCATTCATCAATTTTTTTCTTAATTTAAAGCAGAATTCGACACCTTCTGCTTTACGTTCAGAGGTTATTTGTTTACTCACTAAATCATATCCTGATTACTCTGTCTTACTTTATCCCATTCATAAATTTTTTTCTTAACTTAAAACAAAACCCGACACCTTCTGCCTTATGGTCAGATGTTCTTTTTCTAGTCCCTCAATCGTATCTTGACTACTCCATCCAGCTTTATCCCATTCATTAATTTTTTTTTCTTAACTTAAATACAACTCCACACATTCTGCTTTATGGTCAGAGGTTATTTGTTTGATTTACTCCCTAAATCATACCCTGATTATCAAATATGAACCTCACATTCTCCCGTCTCCCTCACTTCCTCCTTTTCACCATTTAGGCGTCATTTTATCTGCCTTGGCCTACTGGGTAGCCGATATTCTGCTTAATTTCAGATGAAACCTGTTTTTGTTTTTTAAATACGCAGATAGAGTTTAATTTTCAGTAATGTAGAGAGAATATTTTTAGGTTTTTCAGATTCCCCCCAGAAATCTACCGTCGAAATCAATTTGGGCGAACTTTTATATAATGAATGGGAATGTTTCATACACTTTATTTCACATCTGAAACAACCTGAGATTGAGGTATGACCCCGAGTATAAGGTACTTCTGCCTTCCGGACAATTTGGCTCATTTCTTCACACACAAGCCATGTTATCATCAAATGATTATTTTGTAAACCCATTACATTATACACTAGTTATAAATTAAAGGAAAATCACAAAAAGAGTGATAACATGTCCAACACTAAGCCAATCTGTTTAAAATTTGGATAGGGTGTTAAGTAAAAGGCGCTGAACAATACTACATTATGCACAATAGTGGCGCTGCAGTCGGAATACGTCATTTGAGAGAAGCATAAAAGTGCATGTCTCAGAGAAAGGCGGCAATTGTCGCTGAGAGGCTGAGATTAGGCATCTGGCATAGCCAAATAGTAACAATGACATCCAGGCATCATTTGACCGAAGAACTGCGATGGCGAGCTTTTGGGAGACTAGAGGCAGGACAAAGTCAGACAGAAGTAGCCATATGGCTAAATGTGAGTCCGTCTGTGGTTCATAGACTTTAGCAACAATTTCTAACCACGGATTCGGCATCCAGGAGGTTCAGCCAAGGACGGCCATACGCTACGACGAGTGCTTATGACCGATATTTGTCATTATGCGCACGAAGGAATAGAACCGCAACTCCGTCTGCAAGCTCCGTCTGCAGATCCTCCCTCGCTGCAAGATCTGGAGGGTTCGTATCAACGTCAACCGTGCGTAGAAGGCTTCACGAAGGTGGTCATTTTGCGAGGCGAACAGTCATTTTGCGAGGCGAACAGTCATTTGCGTCCCACTCACGTTCCGCTATAGGCGGAAACGTTTACAGTGGGCACGTCAACGTGTCCACTGGACGTGTGATCAATGAAGGGCTGTACCCTTTAGGGATGAGTCCATATTTACCCTCCAAAGCGATAGTAGGCGTATTTTGATTTGGAGAGAACCTGGAACTCGTTTTCATCCATCATACATCCGTGAAAGACATGCATACGGATCAGGCAGTGTCTGAGTATGGGATGGTATCTCGTTAGGTGGACGCACAGACCTACATGTCTTTCCCCTTGAAAATGTGAATGCTCACACCTATAGAGATCACATCCTTGATGTTTATGTGCGCCCTTATGCCGGGGAAATAGGTGATGCTTTCGTGCTACAGGACGATAACCCGAGACCGCACAGGGCTCGCATCGTGGATGCTCATCTTGAGCAAGAAACTATTCAGCGCATGGAGTGGCCAGCTCGTTCACCAGACCTGAATCCTATCGAGCATGTTTGGAACGCTTTAGAACGACGTATAGCTGCTCTCAATCCTCCTCCTAGGATCCTAGCCACGCTTTCAACTGCTTTGCAAGAGCAATGGCTCTCACTTCCTACCGAACTCATAGACCGCATAAATGACAGCATCACACATCGCTATATGTGCGGTATTGCTTCTCGGGGGGATCATACGCAATATTATAGGTACTTTTCCTATACCAAACTGACACATCCGATTTGTTCATTGAATACATATGCTAGTTTCTATAACACCATAATTGTCTGGCGATTTCATTTTATGCTATTTTATACCTACCTATGTGTTGTATAATGTATATCAGTTTCATTAAATTCTACGCTTAACTTTTTAAGTAATCGCTATTTTTGTGACTTTTCCTTAATTTTTGATAACCAGTGTATATTGTTTAATTGGTAAGACAAAAACAGTTTATTAGTTAGTAGTCGTAGAATACCTCACATCTCTTCCACAGCCGTTGAATATACATCTGATAGCCTCATCAGTTTTTTGAATGCATTAACTAAATGTATTCTCTCCGTGCTTTTCTCATGCACAGTTTTTGACTGTGGCATCGTTAGCTCATTGAGGAACGGTAGAGAAAGAGAAATAGGAGAAGAAACAAAATGGAAGGAAAAAATTTTAAAATAAGTGAACATAAATAAGAAATAATTTATTCTTCTATCTTTCTATCTCTACCGTAATATAATGTAATAGAATAATTTCGACAGTGTCTATTAATGTCTATTCAATCTATTGGCCTGTTCACTCGGCATTCGGAGCGCTGCATTATGTTCTACGATGGTTCCAAGACGTGGCTTGTGATTGGTTTGGGGCATAATATGGTCAATAAATTTGACCTCTGTGTTTGGTTAAAGCTTTTAACGTGAGCGTGGCGCTACGTAACTCTCTGGATTCAATGTGTTATTGTTGTTGTTATATTTAATGTCCCCTGGCCAGAAATATTCCAGACCTGGTCCAAATATGCTAGCGGGAGGAGGGGTGTGGCTCCGGTTCATAATAGCACCACAAGGGTATGAGTCCGACTAAGTCGGGCTATTCACTCTCACTGACATTCGCTGACAAGAGATGGCGTGCCAGGGCGTAACGTGATTGACTTTGTTTTGTATGTTTTGTTGGTTTCCCCTGTAATGTGAGTTGCAGTAGATTCGCATTAAATAATGTTATCTAAATTTGTCTTTAATTGTCAACGCCTTACTCACCATGTAAGTACACTTCTGTCGCAGCCACGAGTACTACCACAATTTTGACCGAGCACCCGCAGGGGCGACATCTGGGGGATTCGTACACTCTCCCACCCTCTCCGACTTCATAGAAGACTCTCTGCTCTACGGAAATAACGTGTCAATATCCGGTATAGACACGGGGATTCAGTGTGAACAGACTGTAACGGTTTTGGAAATATTACGCACTGTCCTGTCCAAGTTAATTTCAGAGATGGGCTTCCTCTTTTCCTCAAACTTATAAACCGCTTCTTGGGCACTTCGAAAGTGAACTTTTCTAGCATTGAACCAATATATTTAAGTAATACTACATTTTCATTGCATCTGTAACCTGACGGAATTTATTACATATTGCATGTCTTTTATAATATCATCCTACAACTGTTAAAAATTCCAGAAGTTGCAACAAAAGCAACTTTTGGGATATGTGATAAATTCAGATTAGACAGACGATAAATTTTAGTAATTCTATATAGTTATTTGTGTATTGTGTCTAATTTTTTAACACGTAAACAGTATAGAAGACATGTAAGAAGTCTTCATTTTGTAACACGTAAGCAGTAAAGAAAGTACTTATAACCCAAATTTGGGTGTAAGGCATTTGAAAATTTTCATTATGTGATCTCGATATGTCGAAGTAGTTAGATGCCTTAGGTAGTTTGTGCCAAATCCTCAAAAATGTTTTGAAATAGTGTTTAATACGACATATTAAGTAATCTTCCAGGCTTGTTTTAATCATGACTTGGGAATAAAATATCTCCCGGGACTTTGGGAGATTTGTTGAGTTTTTGTCGGTCTATGTAATAAACTAATTTCTGTTCTTATTGGGTTTGATGCTTAAAATTTTAAATTACTTTAACTTATTCCCCGCTGTGCAAAACAAATTGATAAACAATCACTTCTATTACATCAGAAAGAGGAACACAATGTTGCCGTAAAAAAATGTTTTAACATGGTTGATAACAATAGTGTGATCCCTCATTTTCATGCAGCTCAAACAGCTATTATGGGCTAATTTTTTCTCTCCTTCTTATAGTTTGTTGAGTATTTAAGTAGCTTCTGTGTATTTTTAATGTTTGTGTTGCTCCAAGGTTTCTACTTGTTTTCTATTTTTCGTTTTGGAAATTCCACCCTTAAAGTTTCGCTGTTGGGGAGTGGTAACACACCCTGGGTCTCATTTTGATTACATTGTCTTGCTCTGTAAGCTTCTCTTCTACGCCTGTGTAAAATAGCGGAATATTTTTATTTTGCAATTTACGAATTGAATTTCACTGATACTATAGTGAATTCTTTAAGGTTGCTCTAAAGCCTGGCTGTATATTCTATTTTAAATACCTCAATAATTAAATCATTTATCTGGAGTGAACACATACGATTTATATATTTGAATTTAAATATATAAACATTAGATCCTGAACAAAGGCATTGCATACAAACACCGGGTTCCAATGTACTTATATAGAACAACGTTCTCCTTTTAAATATAATGAAATCATTATTTTATTTCCAGGTACCTTGTATTTCTCTACATTAATACGGCATTATTAATAAACTATACGATTATGTTCTGAATAAAGGGTTGCAATATTAATCATGACCGAAATATTGTTTTCATAAGACATTTCAGTGTATTAATTGTATCCAGTTTTACATCTTTTCATTTATAAAACAGTGCCACAAAGCTGTAAAGAATTTTATTCCATTCCTCAGAATAAAGAGAACATGATTAATCTCTCTGGATATATCGCAACATAATTTTGAGACATGATTTTTTATGTAATGCTTTTATGCTATCAAACTTTAAATAAAGAAGAGTTACGAAACTTATTCACGAGCGAAAAATGTTTCTGCTAGAAACATGTGTTTTATAATTAATTAGTTTTCTCGGATAACAAGAGAAGATTGTAAATAATATTTCAATAGTGTTTCCATTTAAGACTGTTTTTCTTTAGTCTTATGGGATTTAAACTCACGTGAAATAAATCTTTCGTTGTATTCAAAAGAGGTATATATGTACTCAGTCCAGTAAATATATCAATGTAAGTATTGGTGAAGTCTATAAGGCAGCAAGCTTTTATCTCATTCTACTCGTGAATGGAGTTCTTGAATCAACTCCATTTATAAACACAAAACATTTTCATAAAAATGTTATGTGTAATATAATATTGAAAATTGATATTATTTATTCACTATCACTCTAGTGATCGTAATTATGAAGTATACAACCTCAAAAGTAAGAACATTTCTCTAGAGATTTTGTTACTCCAACTACATTGTCATACATGCAAGAATTACGAACTTTCATTTCTAGTACGTTCCAACATCAATAAGATTTATATAGCATCTTCAGACTTTTAGCGAAACTGATCGTTAACTGAAACTAAGAGATCTTTAAACACGTGTTCCGAAAACTGAGCCAAATTAATAATAGATATATTTTTTAGTTTCCTAATACAAAAAAAGTTTTAAGTGACATCAGATGATTGACTTATAAACCCCACAGGAATCTATATTACACTTCATGGTGATTTCAAATTCTAAAGATTATAATTACTAGATTAAAATAAATATCTTAAAAAGATGTTTATTTTTATCTAGGAATTATAACCTTAAGATATTAACGATACTTTTAACAACACTGGAGCAGTATCGCTAAAGGTTCAGTATTACCACACTCATCAGAGGTGCTTTAGAAACATAAGCAGATTACACAAAGTTGCTTAAGAAAGGAGATGGAGACCAGGGTGAATATTCAAAGTTGCCTTATATAGTATATTATTATGGCATAGTATATTATTATAGTATTCCCTTGGGTCCTAGTCGGGGAGGTTAGCTATTTCTTCATTGTCTATTGAATATAATCTTCTGTAGAAGGTAGCTGCGTGTTGCCCAATGGGTTCGATTCTCGGATCCCTAGAAATAAGCACTTTTCTAAGGTACCTGTGCACCTACCTAATATCGCGGAATGTTTTATTTTGAATTGTCTGCAATCGCTGGATATGGGTGTCAGCCGATGAGCCCCAAACAGGCACGACGTACAACAGGATGGAACGAAGTACGATTTTATGTAAGAGGATTTAATTATCTATACCCATTTGATTCTGGCACAGGAGGTGGGTGATATCCTTACGGGCTTGAAAATTTTTCTAATGTTATGTTCTATATTTTTCTTCCAGGCCAGTCGACTAGCGGGGTAAATTCCTAGGTATTTGGCCTTTTAATGGTGGGGAACGTGCCCCCCAACTTAATTTTAAATGAATTAAAACGTTAATAAAAGTTAAGTTAAAATCGAAAAATTGTAGTAAACTTTTAAGAAAGTAAGTTTTAACCTGCTTTTTCAAACTGTGAAACTGAAGATTTCAATTATGCTTTTAGCCTTAGTTTTTAACAATGATATGATCCATAACCAAAATTCAGTGCTATATTTTTTTCTCATTTTATTTATATTATATTTATTTTTCTCATTGTGTAACTTTTGAAAACTACTCAAAAATCAATTCTATTGTTGTTCAATTAAAAAAATCAAAATATTTCATATTTTAAGGACCGTCCGGCAGTCAATGCGCTGAGAAGGGCCTTAACTGAATTAAATTCGTGCCCCCCCCAAAAAAAAGTTAGAAGCACGCTACGCCTATGTACATACATCTGTCATTTTTGTCTTTGGAAGAAAAATTCTTACGAATTGAAAATGATGTACCAAAGTTATGCAATCTTGCCTAACAGCAGAAACTGAATGAAAACTGAACACTACCCATCGAGTGCTTAGTATTCTTCCAATGTTCAAAACTTGGAATCCAATGAATTAACACAAGCTTGCAACTATCGACTATTTTTTTTGGTGATGCATGGTAGAGAACATATAACTTGCCAAGAAATGGCTTGACCCTATTAATTCCAGAAATTCTCTTGACAACATCATACATGGCGTATTCCAATCTATGATTGGCACAGTGCCATAGAATTATAGATGGAAATTTTCCTTTCAATAATATCTTAATTCCACAATGGGATCCAAGCATTTCTGCTGTGCCATCACAAGAAATAGAAACTAGTTAATCCTTTAGATATTCTTCCGTCAATCCAATAGATTGTAGATGACAAATCAAAGGGGAAACAATCTCTTTCGCCCTTACATCATTTAATTCAATCAAGTCAATAAATAAATTCACTGGAGCAGTCATTTTACAACCAGAAAACATTACATGGAAATACAATATTAAAGTAGACTTTTGTTTAAGGGATGTTGATGGCCTAGGTAACACAGTTAATCACATGTTCCTATGGTCCTATCAGATGTTGCTTCATCGAGAATTAACGATATTTTTGATATGAAAGTTATGATTTTGCGGTCCAAGTTTGTTCCATTTAATTGCTAATGTCATTGATAATGTTGATGCAAGCATTTGTAGAGTGAAGTATTCGCCCCATATCAACACCATTAGGTTCTTGCAAGACAATTTCCATTTCAAAATTAGTGAATGATTGATTACATGTTGCAACTTTGTAGGCCGGGTGAAATGTTTTTGCATTTACTTCTTATTGACAGGAAAGGGTCTTCAGGCAAACTTTCTCTAGCGTTTCCTTCTTTGCCTAATACAATATCTTCAAAGCAGTTTTATGCCCATCACTTTCCTTGTGTTTGAATATTTTGGTCCGTAGAAATATTAACTACTGTTCTCGATTTGAGCTAAAATGACCCACTTCATTATTGGCCTACTCCTTTGATATCTTCATACCCATTTTTCCCTTACTTCCAAGCATTTGAACGCTATGACAAGCACCACAGCCAAGTTTTTTATTTATTGTACATAACCAAACTTTTTTACAGACATCATTCTTTTGTACTATAGACAAACAAGAAGGTCATTTAGGCCTCTTTCAGACGAGGCACATTTCTTGATTCAACTGATTTGCCTTGTTTATTTTCATGTAGTTGACTGCCGTGTGAGGTTCTTTTCACACGAGGCGCGGCGCCCAATTCAAGGCGAAACCTTCTCTTCTGGGGTTGAGGCAACGCTTCGTCAGCAGCTAGACAAATGCGAAAACGCGACTGAAAAATGATGTGGAAGAAGACAGTTTACTACATTAAATTATGTGTATATATTCTATCCATAGGCCATACTTTAATCTACACCTAAAATAAGTACAATATTTCCCATAAAAATATTTTTCAGGCAAATGTATTGTAATCTACAAAAAATATCAAAGGAAAAAAAATTGCTATAAAAATTAATGATATGTACTTAACTAAATTTAGATAGAATTTGTATAAACATACAAGATATACATGTATGCAAAATTTTAGCAATTTGGGACGATTAGTTTTGAAGAAATAGTGCGCACAAGTTTCAAAATAACAGTTTTTAGACAAAGCCATTTAAAGCTTAAATTCTCTATAAATTACTTTACTATTAGGTTTATACATTTGGCCATAAAATCGGTTGTAATATCGACTTCATTTTTTTCATAAGATTCCTTTTATTCCATTCTTCATAATTAAATCATAATAAAAAATTGAGTTTTTTTAAGTTTTTAAGGTGATTTCCCTCCTTACATTTTTAAATTTCAAAAACTTTAACTTAAATATTATACCTTTCGTCTACCAATACCTTTCTTTTACACCAATTTTATAACACAATATTGGTCTTTGATTTATAATGATGTATGGGAATATAGAATTAAGAAAGCATCATAACATGGCACTCAGGTTTTTACTTACAAAAATACAAATGTATTATTTTTATATTTGCTTTGCTAATTTTTAAATCGCATTTCTTTTATTTATAGGACCATTATACCTCATTCTTACTTTTTAAAAATAATTTATAATAATTAAATTGCACACCTGAAAGGGTTAATGCAAAAACCTCCCTCATATGAAAACTATTCAAATTGTAGGCATAAGGCGATGTTCACATTTGCGAATCTAGATAAATTTAATTAAATAATGGGTAAATTTCCGCAATTTGGTGCTCCCACATATATTTTTAAGTGTAACAGTCATAACCTGTACTAATCAATGTAATGCTGTTTGATAAGTAATGTAAAGAGAGTGACGTATGTCACCATAGAAACATCAAATAAACAACCAATAATAAAGAATATATTTCGTTGAAATGACCAAATAAATATTTCTGTTCATTTTTTTAATGAATGTTCATTTTTTAAGGATTTTTTTAATGCGGTTTCTAAATAAATTTTTAAAAAAATTCTCAAAAAGTTAAAAATTTTGTTTTAATTTTGGAGTTTTTAACCACCATTAACAAAATAACAAATGAACTTTTAAATTTGAATGGTACCGACTACTTTATTGACCTGGCATCTGTATTTATTTATATCGATATTTGCAAGGGGACTGGGACGTCTGCGACAACTAAGAAGTTGGAAATTTGGGCTATTCTTTTAAAGCCCATATCTTATACAAATATGCATGTATCATTAAGATTTTTTTATGTTAATTTAGTAAGACCTTTATGAATATTTTAAGATAAAAAAATTTCTTTTTGGATTGAAAGGTAAATTTAAAATAACAATATAAACAAACATACTTTTCCACCTGAAATTTTTGAGGTATTCACTTTGTAACACTTTTTCAAAAATTTAGTGAAAATCTTACCTTGAAATCTTGTGTGATGATTAAACACAATTTATTTTATATAGTTAACCCATTTAAATCTTTGTTACACTATTTTAAAAAATTTTTAAAAATTATAAATTTCACTTATCAGAAATCTGCATATTTTTGTCATATATTTTCACCATTTACAAAAATATCTTAAAGTTTAAAAATAAAAATATAGGTTATATTGATATATGAGCACTTATTCTATTGACGTTTAAAATTGCAGAGATGTACTTGCAACAGATTTTGCAGAAAGTGTACCATTACATGAAAAAATCACATTTTGAGAAAAACGCAAAAAATACTTTCCCATTACATGGGATTTAAACGTATGTTTACATTTTTAAGTTGCTAATAATTGTTGTTAGAGTGTCAAAAAGTACATAAATTATATATATTTGTAATCTGCAGAATCTGCTCTATTTTTTAAGCCACAAATTCAAAAATAATTTTTTTTGAAGTCGGAATAAAATTTGCGTGCCAATTCCCTCCAAGATTCACCCCTTTTAATTTTATCGCTATATTCATCACATCTCATGTCCCATATCGTGGGACTAATACGAATTTCTTCGATGAATTGTTCCACATTCAAACTTGCAATTGAAACGCTTTCCATACTGAACTGAGCTCATGCAGCTAGGCGGCTGGTGTGAAGAGCGTACCTTCAGTAATATCTTTTGTGTTGAGTCTACTCATTGGGATGAGATCGTTATCGGCACAAGTGCCAGATGTCAAAATGTCTGGGCACTGAATTCACTCCGTGTGAAAAGGTTCCGGCGATTCCCATACATTTTCTATGGTGGCTACACTCCTTGACAGCCACACGGAAATCAGTTTGATAAACTATGTGCCTCGTCTGAAAAGGGCCATATTGTCCAATTGTTCATTTGCATTTGTAACAAGTGATGGTGTTGAAACTTTGATCGATTCAGACGCATTTTCTACATCGGAACTTTTGTTCCCTTTTGACGTGAGCGATAAAAAGTACGCTATTTTATTCATTTTAGAGGTATGAAGTGTCCCAAAAATGTCAAGATAACACAATTTTTTTCACAGTAATGCTCAACTAACAGCCAAATACGGTTTTACACAACTTTTTAAACGTAATCTGTGAATCCGGCATGCGAATGCCGGAAGTCTATTTCCTCTTTTGCACTTCGATAGAAGACAGCAAACAGCATGAAACGCAAAGAAGATATTGCCAGAGTATTCAGACATAATGAGAACGCAAATGCAAGCACGCAATTCTCTCTCGCTCACTGCATTCTGCCGTCTTTTCCAACTACCCCGTTACCTTGCAAGTCCCTTTTTCAAGGATTCCTAAGGGTCAATAGCCTTGCAAACATACTGCCATCTAGGAGACTACGATAACATCTAAGCTTATCTATGTCATACGCCATTGCATCGTTGCTTCGATTCAATTCGCGGGTAATATATATATGTTCATGAAACAGAGACTGATACACAGAAAAATAAATATTGTTTTACGAGAAAACGTCACAGGGAAACTAAAAACTCACAGTTTAAAAAAAAAAATACTTTTTGTTATGAATTAACAATTGATTTGTAAGTTTCTTAAAATTTCTGTAAGGCAAAATAATACTTAACAAAAAGTGGGGATACGCCGTATCACGCGTACCCCCAGAAATAAAGCCCTGTATATATATATATATATATATATATATATATATATATATATATATAAATTATCGTTCAAAAAAGTAATATTTAAATACCATTCCCATGACTGTTAAGACAACTAAAGACATCCTAACGTCATTCGTTAATCAAAGCACTTTATCTCAGAAGCACTTTATCTCAGACATTCGTAGAAAAATAATCTAAATAACAATTAGAATAAAAGTAATCTAAATAACAATTTAAAGATACAAGTTATTATTTCCGTAGCATTCGTAAATATATATAATTTTTAAATTGACGTTGAAATGCTTTTAATTTTAAAAAAGTCATTTTCTGTTGTGGAATAATTCGCTATTTCGAGACGTAAGTAATTGGATCAGAACAATTAGTTTAAGGGAGGTACTTGGGTAGATATATTGGAGTTTACTTGCCAAGAAGGTAGCCAGTATGTTTTTACAGTTAGCAGTACAAATAATTTAAAAAAATTAATTTAATATAATTTTTGCAATATTATTTTCTTAATTATTATTTGTTTCTTATCATTAATTATTATTGCTGTTTTTCATGAAAGACTGAGAAACGAACACGGCAGCCAAACTATTTTTTTATTGGCAGTACAAATAATTTCAAAAAATAAATTTAATATGATTTTCGTAATTTCATTTTATTATTATTATTTGTTTTCTGTCATTGATTATTATCACTGCCGTTCATGAATGACTGAGATACGAACATGACAGCCAAGATATTTTTATTATTGGCAGTACTAATTATTACTCTTATTATTATTTAGAGTTATTATTTATTAATAGCCTTAATGACATCATTTGCAAAATAAATTTAATATATTTTTTTGTATTATTATTTTATAAATCATTATTTGTTTATTATTATTAATTTATCATTATTGCCGAGATACGAACACGATAGCCAGTGTTTTTATAAGTCGTTATACAAATTATTATTATAATTATTGTTATTGTTATTATTAATATTTGTGCATATTATTACCCGTCAGAATTGCCCTGCAAGCGTTCATTAGTCATCTTAAACCAAAATTTATTCTTTGCGTGCCGTATGTCCCTCCCGTAACGATTTTGATGAGAACACCTGCGCAAAAACATGTTTCACGTTAATTAGGCAGAGGAGAATTAAAGCTCACAATATGTGAAACAAAGTAAGATTTGTACTTTATTGTGACCTAAAACCGCGTATGTCACGCGTACACACGCCTTCATCTCCTATCTGGCTGGTACTGCACAACGGTAGAATATAATTCTCGATCAATTGCCGAGTGATATTTCCAAAGTTGTCTGGGTATGCATGTTTTTGCATTTGGCTCCGCCCAGCAGAGAGTGCACCTTTAAACTTTAATCCACACATATTACGGTTTCTCGCTTACCAACTTGCAATTAAACCTTGTCTATCATAGAACTAGGTAAATAGGAAGAATCTGAGGAGGTTAGCGACTTTTTGGCGATTTTTTTGTAAAGTCGCCAAATTTGCGTTTCTGAGTGTGCAATTTTTTACCCTCTCATATTTTGTTGTTTTGTTGTTTTTAAAAGTTTAAAACGCCAGAACAACGAAATATGAAGGGGGGGAAAAGGAGAACTCAGAAATTCTGGCGACCTTTCAAAAAAAATTCGTAACATGAAAAATTTAAGGTATCTGACTACGTTCGGTGCCATTTTTTACAAAAACTTGAGAAAATTTCTGTGCTATTTTTCGTCGAAAAATTTTTCTCAAGTAGGAAAATGATGAAAAAGTAGGGTACTTACGTATTATAGCTTAAACATGGCAAGCTTTTTACCCTTGGTGCAATATCCTCCCACCAACACCTAATTTCATAGTGGTATGCTGAAGTGTAAATGTCGTTGGATAGACTACACAAAGTTATAATTAACAAAACGCTTTAATCATAACAAAATCGTAAAGCCGTTGATATTACACTTCAACATATAAAAACTCGGATACAGGCATTGTAGCGTCATATTGATTTAACAGAATGTTCGCTCGGAACTAACATGAGCGTCAAGTACGAGAGTTGTACACTGAGTGAACTTGTCGAGTGTCCTACTAGACTGTAGTTTGAAGTTCGAGTTATGGCTGGCATTACCTCAACTGCACGTGCTCACGCGGGCTGCTGTGATTGGCTGAACAGCCGATGCCACAGTGGCAACCTATTTTCTAACCGGAAGTTATAAACAAAATTTCCAGCAATAGCATGTTTCAAAATTACAAATGTATCGAAAACGTGTCAGATGAAGAACAAGATTTCGATTATAAATAATTTTAGCTTTAAATAAAAATTGCGTACTAATGACAAAACAGAAATGCACGAAAAATATTCAAAATGAGTATGTTAAAACAAACGCAAAACTTTCGAAGCTTAAGTCTCAGGATGCTAAAACTTTGCATGGTGGTTACTCCTACGTCCTACGTGCCCACTAAGAAATATTTTTAAAAAATTACAAATTTTAAGGGTGTTAAAAGGGGCTTAAACCTCCTCCCCCTTTAAAATACACCTAATGTGTCTCTTGAACAAAAGGGTCCGGGAAATTGAAATTTTGTATGGTGGTTCCCCTTAAGACCTAGTTGCACACCAATAAATCTTTTTTCTAAGCTCGAATTTTAAGGGTTTTAGCCCCCTCCCCCCTAAAAAATCCCACTGTATCTCTGGAACCCAAGGGTCTAGGAAGCTGAAATTTTGCATGGAATTTTGCATGGAATTTTGCATCCCCTTAAGCCCTAGGTATACACGAATAAATCTTTTTTAAGAGCTCGAATTTTAATTGATTTCGCTCCCTTAGATAGAAATAACTTTTATGAAAGATCTTTGTCAAAGAACTTTTATAGTGTAATATGGTATTTTGAGGTCATAGCATTTCTTTTATGTATAACTTTTATAAAAGATGCAAATAACTTTTAAAAAATATCTTTATAGGTTCTATCGAAGAATTTGATTGATCTCATAGGTTCTATCGAATTTATGGGTGAACATAGTGGCAATGCACTTATCCGAGTTAATTTTTATTATCCATTTAACGAGCCAGGAATTCATAAGGGCAACGTGGTCATTAATAGCTGTGACTGCAAATTTATGATTATGATTAGAGGCAAAAGTTGCTGTGTCGTCTTCAAAAATAGCAATTTTGGTCTTTATGTACTGCGGAATGTCGTTAATGTAGATATTAAACAAGGTGGGACCAATAAGAGAACCTTGAGGAACCCCAGTTAATGCCAATGTTGTTTCCTACCCAATATTTAACGGCGGAGGGCGCCACGTATATCAGGTCCGCAGATATCGTCATTTGCATGAATGTACAAATCATGAAGGAGATTATATAAGATCTATAAGAATAATAGTAAGCTTCAATGAGGAATTCCTAGAAAAATGGATCGATTATGGTAGCTCACCGGCAAATAACGTGACATGTAAGAGAGGCGCCGATTTTTCATTGAGTTATGTGGAGGCGTGTTTTTGAAAATTATTTTACAAATTTTTAAATTTATGCTGTGCACAGATATGCCAACATAACAGTTTTGCACCTGGTTGTACCAGTGACTATCGATCAGCCATAAAAAGAAACAAAGACTTTGGTCAAGCCCCCTAAAGGATCCAATGTTTCAGGGGAAGAATATATTACAGCCCTCCTTAATTTAAGAGATCATGATGGATCGTCAGATAAGAAGACAGAATGGGCTGAATGGCTTGATAAAATAATTGACAAGGGACTTACATATGAAGTCATACCTGCCGTGGTCAATTAGATTGATGACTACGAATATTTAATGATATCGTCTTCAGTTTTCATAGTAAATTATGTTTCTGGTTATGTTGTTAGGAGGATCAGCAAATTTTCTAAATGCTACCAATGCATACAAAAATTAACGACTATAAACAATACTGATCAAAACTACTATATACAAATACAAACTGATCAAAATTTGACTATATACAAATACTGATAAAATATATATATATATATATATATATATATATATATATATATTTTTTAAGTAAAGGTTACTTAGTATACCCTTCAGATTTGTTTTTTAAAAGTCATTAATATTCTAGAAATTGCAATAATTAAAACACTAAATTTTAATAAACTAAATAATAAATTAATTTTTCAAGTGATAAAAGAAATCTATACTGGTCCTCCTATGTCCGTAATAGATTGCAATGAGCAACATAACTTTAATTTAATTCAAAATGTTATTAATTTTTTCCTCATTACGCGCATGCATTTTATATGCAAACAAGAAAATAAAAATTCTCAACTCTGCGCTAATGTTAAAAAATTTAAAAAACAATAAAAATTATAAAGCACATTATTTATTATTAAATTTTACCTTTTATTTTATATTACTTTTGAGTTGAATTATTCTACTAATTTAATAATTTAACTGAATAATATATTTTATTATACCACTAAAATTAACTTTGATATTAAATCTAACTGTATTTCTATTCAATTTGTAAAGTTATTCCGTTGTCAATATCAATGAATAATGCTTTTATGGTATGAAACAGATAAGGGTATTTTATGCTATTAATCTTGAACTTAAATTTTTTGCTAAAAGCTAAAATCCTATTATCTATTTTTTTTGGTAAGGTTAATTTTTTGATAGGTATTATTTGAGTTGTATTCCCTAGAAATTAACTGCTTAAAATAATCTTTACATATAAAACCGAAGTTATTTGCAGCCGTATCAACAACCGTAATAATAAACTTATTTTTTAAACCTTTAATTTTACTGTATAGAACTTTGTTTAGAAAAAAAAACTCTTGTCCTCCGTACCATACTCTTCATAATTCCTTTTTATATCCTGAAAAATATGCACCTTCCACTCCATAAAAACTTCGATAGGCCAATTGTACTTCCTTGCTAATTTTACAATGCAGTAATCTAAATCTTTAGTGATAGAACTTATAATTTGCTTTAAATTTACCTTATTTCTTACCCTAAATTTTGAGCCCTTACGTAGAACTTCCCTCAACCTAACATCTTTAACAATATTAATATCCCCTGTTACAATATGCCGAAGGTCCCTGTTACAATATTACGAAGTTAAATTAACAAAGTTTTTAAACTCCTCATTATGACAATTATAATCAGCATTAGAAATTTTGCCTAAGTTATGACTATAAAAGTTATAGTTGTAGATTAGTTCCCTTAACGTTTTTTGATATTTAAAAGCAATAGCGATTTTCCCCCAATCCTTGATTGGTAATAATTTAGAATTATTATGTACAATAGTAGGTAGTTTTAAATGCTCTAAATCTTTATCTAGAAAGTTAATAGTACAGTATTCTACCCCTACATCCCTTTCCCTCTTAGCATCCAAATCAGTCAGGTTAAGTTTGTATTTAATTAAATCTAAAATTATTAGTTTTGTAAACCTCGGAACAAATTTAATTGAAGATAAATGATGTTTGATTACCCACCTTAAATCAGAATTGTTTCGGTTGAATAAAAAATGTTTAATTATTTTAATGTTCTTAAAATCAATAACTAAATTACAAATCCCTTGCAGATCATCCAGTTTCAATTTTGTTTTTAAACTATTGCTACCTTTTCCTCTTTTACCCCTATAATTAGAATGTATATAATTAAACCTATCAATAACCATGAATTTTTTATAAACGCAGTTATTATCTAAATCCACCGGTCCTTCCCCGTTAAGTTTACTGTTTAAACCGTACGGAAATAGTGTTTTAAGCTTACAAATATATAAATTTTCAAAATCCAACCTTTTATTTAAATCATTAATCTCAACAATAATATAAAATTTAGCCTGCTCGAAGTTATGTACTTGAAAGTGTAGAAGTTCATAATCAAAAGAAGTTTCGTCTTTAAAAATTTTTATTGTAGACCTATGGTTCAGTTCCGGCACTTAACAGAATCTTGCCGTTGGTGCGTGGATGCCCAGAGTGCTTGATCTCTGTTTGTTTTTTGTCTATATTCGTATTATTTTTATCTATCTCTGTTGGATTATTTATCCTGTCTCAGTGTCAGATATGGCCGCTGCACATCTAGAACTTTGGTTATCTAGAACTTTGGCCCGTCAAAGGAAGAATTATTATTGGCCGGGAATGTACCAATAGATTAAACGATTTCTTGTAGGGTGCCATTCCTTTTTAGGTAGGCGGGTGCATATTAAAAACCCTTCAGCTCCCTTGCAGAGGATTCCTGTTGCACATAGACCCCTAGAAGTAGTATCAATGGATGCCATATGACCTTTTCTCAGTCTAGAGAAGAGAACAGGTATTTAATTGTGTAGACCGATTATTTCACCGTTTTCCGGAGGCATATCCCGTAACTAACATTTAAACATCAACCGTCATTAAGGTGTTAGAGAAGTTCATTTGCACCCACGGGGTTCTAGAACTGATAAGGCAGCCAATTTTATAAATCAGGCCATTACTCAAGTGTATGAGAGTCTAGGCAACACTAAAATCCACACAAGTCGCTAGTACCCTCAAAGTGATGAAGTCCGTGAAAGGTTAAATGCCACTATCATTAACTCCCTCAGTCATCTGGTGTCTGAAACCCAAGAGGATTGGTGCCGGCATCCACCTTTCACCCTTACAGCCCACCGTACTCGCCCCCACTCCCCTACTGGTGAGAATTGAATATATACAAGACTTAACCTAACGGATGCAAACGGCGTTTGATTCGTTGAAGCGAAATCTATTAAGAGCGGCAGAGCGTCCGCGTGTTGCTCGAATTCAAGACGGCTAGAATGAAGGAGATAAAAGTGAAATTCTTAGTGTAGTGTTATTTCCTCACTTGTAGAAAATTGGCTCGAAAAATTAAGGGGCCTTATAGAGCAGTAGAGAAGCTCAAACCTGTCAATTTCGAGATTAAGGGGGTGAAAGACCCTAAAATACGCTTCAGGGTTCACTTAGATAGATTTCGCAAGGTTTGCCCTCAAAAGGAAGTTACTGCGCAAAAACGTTCGGGGTTACAACACGACCACCACGCTAGCCCCTATAACCTGCGGGGGATTTTGTAAAACATATTTAATCTCAGTTCCTGAAATTTTTTCTGCTTTTTTTTCTTTTTGGTACTAGTTAATCCGTTTTGCTCACTTCTTCACATTCTCTAACCGTAGTCATTTAAAAAGGAGCTATTTATGGGGTCTTCTTCTCTGTTCTACCATACAAAGCTATTCGAACGGTAGTAATGTTTTGTAGGCTAAAGTTTTTTTATTTTTAAGTACAGGGTGGTCATAAAGAAACTTTGACAATATATGGACCTCTAGCGGCTATTCCGTTCAATCGATCGAGATGAGATTTCAGATATACGCTGGTTATAAAAAATTAAGGAAAAGTCACAAAAATAGCGATTACTCAAAAGGTTACGCGTAGAATTTAATGAAACTTATACACTTTATACAACACATAATTAGGTATAAAATAGCATAAAAAGAAATTGCCAGAAAATTATGGTGTTATAGAAACTAGCATATGTATACAATGAACAAATCGGGTGTGTCAGTTTGGTATAGGAAAAGTACCTTTAATATTACGTATGATCCCCCCGAGAAGCAATACCGCACCATATAGCGATGTGTGATACTGTCATTTATGCGGTCTATGAGTTCGGTAGAAAGTGAGAGCCATTGCTCTTACAAAGCAGTTGAAAGCGTGGCTAGGGTCCTAGGAGGAGGATTGAGAGCAGCTATACGTCGTTCTAAAGCGTTCCAAACATGATCGATAGGATTCAGGTCCTGAGATCGAGCTGGCCACTCCATGCACTGAATAGTTTCCTGCTCAAGATAAGCATCCACGGTGTGATCACTGTGCGGTCAAGCGTTATCGTCCTGTCGCACGAAAGCATCACCTATTGCCCCGGCATAAGGGCGCACATAAGCATCAAGGATGTCATCTCTATAGGTGTGAGCATTCACATTTCCACGGGGAAAGACACGGAGGTCTGTGCGTCCACCCAAAAAGATACCACCCCAAACACAGCACTGCCTGATCCGTATGCATCTCTTTCAAGTATGTGTGATCGATGAAAACGAGTTCCAGGTTCTCTCCAAATCAAAATACGCCTACTATCGCTTTGGAGGATGAACCTGAAATCATCCGTAAAGAGATCAGCCCTCCATTGATCACGCGTCTAGTGGACATGTTGACGTGCCTACTGCAAACGTTCCCGCCTATAGCGTGATGCGAGCGGGACGCAAATGGCTGGTCGCAAAAATAACACATTCGTTAAGCCTTCTACGTACGGTTGACGTTGATACCAACCTTCCAGAGCTGGCAGCGAGGGAGGATCTGCAGACGGAGCTTGCAGACGGATTTGAGGGTTCTATTCCCTCGTGAGCATAATGGCAAATATCGGTCATCGGCACTCGTCGTAGCGTATGGCTGTCCTTGGCTGAACCTCCTGGATGCCGAAACCGTGGTTAGAAATTGTTGCCTATAAACCACAGACGGACTCACATTTAGACATCTGGCCACTACTGTCTGACTTTGTCCTGCCTCTAGTCTTCCAATAGCTCGCCATCGCAGTTCTTCGGGGAAATGATGCCTGGAGGTCATTATTACAATTTGGCTATGCCAGATGTCTAATCTCAGCCTCGCAGCGACAATTGTCGCCTTGCTTTGAGACATGCACTTTTATGCTTCTCGCAAATGACGTATTCCGAATACAGCGCCACTATTATGCATTATGTAGTATTGTTCAGCACATTTACTTAAAAACAAATTCAAATTTTAAACAGATTGGCCTAGTTTTGAACGTGTTTTCCCTTTTTTTGTGAGTTTTCCTTTATTTTTGATAACTAGTGTAGTTATTCATAGGTATGAGCTCCGGATTCTGTGAACGGCAACCAAGTGGCGCTCACGGTTACGGTTATAGGTACAGAAACTCAAAATTTTCAAATCTCAACACCCATTTTCCCATCGCAAAATGATCAGCGTATGGAAAACCCTAAAGAACGTACGAACGGTACGTGTATCACAAAAAAAGGACGCGTTATGCACGCACAAAACACATCTCTGCGTACGGCTACAAAAACGATATATGGACCTCTACCGGACGTTCCGTTCAACCTATCGATAGGTGATTCCAAATATAGTTATTCAGATGCATGAGCTCCGGATTCTGAGAACGGCAACACAGTGCTGTCACGATTACGGTTATAGGTATAGAAACTCGAAAGTTTCAAAAGACAACGCCCACTTTTTCCCGTCGTAAAATTTTGAGCACATGCGAAATCCCTAAAAAGTGTTGGAACGGTACGTGTATCATAAAAAACGGAAGCGTAATGCACGCACAAAAAACAGCTCTGCAAATGGCTAACAAAAACACGAGCTTTTATCGGTTTATCAGAGAGCTTTTTATCGGTTTTCTACGCTGAATATCTGGCTATCAGCGTTCTGAGATTGGTTTCTAGCCTCTGTCATATTCAAATTTCCTATGTGCGCCCCGATCATGTCTATATTGGCCGTTCTCATAGCTGTTTTTTTTTGTGCGCACATTACGCTTCCGTATTTTGTTGTATATGTACCGTTCCAACGCTTTTTAAGGTTTTCGCATGTGCTGAGCATTTTGCGAGGGGAAAAGTGGACGTTGCCATATAAAAATTTCGAATTTTTATACGTATAACCGCAACCGTCAGAGTCACTGTGTTGCCGTTCTCAGAATCCCGAGCTCATACCTCTAAATAACTATATCTGAAATCTATATCTGGTTCACCTCGGTAGGATGAACGGAACGGCCGCTAGAGGTCCATATATCGGCAAAGTTTCTTTTATGACCACCCGGTATTGTGTTAGTGTAATTCTAATGCTCTCTCTATATATATTTTAATCAACATTTAATCCTGAAAATGTTAGTATTTGTTCTTTTTTATGGTAATGTGCCTTTAAACTTTCATGAGCAAATGTTGCTCACCCCCATTGTTTCTGCGAGGAGAGTGAAGATACTTTTAGTCCGTGTGAGCGGATGGTGGCCGCTTTTCTTGTTAATGGTACGTTTAGTGTCATTGTAATGCCACTTTTGTAAGTTATGTTGTATAATGTATAGAGAATCTATGCTCACTTCTACCCAGACTTGGGTGTATATAATTTGAAGTGGCACTCTATTTGAATTATATACAAACACAGTTTATACATGAAATAATGTTTATTGAATTCGCTGCACATATAATTGGCTTTTACAGCAATAAGCATGCGTACTACTTGTACGGAATGTAAATACAGCTTTTAAGGACAATATATTTTTATACTCACGAACAGTAAGTCAAACCAGCAGTACTGCCACGTAAACTTCTGGCCCGTAAAGCACTAGCGCAGGATAACACCTTTTCAACCTTAACAACAACTCCCTCCTTATTAATGACGCTGCGTGGTATTTATACTAAGCGCGTATGCCAAAATTAGCATATCTGAAGCAGCTTCTTTAATTCACTCAAAAGTTCGATTCTTGTGAATCGAATCTTGTGTATACCTTACACTGGCCTCCCTCGAAAAAAAAAATTAGGTAACTGAGGTCTGAACGGCTTCAGTTAACTAATTGAAAACGCGTGCTGGTCTGACTTTTAACATAATGGGTGGCAAAGCCAAAAAACCTTCCACACGTTGTGTGGGGGAAAAACGCCACTACCATTTTACAAAACTAACCCCGAAGGGTCCAGGTGACACCATTACACAGTGGATTTGCAGAGTTGCGGATACTGGGCTGGCCAACTGCGCCCTAAAATATCTATTTTAATTAAAAGTGACAACACAATTGCACAGCATGACATTTCTTGACTGTATCTGCTCTCCCCCAATTTATAATGTACATGTGTTATGATTTGCGAAGTTAGTATGTTAGTTGTTTGTTATCTGTAGTTAGTATGTATTTTTTTTTCACTACATGTCCCCTTCAAAAATTTATAAAACAACAGTATACCGTTTTTTTTCAGTGCCTCACCACTTCCCCTCAAAATGTTTACACAGTATATACACTGGGGAACTTCAAACCAATTTGGTTCGATTTTATTAAAGGGTGGGAGTTAGAATAAGAAAGTTGATACAAGACTTGTTCCTCATGAATGCAGCAACTTCACTGCACCAGTTTGTCCAATCCGCTGAACCTCTCTTGATGGTCGCAGTCCTAGTAAAGGGGTTCGTTGACCGTGTGGGCATCCTTCGTGCAGCAGGTCGTTGGTCCTGAGGCGCTGGTCCGGCTTGACGATGGACAGGAGGTCTCTTGGGAGGAGGCCAACCTTGCTGGGCGGCTGATATCTTGCGTTCCCTGTGCTTATGCAAAGGAGCTTTAAAATTGTCATTCTTCCTTTTTACAACCTTGTGTACCTTATGTGTGCCACGTTCATCCTTAGATGGAGGTTTTGTAGTGCACACTTTACTTTTCTCCGTACTTTTTAGAGTATAGACATTAGATTTTAATGCAGATTCTATTTTTTGAAACTTATACGCCGCACCAACGTGTTTAGTAACTGGCTTTATCTCGCTGCTTGTGTCATGTTTTTCAACAACCTGACTCTGTTTTTCGTATTTGTGCTTATACGACTTCTTGTTTACCGCCTTAATTACTTCAGTATTAGCAGTTTTAATGCTGGAACCTGAAGGCTCTTTTTCACGTTTTTTATCCCCCTTAACTTTAGTTTTATCCTCTTTTGACGAAAAAGTCTCTTTGAAACTTGCGATATCAGAATCGTTATCATTTAAATTCTTTAACACTGCTTCAGTTTTAGGAAGATTAAGCTTTTCGTACTCGTGCGTTTTATTGCAAACTTTCTCTATAACTTCCGAAGCATCAGCTAAACTACCTACAGTATAACTCTGTGTCAACTTTTCATCCTGATTCTCAGTCTGGTTTTCATGTACTTTATTTAAAACCATATTATCAACCTGGCCTACACAATCCCCATTCGGCTGGAAACTTGAAATAATATCATCATTACCTAGCGAGTTCCTACTATCGTTTAAAGAATTTTTATTGTCATCAACTAATAAGTATTCACTAACTTCCGTAACGCATACTTCGTCATCTACTAAATTTCCTTCATTAACAGATGTGTGAATATCATCTAAAATATCAGGTATAGCATCAATAATATCAGGTATAGCATTAATAATGTCAGGTATAGCATTAATAGAAGTGTCCGATGATTTATTTTCTAAACCACTAGCATTAGTATCGGCCCTATTTTCAGAAATTTGTACTGGAATTACCGCATTATTCCAGCTAGACTCACTTTCTTTATAAGCCACAAAAATACCCTGACTTTCACTATTCTCAAAATAATGATTACTGCTCGGACAAAATAATACATTTGACCAAACAGTTTCAACAGGTTGAACCATATCATGTGAATCAACTTGCCAGTGCAAGTAAGGTGCTTGCATATTTTCTTTAAGTGCACTAATTTCATTATAACGCCGTGCGCTTCTATTATTTTGCCTGCGGTACTGCTTACGCTGCTGGTTTGAAACTCGCGAAAAATTTTGGCGCGGTTGTATAAAACTTCTCGTACCTGAATGACGGTGAGGGGTAGCGAAGAAATGTCTATTGTCATATTTAGCTAAAGCTTGAAGGAGGGTAACCTTGCTTGTAATTGTTTGATTATCTAAAAAATCTTGAACACTTGGCTTCAAACGTTGGATAACTATTTTTAAGATTATCGCTTCCGTCAACTCTTCTAAATATTCCTCACACTTGGAAATCTTTTCCATAGCAAAATCTAATGCAGACTGACCTTCACGTTGCCTTAGCGAATAAATTTCCGCTTCAATTTCACTTTGATTAAAGGTCTTTGGAAAAACGCTAAGAAACTGTTGCTTGAATGACGAATAGTCAAAAATCAGATTACTGCTTTGCATACACGTGTACCACTGATATGCACTACCTCTTAAAGCGGCTAGAGCAATTTTAAGTTTATCCCCCTCTGGGGTGCATTGTTGCTGAAAGTAATGCTCAATTTTCTTTAGGAATTGGCTTGAGGGGCCGCCATTGAAGGTGGCTTCGAATGGCGCAATTTGCTGAACCATAATTACCCGAGGAAAATTTCCAGCAGGATTTTGTTCTACAACACTCATTTTTTAAATAGTATATAAGTACTTGCAACAATTTTATCAATATACGTACACAGTACACAGTTTTTAATTTCAATTATGTTCTTCGTTACAAATTTAACGCTAACTACCAGGGTATATATATTTTTCGGGCGCCAGTATAGAGAATCTATGCTCACTTCTACCCAGACTTGGGTGTATATAATTTGAAGTAGCACTCTATTTGAATTATATACAAACACAGTTTATACATGAAATAATGTTTATTGAATTCGCTGCACATATAATTGGCTTTTACAGCAATAAGCATGCGTACTACTTGTACGGAATGTAAATACAGCTTTTAAGGACAATATATTTTTATACTCACGAACAGTAAGTCAAACCAGCAGTACTGCCACGTAAACTTCTGGCCCGTAAAGCACTAGCGCAGGATAACACCTTTTCAACCTTAACAACAACTCCCTCCTTATTAATGACGCTGCGTGGTATTTATACTAAGCGCGTATGCCAAAATTAGCATATCTGAAGCAGCTTCTTTAATTCACTCAAAAGTTCGATTCTTGTGAATCGAATCTTGTGTATACCTTACAAATGTAAATATCGTTGTCATGGTGTTTATGTATTTTTTGGTAATCAGTATTATGCGCTGTTGTTAGGGAAAATAATTTTTGTAAATGGAGTTGCCATAAACTGTGTGCCTCGGTCCCTCCGTGTCCTGATGTAAGAGCTGGGTTCGATAGAGAATGTTTTGTTTCGTTGACTGCCTTTTCCCCCATCGAGAGTTACGTAGTAACTGGTGCAAGTTTGTGCTTGGGAGTGCTGTGTGTAAAATAAAAATTTTATTCTAAAATTTTTCTCCCTAGGCACGGTGGGAATTGTTTTGACGACTTTTGTCTCCTGTAGAAAGGGGTGTAAATGCCTTGCAGTTCCTCTTTCCGCCCATCTCTTCTGTTTTCGAGAATGGCTTTGTTGCAGTGTGTGACGACTGATAGGCAATCGCCACCAGTCTGAAACATCTGTTGTCGTCTTGGCGGGTTCCGGCCTTCATTAATTTTTCTTGACGTACCCCACTGGTGGGTGGAGGTTTTGGGGGGTTTCGCTACAACCTTGGCTGTGACAGCACTTCCGATCATTATGTCCCAGTCACTACGGATTTGGGTGTTGGCCCACTTTTCTTGGTAAGCTTTGTTTTGTTGGCGGTTTTCTGGAGGCCCTCATTTCCTGAAACCTCTTATAAGGGCTGGCTTTATAAGGGCTGGCCACAGCCGAATGAGTGAGTGGGAGTTTGTTTGTTTTTATATGCCCATTTTTCTCACAGACTAAAGGAGTCTTCTTGCATTAGTTGTAAGAATAAAGGTGCTTTAAATCAACTTCCACGTGGTGCTTTTGTCGCTCCGGAATCCCTCTTGTCCTGAAGGATTGATTTTCTTTCCCTCTTATTACACAACGCAACACCCGACGCAAGAGAAGAGTAATGTCGTTGTTACGGGGAAGTAAGCGTAACATTTGAAATAAATTAGATACGGAAAATAATGAAATATAAAGAGGCAAGCGCGAACAAACGAAGTTTAAGGGGATAAATATACGGTGAAGACTGCAATGAGGATTGATGAACACGAGAGATGAATATGCGATGGACTTAGCTAGATTCTAAAGAAGTAAGGCGTGAAAAGGCAATTGTGGGATGAAAAGAGACGCCGCAAGGTGAAGTTCAGGTGGAGGAGCAATTAATGGTAGAAAGAGTACAGCACAGAAAAGAGATTGCAGATGGGGAAACATTAGAAAACAAGTCTTTAAAAAATGAGAATAGATGATCATAAAAGACGGGGAGAATATATGACTTAGCCAAAAAACAAGGTGAACGAAAACAGATGTAGTTCATGGAACACGGGGAAAGAGCCGTGGGAACGGAGGAAGATGTACGGATGGGCGAAGAAAGAAAGGTCCCCCCAAAACATAATTAAACCAATGAAAGAAGGAAAAGGATTTTGAGTGCCAATGACGAAGAAAGGCGTATCAAAGCGAAGGAGGAGTAACGAGGGGAAGTAAGAGATATTAATGAAGGTAATAGAAAAAACAGAGCAGATCAGATGATGCGGGGATCCTAAAAAGTTATTACGACCGAGGAGCATCAAGGACGGACACCTATCCCGTAGTTAATGGCATGGGCCGACGAGTTAACTTAGAACGAGAAAGCTCGAGATGAAACTCAGAGCCAGCATATTAAAAATGAACATTGCTTGACGCTTTATTTTGCACCGATGTCCCCAAAGTGAAAATACTAGGCAGTGACAAACATCGAGATTAGTTGATACTGTGAAAGAGTATCGCCGGCCGACAACGTGAAGCAGAGTGCCCCATCCCGAGAATCGAATCGCCTGAGCAGTATGACCTACCGTATGCTACAAGCTGAATTTACGGAACCTGGGAGCGTGCCTCAACAATAGAACGGGTTTGAAAGGAGGATTCCCAAGTCGACGCGAGCGCATTAGATGTACTTCAGAACTAGTTCATCAAAGGAGAGCGGGTTGAAAGACTAATTCCCAGACAGTGCCAGCGCATTAAATTGGCTTCATGAGAGTTCGTCAATGGAGATATGTTTCATTTTTGCTCCGTATTGATCACTTGTTTTAAACGTGTCTCATCGCGATTTCTCATTCATACACCATAAATTCCGAATGTATATACAATAGATCTTTCTGTTAGAAATTGATATAATGTTGAATTATGATTTAAATTGATTAATGAAGGTCAATGGTATTTAAACGAAAAAGTGCTAGTATATGATTTATTGTGAGTTGATGAACGGGTTATAAAATCCATTAAATGAGAAAAATATTGTAGTAAGGTTTAATAATGATGAGAAATTTCTAGAGTGATAATTGCACGTAGGAAGTAAGAAAATTAACAGGGTTATAATGATATTGAATTAAACTGTTAATGAAGTGATTATTTGTAATAATATAATGTATAAATATGCTTCACATGATTCCAATTAATAAATGTATCCATTATTTTATCAATCAGATGGTCTGCAATGATTTGTGAAAAAACACGACGCAGTACTTAATTCTACATATGTCAATCATATCATCGGTTATCATAACTGATAACCCCAAATCCTATGCTATTTTGGTCTAAATTTTCTCTGTAAATTTTTGGTAAATTTTCTCCGTAAGTTAATATTGATATAGGGGTGTGGCAAGCTGAAGTAAAAATAGGGTGGTAATGAAGTAAAACAAAAATAGTTCAAGGGTTTTTTATGAGAGGTATAGTGATTTTATATGAGTACATTGCAATAAGATGTTGTGTATGTTCTGACAATATTAACAATTTGAAAATAGAGAAGCTTCACTTTTTATCAACTTACTTGACATGCAGTAAAACCATAAAAATGTAACTTTGTTAGAGTTTCTCACTTGAGCACTGTAGATGGGAAACTGAAAGATTGAATCAGTTATGTAAAACTGGAGCAACATTGAACTTATATGAAACGCACGATGATGAAATTTTCAGTTCAGCTACCGTAAATGATGGATCGATTTCTGCCACGTGGAGACCAGTTCATTAGCTGAACACTGTTTACTGGAATTGTATCAAACTTGCAGATAGATCTGGAACCACATCCCAAACACGAAGCGCAGTAAGTAATTGGCAAGAAGCACTCAGTTAACGATGTAACATTGGGACTTGGAAAATAAAGATTATGTGCCTTTTAGCACTCTAGATGAAGAATGAGACTGGACCATTCATGCTGAAGACAAGGAATTTGGCACACACAAAAATTTCTTGAAAAATACCTGTTTATTATATTTCTTCGAAGACTTATAAAATCAAATCACCAGTATTACACCTCCAGCCAGCCCGTGTCATGGAAAATGTCCGAAGACGAAAATTCGAGGAGACACGCTCCAATATTGCAAACAGCATTCATCTCGCTAAAAAAATCGTACTCTCTTTTATGGAGGGGAAGCAAACGCTTTTCTACCCAAAGCCTGCTCACACAAGCCTAGGTTAATGTGCCTACTCTGATAAAGATATCCCATTTCCTTTTAGTCTAAACAACAAAATAAAGTCTGTAGAAGGGGATAAATAATAGAATAATAAACACTAGCTGTATCAAAGGACTAAATTAAAATAGAAATTAATTAAACTGCGATTGCACTGTTATTATCTTTAGGAAACATCGGCGTATGAATACATGTAAGCTATTGCACACGTGGGAAGTAGTTATTTTTGCAGTTACGTTGAGAAATCGAATCGCGATGCGAAATTCGAATGAGAGAATCGATTCTATAATTGGAAAATGTAAATATATTTAGCTATTGTAGATATTAACAGTATAATCGTTTTAAGCATACAATATGTATCTGGAAAATAGTTATATTTTAAATTAATATTAATACAGATAGCAATTAATTGTTTAAAGATGAAATTAATTAAGTTAAGTTAATAGCGGTTAAAATTCAGTTTTTAAATTTTAGAGTAATTAATTTTACATAGTGGCATTATGCCACACAAGCTCGATATGAGTTCGAAGAAGCAAACATGAGGGGTTGCGCATGCCGCGCTCCCAGTATAAAAGTCCCATAATAAATATATAAAAGTCCGTTGGCCAGCGACATGATATGCTCGGAGCTGAGCATAGGTAGAACACCTATTCGCAGCAGCAATTCGCACTTTCATTTTAGAAAGCTATGAGTGGTGAATAGTCCGACCGTTTTAAGCACGAAAGTTTACTTGTAATAATGTGCGCTCAAATGTAACGTTTAACTTTTAAAATTTTTAACTTTAAGTATCAGTTAAGTAAAGTAACAATCAGTTAAGTAAAGTCCTGTAACTCTGGAGTTAGAAATTAATAAAATTGTTTTGTTAACTCAAGCTGCAGTCTATGCTTATTGAAATGCTTTCAAGCAAAGACATGGAGCCTGCATGGAAACAATGGGGTTGGTTTACACGTCTCAAGCCACTCCGACTACTGCCCGGCAAACATAAGAGCATTCTTTTCATAGATTAAATATTGTTTAAAAGTTTATAAAAGAGTTATGTCTCCTCCATTGCTTCAGCTCAATACAGATAAAAGGAAGTCCTTTATTTTTATGGCCAATGCTCTACTAAACAGGTATACATTTCATCTTAAGTTTTGTCTGTAATGAAAATCGATATATAAATTTTAAATTATTAATTGATAAATTATTTACATGAATACTGTTTCTAGAAAAGCAGGTGAAATTTCTAAATATTTATATTTATTCAAACAGTATAATTAAAATATGTAAATGGGTTTTTCAGCAATTCTTAGTTAAGCCATTTACGGAGGATGAACTGTATAGTTATAAATTCCCTCTCCAGTTTCGTCTGAAGGGGAAAATTGATATTTGAAATCTAAATTTGAAATTAGATGTTTAAAAATTATTTACACGAATACTGTATCTAGAAATCAGAGGAAATTTCTAATATATTACTTTTTTAATTGAGGCAGTTTAACTGAAATATGGAAATAGGTTTCTCAGTAGTTCATTGTTAAGCATTAACGAAGGCTTAACAAGCCTAGACATAGACATAGACATGATACATTAATGATGCACCAGAAAGCAGGGCTCCATATCCTCTGTATAGATATTTTTTGTGCCTATATTTCCGTTCTCAGGATTAAAAGAAAAGTATTGACTTGAAATTTAAAATAAATAAATAAATAATAATAATAATAATAACAAATAAATTTAATTAAAAATAATACTAATAATAGTAATAAATAAATAAGTAAATAAATATAATTTTGACAACTATTTAATGTGGCAGAGTTAACAAGCCTACCATAGGACCATAGGAAAATTGGTCAAACTGCACTTGCTGTGCCACGCTCCCTAGTGCAGGCTTTCAGATAGTAAGTAGCGGGGAACCATCACTGCACAGAAAATTAAGTTAACATTTCATATTCAGTTTTGTCTGAAATTAAAATCGGTATCTAAATTTAAAATTATAAAATTAAAAATTATTTACACGAATACTGTATCTAAAAAATTCAGGTGAAATTTCTAAAATATTGCTTTTTTATTCAAACAATTTAATTAAAATATAGAAATGGGTGTCTCAGTATTTCTTATTCAAACCATTAACAAAACTTCATAATTCAAATCATATTTCTTTTTTCTCCCACATAAAAGGCATATACGTATCCATCTTTTAATTTTGAATCCATTGTTAAATACAATGCGTTTCTTCACCATCTTCCCAAACGTGGGGTTTAACGCATTGTTCTCATTGGTTTGTTCATTTTGCAGATGTTCAGAACGAAACTTTTTTTTAAAATTGTTTTTTATGAAATGCATTTATAATTTTCTTCCGAAAATAAATAATGATATTTTGTCGAAACGACATAAATCTTCCGTGATAAATGTATTCGTTTTCAATGCATCTTGAACGAAAACTGTTTCTGAAAGCCATTGTCAGTTTGAAAAATATAATTACACTTTGTACGATTTCGTCCCTTAAAAAATGCTCTTTTCATTTAACTAGTATTTTTAATTATACAAACTAAACAGTTCCAAGATGCTTATTCTCAAAGGAGTAACTTGCATTTGATAACAGCAGAATTGTTCACAAAAGAAGTGGAAAAGCGGGAATTGAAGATGAAAAACAATTGGAGAGATATACTTTTCTATTGGGACATTCTCAGAGAATCTCTAATAATTAAACTTTTCTACTCCCAAGATTGGTTACTTAACACTCCTTCAACTATACTTGAAAAGTTTTAATCATTAAGTTGCTTTCCCTCGGGGTAAAAACTGCAAAGATTGGAAAATAAATAAGCATACTTTTCAGCTTATTGTCGACAGTAAAAAGTTTTCAAAAGTAGTACATAATCATGAAAGTATTTTTAGACAGATAATTGCATAAAAATAATTATGTGCTAAAAGGAATGTTTTATTACTTCATATACTTAAGACTTATGAAAACTTTAACGAACACCCTCGAGGAAAAAATAATTTTCATTAAAGATATTTTTCAGTGAGTAAATTTTTGTGAAGAAACTAGATTAGAAACTCTAATTAATTCAAAAAATTTAAATATATTTAAATTTGAATATCTTATCGAAAAATTCTCATTAATATTTTTCAATAATTCTTTTACACTGTACCATGTATTTTCCGTTAAGTAATCAGGTATTACGTCCCACAATTAGGTCTTGATTTTACTCCTCATATATAATTCAGTTGAGAGTAAAATTATTATCGTATCTAAATGAAAAATTCGGGTGCTCTCCATATAATAGAAAATAATTTTTAAAATTAACCCATTTAGGACCGCTGCATGTTTCCCTTATTGGAAATGCACAAAACAGTTTTTTAACATTTCTTAGAACATTAATTACACAAATAAGTTGTTTCCATAAAATTAAATTTATTTTTACGAGAGTTACAAAATGTTGCGTTTTCGCAACATCAGTCCAAAGCGGTATAAAAATTTGAAAAATATAAAAATTTAAAATAATAAATTTTTAAAAAAATTTTTTAATCTTTGAAACATTTCGCATGAAGAGGTACATTACACTTATTACATACAATAATTGGTTGACTTTTGCAGTGTTTACATTTTTTTGTTTATTTTCACTATTTTTAGTAATAATATGACCCGTACGGTCTTTCCGAGTTTCGTTGAGAGTTAGATTTTGAATTGAAGATGGTCTTCCAATATGTGAAGTTTCAGGTAAAACAGAATTCATCTGCATATCATCAAGCCTTTTTATCAAAGATATGGCTCTCTCAAAGATATAGATCTCTGAAACTCTAATAAACTTATTTTAGAATTCATTACATCCATGTAGAGTCTCTATTTTTCCCATACAATATGGTCATTTTTCTTACTATATTGCTTACTTTTACATTTATTAGAAACAAATGTCGATTACACCTACAATGTCTTTAGGGGATTCGACATTTTCACAAAAAATATTCTCATCAATAGCTTCTTCATCCATCAAACCATCCGGATCTGGAGGGATAATGACGAATTATGGTTCATCATTAGCTTCTGTTGAGCACGATTCTGAAATATCATCATCATTCCGCTCTTGAAAATACTCCAATGACTTCCAATGTCAAAAATCGCTTTTTTCTAGAAACAAACTTATCCGAAATGCAAAAAATACAAATTTACTGCATAAAAAACTAGGCAGCACTAATAAATCACATTGGAAAGAAGTAATACACATTGGACTGATGTTGCGTTTTCGCAACATTTTTAAAAATATGAATTGAGAAACATAAAAACAAAAATTATGATTTACCTGTTGAAGCCATTTTGTTGTTTAGTCTCTAGTAAACTCGGAACAAGCATCAAATCGGAAATTTAACATGTGCTGCTATCTAAGGTTATTATTTGAAATTAGTCATTTTTTCCCTTTCAAAACACCAAAAAAAAACAATTTTTTGCAAGTGCTAAAAGCGGGCAAATGACGAAACAAAAAATTTATTATGATCAATTAAAGTATAGAGAATAAAATAAAAATGTTAATTCGGACGTACAAAACTTAGAACATGCGTTTAAAAAATACAGAAATTAATGTTGCGTTTTCTCAACGCCAGTCTTAAATGGGTTAATGCCCTGATATTTAAAAAAACTATCAATAAGTGGTTCTTCCTTCAATACATGACACTAACATTTTAATTTATATTTATATTGTGTATGCGTGTGTCCGTATATAAATATCTCTCTCTTTCTCTCTCTCTCTCTCTCTCTCTCTCTCTCTATATATATATATATATATATATATATATATATATATATATATATATATATATATATATCTATATATATACACTCATGGACAAAAAAATTAGCGCACCAAGAAGGAGTCGTCAAAATGAAACGAAATTTTACATACGTAATGACTACTCTGATATAAATAAATGATAAGAAAATCAAAGAAAAAGGATAATTTATTTCAGAGAAAAAGGCAAAAGAGCGGAGGAGTTAATACTCCGTTGGACCCCCTCTAGCAAGAATGCACGATGCGATACGATCGGGCATTGAGTCATACAAGTTCTGTATGATGTCTTGAGACATTTCGTTCCATATTTCTGTAACCTTGCCTCTAGTTCGTTCAAACTCGTGGGATGCCCAACCCGTCGACCCAAATCTCGTCCGAGATATGCTCGATTGGAGACAAATCTGGGGATCGGGCAGGCCAAGGAAGGGTAGTAACAGTGCGGAGGCAGTCTTGTGACACCCTTGCCGTATGAGGCCGAGCATTGTCTTGTTGAAAAATGGCTCCTGGGAGCCGTTGCATGAGTGGCAACACATGTGGTTGCAGGATTTCATGAACATACTGCTGGGCTGTCATGGTGCAACGGAACAATACTAGGGGTGACCGTGTATTGTAGGCAATGGCACCCCATACCATCACACCAGCTGTGGGAGCGATGTGTCGCTGTACAGCAAAGGCAGGATTGAAGCGTTCACCACGGGCTCTCCACACACGAACACGATTGTCATCACTGCCGAGATTGAATCTGGATTCGTCGCTAAAGACGACCTGGTTCCATTCCACTGCAGTCCAGTTTCCTCGTGCGCGGCAAAACTCCAAACGGAGGCGTCGATGGGTGGGCGTCAAGGGCAGCACACGTAATGGGCGCCGCGATACCAACTATCCTTCAGCCAGGCGCCTTCGTATGGTTCGAGAAGACACATAGGCCCCTAGTGAATGTGCTACCTGTGCCTGGATGGCGGACGATGAAGCAGTTGGCTGTACGCGTGCATTTCTTACGATGTGGCGGTCTTCTCGAGGTGGTCTCGAGGTGGTCTTCTGTGGTGGTCTGTCGAGGGCGTCCTGAGCTTGGTCTTCGTGTACATGACATCTCTCGGGTCCACTGGTCCCAACACCTCCTCACAACACAATCAGAGCGGCCTAATTGACGAGCTACTCACCTAGCTGACCACCCAGCTTCCATCATCCAGACGATTCTCCCCCTCTCAAACTGCGACAACTGCTTATATTGTCTTCGAACACGGCGTAATGGCATGTCTATCTCAGCTCTCCCCTTTGTAAATGATTCAGCACACTAACAAGCTTTGGTTACCTGTTTTATACTCCACAGAGTGCGATGTTCAACGCCCTCTACCGGCTATACGTAATGCGCAATCACGCTTCATTTCTAATCATTTGCATATCTCCCCGACATGTACCTTCATTGCAAGTTTCGTTACAATCCCGCAATTATTTCTTGGTAAGCTAATTTTTTTGTCCATGAGTGTGTATATATATATATATATATATATATATATATTGTTCGGATTTTCCTGGGTTCTTTAGGATTGAATAAAATCTCCTCAGAAACTGCACAAAAAATTAATTATATTCTTCTATAAATTCTTCAGGCGCATGCACAAATTCAAAGAGAAACACGTAAGAATTGTCTTCTATACAACAAAAAAATCTAAAAACACAAGTCAGGATACCAGAATCTTCAATACAATACACGTCTAATGCACTTTCAGCACTTTCAATTCTCAGTAGAAAAGAACGGAGTTCCAATGCCAATGTCAGGTATATTTATATACTTCAAAAGCCCCCCCCCCCGATCGGTCAGTCAGCTAGATATCTCTAGAAGCTTCCAGAAAGGTCTAGACGGCAAGTTGGCGACCATCTGGCGCCATATCGCCAAATTTGGCGGCCAAAATTAGTCACCAAATCCATCGCCAATTTGGCAATAACTCTCACATTTGGCTAGATTACCATAGACTCTTAAAATTCGTAACAATGTATATATATATATATATATATATATATATATATATATATATATATATATATATATATATATATATATATATATATATATATATATAAATATATATATATGTATATATATACAAAAGAAAGGCCGTTTTCAGCTAAATTGGATTTGGGGCTTTTAAAAATAATATTTTGATATTTTGACTTCAGCTTTGAATTTGGATTTAGAAATATTTTTAATATTGGTAATTCAAATATACATCATTTTCAAAATACTTTAGGCTCCATGGTTTTTTTTGTGAGACTGTTTTTTTTAGTATGCTTAAAGGAGAATTATTTAGTATTGAATATATTTCGTATTTTATATTTAGTATTGAAATATAGTATATTGAGGATCTCAGATAGAAATTATTTTCTAATAAGATAGAAATTATTCTCTTTGATTTCATTGTTTAGATCAGAGAGACTTCAAAATATTAAATTTATTTTCAAATGAAATTTAGAAATCAGCTAGATCTTTATTGATATATTGGGAAGGATTTTAAGTTAATCAAGCATCAATTGTCTTTTAAAATATACGTCCAGAAATTGAAAACAATATAAAATATATTTCATAACTGTAAAACTGCTTTAAAATATATTTTAGTCTAGCCCGTAATCTATTACACGAATTGAAATGAAACGAAACTCACCAGGATAATTTTAGTAGCAATCTAAATTTGGTCACCAAATTTTGGAGTACGGGAAATCAGTCACTAAAATTGCAAGAAAATTGGGAGGTACCTTACCCCCGAGGTTCTCAACCGGTGGGGCGGGGGGCACAATAAAATGAATCAAAGTGCAGCATATGGTATTATGCAGATGTTGGTAGAATAAAGTGCACTCTTATTCCGATTTTTACTCAAGACTTGCTTCATCAAAGGTTTCTAATCCAGGCAAGCAGTAGAAGCTAGCAGCGCTATACCTCTTTTAAATGTGATATATTTTACCTGTGTGATGTCTGCGAAAAGCTCAGTTTGTTAAACAAACAACTGAAGAGAAGAAATTGCAACCTTTTATCAAGTAAGGAGATTTTTACAGGAATTCTTGGAAAAGTCATACTCTATGCGTCAAATTGGACGTCGAGAATTCACCCAGTTACCCCCAGCGACAGCAGTTAGCGATGACTTCAAATATGATGAAATAACTGTGGGTGTGGATAATTTGAAACAGCTTCATAATTATATGGAAGTTCGTTTCTTTGATCTGGTGGCTAATAAGCAAAATTTTGTATCAAATTCAAGGTCAAGGTAGTTCTAGTTTACAGAGTACCTAGTACGCGCGAAGAGCGTACTTTAAGCTCCGAACGGATATGGATAAATTAAAATATGTAGTGAGTTTGCGAATTAAGATTTGCCAATAGACGACATAATTTGGAAGAATGCGCTCGGTTGAAAGCCTGGATCGGTACCCGTCCTGGTTTAGAGACCGGCGTGTAAACGTCCGTTACCTTCAATGTAGTTACCTCTAATGTATGGTATTTTGTATCATATAATCAGTGGTGAATGATCCTTTAAGTCATTAGCCACAGGTTTAAGGTATCCGTACACCTTCGAGGGTGATTTTTTGAATTTTTTTGAATTTTGTCTTTTTATGCATTTTTTATAATAACATTTAAGTTAAAACTTGAAAAAATACATAAAAAATTTAGCTGTTACATTAAAATAATTTTTTCAGGGGGAAAAACTGGAAAAAATTGGTCAAAATTTGACATTCCGCATTGCATGGTAACTCAAAAAAAAACAAATATATTACCATTTTATAAATTGAAAAATGAAGATAATAACTGTCTCTGGGGAATAGTCTATTCTCAAGATTGAACTATGTGTACCTCAAAGTTTGTAGCACTTAAAGTACTGATGTTCATAAAAATCACTTAAAACTCATTGTCACTCGCAATTTATACCAATGTAAACAAAAAACTAATCAATCTGCAATCATGAGCATAGTCTATTCCCTTTATAAATATATATAGATAAAGTATGCAAAATTTTAAGGCATTTTAAGCGTAACTTTTTATAATAGGATGTATTGCGTTAATAAAAACGAGGAAAATATTCATTTTGAGAAAACGCTAAAAATAACTTTATAACACATTTCTTACTTTAAAAATAAATATTTTCGTATTAAAATCCACCATATTTATAAACTTCTCCCTCTTGGCTTTCTGCAACACTTATTTTTTTTTACCTAAGGGCTCTGAGAATTTTCCTGCGTCTCTTTGAAACAGAAACAGAATGACGTATTAAATCATTCTTTCTAACGTTGTCTAAATGCTTGTAGGCTTGCAACGTAAAAAATCCTGGATAACTAATATCCAACTTGTTAAAAACGTTCAGACAACCTTTATATCCATCATTAAATTCCAATACTGCATCATACGTTCCAAGTTTCATCATTTTCAAACAAACAAGTACCTCTTTTGGTAATCGTTGTCTTATTATGCCATTCAGGCATTCGTTTGCATTTTGTTTTACCGTGGAGACACTTACTCAAGAGTTCTCTTGAGCACAAATCTAAGTATATTATTCTAAATCAAAAATTCTTATCCCAGATATGGCTGCATTAGTTTTATCCGAGTCTAAAGCACTATCAACTTTTGACATTGTACAACTCGCAGTGCTTTGTACACCCTCATCTACACCATCGTTTTTGACATTTTTTGTAAAATGATTTCCGTAACACTTGCGTTTTCGTTTTCTTCCAATACTTTTACCCATTTTTACGAGAGAAAAGTAAGAAGTAAACGGATTTAAGAACTTTATAAAGCCAATAAAAACCACGCGGTAAATCTGCAGATATGTAAACAATCGCTTTAGCAATATAAGTTTGTTACCAAGTTTAGGAATACAAGAGTAAACATTATGTTGCCAGATACGTTTCCAAATATTTATAAATCCCTTAATTTTTATTTCCAAGTATTTCCTTTCACGTATAACCCAATTTCAGCGTTAAATCTAAAAAAAGAACGATGTAAACAAACATTTTAGCTTACTTCCGGTTTGCAGAATGACACTTCCGGTTGTAAAATTCTGCGACAAGTAATATTTAAATTGCTGTAATTCGGTTTCTAATTAAGATAGAAACATAATTCAAACGGAATTTGAAAGATAAAAGATTAGGCTTTAATGTTATTGCAAAAAACAAAAAACGATATTTTGACCGAAAATGCCGTTTTAAAGGTGTACGGGTACCGTTTAATGAGGAATATTTAAGCTCTGTGGTACAAAATATAAAACTAATATCATTTCTGCGTTATTCATAGCAGCAAGCTTCATACTCTGACAGCAACAACAATTTGTAAATGGCGTTACATAGAAGCAATTTCGTAATCAGATAATTCACTTCATTTTTAGTGTTTTAGAGAATGAGTCATTAGCTTAGCTTTAGTTGAATGGATGACTACTCAGACTTATCAAAGAGCAGATTTAGGCACGAAATTAATTTATTTTAAGTATTATTCACAGACCATGTTATTCACAGACATTCACAACAATATGTAAATTACACTTAATTGCTGTAAAAAAAGGGGGAAATGAATTTTCTGCAGTAATTTCATAAGCAGACAATATTTGCAGTTTTTTTTTCTGTGTGAAGAGAAATGTATTCAGTCGTTGACAACACATAAAAAGTAGAATATTTAGGCCAGTAAAGATTCCAACACAAACTTTAAAGTAAAAAGCGAAAATGAAATTTAAAGAAATACCCATTTCCTTTCGTCATGACAACAAAAATAACCTATAACTATTGTGAGAAATAAACAAATGATCCATAAATATTGTGTTTAACGTATCACACGTTTTCAGCATTTCTTATAAAATTTCAAAGAACAATAAATGAGATTAAAATTACTTAGCAGTAAAACTTTTATTAGTATAGTAGATACAATGCTATTAAAACATCGTTGACTGGTAAACTCGTGTATTTACACTCAAATGTTGAAAGCAATTTAGAATAAATGAAAATAATATTGGAGAAATTTCTTATCAACTGGACACTACTTTTACTATGACCGGAATGAATTTCAGGCAAATCATCACATTGAATCATTTAAAGTGTGAATCTCAGATCCATATATAAAGTAAACAAATTTCAGAAATAAATATTCCGTACTTTATTCCAAAATTTCAGTATTTTCCGGTGACTTGCGTATATCTATCTATCTATATATAAATGAATGTTTGTTTGTTCGTATTTTTTGCGTTGCCGTACCGTTCATCCGATTGCGATAAAACTTGGTCAACTTATTGCTTGAACTTGCGTAAAGGTTATAGACTATTTTCATCCCGCTACGACCATCCATTCCCGAATTATGTTAGAAAAAGTTTGCGCGATATCAACGGATATTTTTGTTCAAAGCATCAAAGCCATTGTAACATTTCATTATTGCCAATTAAATTATAACTTTTCCGTAAAAATAAATAGATATGAATTAAAAACGCAATTTATTCATATATTGGCGCATGCAAGACTGAATTTGATATATTATTTTCATATACGTGGCAACGCCGCAATATTTCTTTTTAAAAATGAAAATATAAGGATGGAAAGTCATTCATTTTCAATGAATGTGTCATCTATCCATTTCATGAATTGAAACTACCCCAAGCTACCTGTTCAAACTCAAATATACTGAACGACACGTTCACTTAGCTAGAAACACGTGCGTTTAGCCTTGACGAAATGATTTATATAACTGAAGTGACATTGAAGCATAGCAGATGATTTAGTTTTGAGAAAGAATTACAATCATGAAATACGTGTATATTATAATTAAGAAAGTCTGAAAGTGGCATTGAAAAGTAGCAGATGATTTAGTTTTGAGAAAGAATTCCGAGCATGAAATACGTGTATATACTTTTTCTAAAATAATTATCAGATTTGCTGTGTTTTAATATTGAATGTGATCTCAATCCATTCAAACATTATTGATTCTTTTTCTATAATAATAAATCCATTCAAACGTTATTGACTAGATGTAAATTAATCCTTTAAAATGCCCAAAATGAGGAGAGCAACTTTTAATCCTGCAGAAGTAAGGGCAAAATGTCAAAGATTGTTGAGACTTGAGCAATGTGATGAAAAAAAAAACAGCGTGAAGCCAACAGAATTCGAAATGCAGTTAGACGAACACAAGAACCTGAAGAAAAACATTCCCAACCGCGCGAAGCCAACAGAATTCAAAATGCAGTTAGACGCACACGAGAATCTAAAGAAAAAACATTCCCAAGAGCTCGAAGGTAACAGAATTCGAATTGTAGTGAACCGAAGCAGTGAGACTGATGAAGAAACTTTTAACGCGTCGAACATACGATCTTCTTCGAGCTTCAACATCGAAAGGAGAGGAAAGTGATGAACAACAACAGCACCGACAACAAACTAATGCTATTTGCTACCGCAAAGGAATTTTAGCGAAAACTTTAGAACATCATAACATGAGGCTAATCAATGAAAAAAAATAATAACAGAAACTCAATCCAGAGCGAAGCCGGGTAATACATCTAGTATTAAAATAAAATTGCCGGCCAACAATGTGTTAACATAAAACGGATAAACAGAAATAACGAAGAAAATCTGAGAAAATCTAGATGTTTCATGAAATTAAAGTTTTTCATCACACTTCATTGATTCAATTTATAATACTGATGTACAAAGAGGATCAATAAAGACCATGTCCATAAATAGACGATATAGTCTAGACCTGCGGTAGGTAGATATGAGGCCAAAGAGAGCCGCTATCTGTGTTTTTATATCTTATAAAGAGCCACACGTAGATGCACAAATTCAAAATTTTTTATTTATTGCAATTGCATATTTTCACAAATCACATATAAGAAAGAACACCTATAAAAAATATATTTAGTAAAAGAAAATAATTATTTCAGAATTTTAGTAATAAAATTCAAATATTACAAAAATCAAATATAATAAAAATATATTTATTAATAAAATGTATAATTACATCTAACGACAATCTTTGGCCAAATTTTTTAAATTTTACGTAAAATTAGTTAAAGCTGTCTGCAGAAATTCTGTAAGATGTTGAGTGGTCAAATGTGAACGATGTTTCGACTTAAATTAAAAACTAGAACTATCATTAAAAACTAAAATGTTTATGGGGGCCGTACTTGACTCAACAAAGATCTGCATGCGGCGGTCTTTTGCCCACAATTGGTCTAGAGCAGGGATGGCGAACCTGTAACCCGCGGGTCACATAGTGACACGCGAAGCAATTTTAGACGACACACGAGACGATCATATTGTTTTAACATCAATTTAATTTAACTTCTCACGT
Source organism: Dolomedes plantarius (assembly GCA_907164885.2). Lineage (NCBI taxonomy): Eukaryota > Metazoa > Arthropoda > Arachnida > Araneae > Dolomedidae > Dolomedes > Dolomedes plantarius. The sequence continues at coordinate 222,143,476 of OU015490.1, forward strand.
TTTGATTTTCATTCGTCGGACTGAGAGATCTATAATCTAATTTATACTAGAAATAACTTTTAAAAAATAATTGTTTGACATTAGGTTTTCCTCTTTTTGCCAAACAGAAGTCTTAAAGCACTATTCTTCAGTATTAGCGAATGCAAAAGAAATATTTGACGAAAGATTCTCCCAAATTTCGTGAAATGGAAAAAACTTTACAGTTTGCTATTTTACCACAGAAACTTAGATTTGAAGATCTTAAATTATCCTCTTTCAATTGGCTTCAAATTGATAACTTAGAAGCGGAAATGGTTGAATTTCAAAACAGTGTTGTACGGGGAATAAATTTGAATAACTAAATGTAAACTTAGAAAAAATTACAAGATTTTGAAAATTGTGACGAATATATTTTAACAAGTATTGCAAATCTTCACTGACTTCGGTCATTACAGTAAATAAACAAGGTGTTCTTTCCTCATATGTAGTCAGCTCTCGATCTGCCTCTTGAGTCTAGTCTCGGGAGGGGGGAAAATATTCTGAATTCGTCTTATCCATCGTGCTGTTCGGTAAGGCTAAGTAACTCACAAGAGCATAAAAACTACTCGATACTTTTCTAATTACTATATTTAACACACGACATATTACATAAACAGTTACACTTACCATCTATTTGATCATTACAGCACAACGAATATCAGTGTTTACTCTTTCATCACAGAGTTCGTTCTGGTTAGTCTCTGCTGGGTGGCGCTAGAGGTCAGGGTTGTCTGTTGCCAGTTGTAACACACTCCCACCTTGAGGCCTGATGATCTTCGAGGGGCTCAATGTAGTTAGACGCAGCCTGTTAGGTGGTCTCATCATACATCCAACTCTGGATACGACCGGTGACCTATCGCTTGGGACCACGGGTTGATTTCCTTTCTCCTGTTTGATGCTCTGGACACCTACAGTTTCTGGTGAAACGGTTCCTTCATCTGATGTGGTATTCTCCACAAGCACAGGTTCTGTCAGAACCCTGCTTTCACTGGCGGGGATTTCAAGTGGATAGATTTGCTGTACTGGTCTAAGAAAAACACCAGACCAAGTCTTCACCCTGGCTATTCTGACAACCTTATCCTTACCAAGAGAGATCTCGATCACTCTTGGTAAAGACCAGTGAATACGATTTTTCTTTGCGTCTTCTAGAAGAACAACATCTCCAATAGCTAATTGCTTGCCATTCAGTTCTTTTACCGTTCGTTGATGTAACTGCCCAACATATTCATTGCGGAATCTCTTTCGCAATTCATCTCTCAATCTTTGTCGATACTTAGCCCTCCTATTCAATTCATTGCCATACACTGCATCAATGTCAGGAATTCCTGAAGAAGGCAAGTCATGTAAAAACATTGAAGAGTACAAAGGGGCTGGATCTCTCACATCTTCTCTTTTTTCCAAAGAAATATTATTAACATTATCATGTTTAGAAAAATTACACATAATCGAAACATGTTTATATCCACATATTGTGCAAATCGTTTTCGCTCTGCAATCACGCGCAATATGTTTTATGCATAAACATCTAAAACAGACTCCTTTCTTTTTCAAAATGGAAATTTTCACATGCAAGGACAAGCTCTGAGCGAATTTACAATCTCGAATGTCGTGCGAGTTATCATTACAGAACACACAAATCTGTTTATTTTCTGTATTCCACGCTGTTTCGGTTTTACTAAATAAATCAGCAGCCGTAACACATTCCCTTTTTGCCATCGGGTGATGTTTACCCTTTCTTGTCGGCATACGTGGGTCACGGGGGAAGAAAGACCGGCGACTAGTAGGAGCGAGTAAAAACGTTTGACGGGTGAAATCATCTCTTTTCTTTTGAGAAAAAGTCGCTTTAAAACGTTCAAGGGAAGTTAATTCTTTCATTAAGAAATCCATTAGGTCATTTTCTTTGTAATCGGCAGTTGCACCTTCTGTTTGATTAAATGCGAGCACTAAATCTTGCGATAGTAACTTCAAAAGCATAGGGCATAATAAGGAACCATAAGTATCAGACACAACTCCTAATGCGTCTAAACTTCTAATTTGTGTCTGACATCTGTCAAATAAATTTCTGAATCCTTTGACGTCACTCGAATGTTTCAGAGGAGGAATGTTTAGTAAATTGCCTATGTGGGCGTCAATTAAATGGATTTCTTACCAAAACGTTCTTCTAACAGTTTAATAACTGAATCGTAATTTTCTGGTGAAAGCGAAAATCCTTCTACAATACTAGCAGCAGTTCCCCACAAATATGCTTTCAAATAGTTAAACTTATCAATTTTATTCAGTAACTCATTGTTATTAATCGCCTATTGAAATTAATTCCAAAAATTAAGCCACTGACAACTATCTCCGTAAAATTTAGGAATCGAAAGTTTCGGCAGCTTCACCGCAGTCGTTTCTTTTGGACTTTGAATTCGGTGCGGAACTGCTGAGTCATCGTCATGTTTAGGCGGTGGTGGGGCATTTGCCGATATGCGTTTCTTCGCCCTAAACTTCCATAGCGTTACTTTTTCACGATACTCTTCTATACTATCGAACTGATTCTCGTATTCTTTTGGTTTAAAAAGTTATTCTAGATCGGTGTCAGTACCCTTTAGTGTTTCTGCTTTCTCGTTGAGTAGTTCTAAAGTTTCTTCTAACTCCTCAACGTCAACTTCTGTTTTTGTCAGTTCAGCCTCTATTTTCTGACAACATTTGGTAATGGCGGTTGTTAACTTAGTTCTTTTTGTTTTTAATACGTTTATTGTATCTTCCGCCATTTCCTCTAACTTTCAATATAAACCGAAACAAAAACAAAACATAAACAAATCTTTTAGAGGGCAGGTGTCAAGAACGCTGCTATGATAGCGCCCCCTCTTTCATGCGCATAATCCTTTCACCAGTTATCAGAACAGCTCATCCTAAGTTCAGTTCAAAGGAGAAACTCGACTACGCGGGTCATACCGACAAGTGGTAGCCTGACCCCTTACGAACGCCTTTTTTTGTATTCCTATCATGTTATTTGTGTGAGAGTTTTTGTTTACGTCAATAAACATAATTTTTATGTTTAGGAATGAATATTTTATATGTCCAGTTGTACATGACAAAAGAACCACGACCGTTTACGACAGGTGACGTCATTGATTATATGCCACGCAGTGTTTGGGCTTGTATAGCTGCCAGAGATGGATTTACTACTGACTTATCTGTAAACTTTTTCATGCCATATCTTCTTAATAAAATGGTCTGTTCTTCTGAATTTGAAACAATTTGCTTATCTCCTCATACACTACATACATGTTAAGTTTCGTGATAGTAGCTCTTTTCATTCTGGGTGCATATATTTTTCTGTGACAGAGTGTGCGTGCGTGCGTGTGTGGCCATTCACCGGAACAGTCACATAATACCCGAGAAAAATCTCAATCCCGGCAATAAATAATGAAACCCGAGGTGACATTTTACGAATTTAATGAAGACATAACAATTAATTATAGTATAACACAAATTTAACAATTATACAGGAATACACGAAAATATGCTGCTACAAGCACGGAAACATTGGATCAACTGCTAATACTTCTTCTCAGCAAAAAGAGTTCAAAGGGCATCGCCACGAACTCTAGTGGTTGTTTCCGTCCAAGGAGTCAGAGTTTTTGCGTCATGATGCCCTGTTTAAACTACTTGGTTACAATCTCCCCCTCAGGTTTCGAAGACGTCCCGACGAGGAACCTGCAGTTGGGTCTGGTGGTTTATGCCTCGGACGACCCCGTTTCCTTAGAGGGTACACTGGGTTTGTGGATTGTCTTTGGTTGCACGGTTTCACAGCTGATGTGTGATATATGGCCAAGGGCACTGTCGGCTCATCAGGGCTTGCTATCACGTAAGAGGTGGGTGACTTTTGCGTTACGATGACATATGGTCCGTCTCTCTTTGGTACGAACTTTGCTCTTTTTCCCTTAGCGGTGCTGCTAATGGGATGGAGGTCAATGTAGACGTGATCGTCTGGTGCATAGTGTGGGGCAGGTGATCTTTTCTTGTCTGCATACTTTTTGTGTTTGTCTTGTTTCTTCTCTAACCTCTCTTTCACTTGTTTGGCTATTTTTGCAAAACGTTTGAGGTAGGGCGTAAATTCAGGGACGAAATTATCACTTTCAAGGACTGTTCTTAGGTCATGGGTGACATCATCAGTAGTTCTGAGATCTCGTCCGAAAGTTAGATAGGCTGCAGTGTGTCCTGTCGAGTCACACTTTGCTGAATTCAGTGAGAACCGTATATGTTGCAGGTGTTCCGGCCAGGTTGTATGTTGATCTTTGACTAGGATTGCTAGTCTAGGCTTCAAATCCCGATTTTTCCGTTCCACTGGGTTAGCTTCAGGGTGGTAGACTGGTGTTAGTGATTGGTCTATCTCTGACAGGGAACACAGTTGTTGGATCACAAAAGACACGAATTGTGGTCCGTTGTCACTGATTATCTTTCGGGGTAAGCCATACCGCATTAGTACTTCTTCCAACAGGACTTTAGCATATTCAGCCGCTGTAGCATTAGGCAATGCGAACAGTTCGGCCCATCGGGTTGCCACATCTTCAAGGATGAAGATCCACTTCTTCCCATCGTTGCTCTCGGGCAACGGTCCAAATAGGTCCATGGATAGGACTTCAAATCTTCGTGAATGTACAGGAGTCTGTAGTAAACTGACTGTAGGTTTCTGGTTTGAGGCTTTATATCTATTGCACTCTGGGCAATTCTTGATATATTCGGTGATATGATTTCTCATGCCCGTCCAATAATAACGGGAGGCTATTCTATGGAAAGTTCCCTCGGCTCCGTAGTGTCCGGCAGTCGATGCATCATGGTGCTCCTTGAGAACATTTTCCCTTTCTTGAACCGGGACAACGAGCTGTGCGTCTTCAGCTTCCACATCAGGGGCATAACGGTATAGCACACCTTGATTCATCAGGTAGCCTCTTGCAGTCCAATTTGCAAAATTTTCATTTTTCACTTCAGATTCAAACGTGTCTATGATCTTCTTGATGTCGTTATCTTAAAGTTGTTCTTCCCTCAATTCTTTTGAGCTTCTGGAAGGTAACATCACAGAGACAGTGCAGGCTTCGCACGTATCCTCTTCGTGTAGACAAGTAGGGCGCGACAGCATGTCGGCCACTACGTTGGCCTTTCCAGGGATATACTCAATTTTAAAATTGAATGCTTGTAACTGTAGGGCCCACCGGGCTAGTCTTCCGGATGGGGACTTCAGGCTCATAAGCCACTTCAGGGGCTGGTGGTCAGATGCTATGGTGACTTCTTGTCCATCCACGTATCCTCTAAACTTGATGAGGGTCCACACAACGGCTAAGGCTTCGCGCTCGGTGGTGGAATAATTGCGTTCCGCACTTTTGAGTAGTCGGCTGGCATATTCGACGGGGCGTTCATCTTGACCTTCACCTTGCAAAAGTACCGCTCCTAAGGCATAGCTACTAGCATCCGTCCTTATGGTAAAAGGTTGAGTAAAATCCGCTTGCTTTAGTACTGGTGGTGTCACTAAGCATTTCTTTAGGATGTTGAAAGCTTTTTGATGTACAGTGGTCCATGTCCAAGGTGTGTTTTTCTTGGTTAGGTTACTTAAGGGTCTTGACAGTTCGGAGAAGTTCGGGACGAACTTTCTGTACCAAAAACAGGTTTGCAGAAATGACTGCGGTTGCTTGATATTCTTTGGAGGGGGAATATTTTGGATAGATGAAACTTTCCCCGGGTCTGCTTCAATTCCTTTAGGAGTGATCCACAGACCAAGATATTTGACCTTTAAACAGGAAAATGTACATTTATTGCGATTGGCACAAAGGTTGAATTTAATTAATTTGGTAAAAACTGCTTCTAAATCCTTTAAATGTTGGTCGAAACTTGGGGATAAAACTATGATATCATCCAGATAGACCAGGACTGGCAAATCTCTTCTGAATACATCCATTAATCTCTGAAAGGTTGCAGGTGCATTTCTAAGTCCGAAAGGCATTTTTTTGAATCTATAGGTTCCAAAGGGACACACGAAAGCAGTCGTGTCCTTGTCAGGTGGATAAACATTTACTTGGTGGTATACTGCTTTCAAGTCGATGGTGGACATGTAGGCAGTATGCTTCGCATCCTGCAGGAGGTCATCCATGCGGGGCAAAGGGTAGACATCGGGAACTGTGATGGCATTCAGCTTCCGGTAGTCGATACACAGCCTCACATCTCCATTAGGTTTGGGAATCAGGACCACAGGAGCTCCATAGGCGGATTCACACTCCTCTATGATGTTCTTCTGAAGCAAGTCATCAAGTTCTTTTTTCAATAACTCCTTCTTAGTTGGGGACATCCTATATGGGGGAACAGCCACAGGTGGGTGGTCTCCAGAATTGATGTGATGTTCGATCAAGGGTGTTGCCCCTCCCCCTAGCTTGAAGACAGTGTCAAATTTGACAATTAGGTCATTCAGATCTTTTCTTTGGTGAGGATCCAGGTTTTCTCCTTCTTCCACTCTCAGTTTGCAGATGTTGGATTCTATCTGTTCTTTGCCCTGAACGGGAGTCAGAGGCAATTCTTCACCGAAGGGGTACTTTTTCTTGGGATTGTCTTGAAAAAACCAGTTTTTGTCGGCTAAGTCCAGTACCACTCTAGCGGTTTCTTGGAAATCTGTTCCTAGTAAGGTGCGGCTGTTGGTTGCGTCCGGCAGGATAATGAAGTTGGTCATAATCTTGCGGCCTTCCAGGTATACTGGAACCTGGATGGTGAGGCATTTCTCCAGAGTCTGGGATCCATTTGCTAGGTGCAACGTCAGCTCAGTTTTCTGAAAAGGTAAGTTGTTTTCCTTAAACAGGATTTGATCCGTCCAGGGTCAGGATTTGATCCGTCCATTCTAGTATTTCCATGGAAAGATAAAGTCTTTAGGTGGGTTAAGACGGGTTGCGTCTTCTATAGGCCTTTCAAAATTTCTTTTCTGGAAAGCCGAATCTTTTCTAGAGGTGGAGCGTTGGTTGTCATACGCACCCTTTTTGTCAGCCAGTACTCCGGGGGAATTCCATGTATGCCAGTCATCCAGGAAATGTTCACGGGCCTCTGGTGGGTTTTTCCTTTTCAGTTGGTCAGCCAACATCAGGTCCTTTAGCTGGTCAAAGTTGGTGACATTCAGCTCTTCTAGCCATCCGTCCAGGTAACTGCGGATTTCAAAGTAGAAGTCGCTTCAGGTACTCTCAGGGGTTTTTCGATGATGGCGAAAAAGTTGTCGGAAGCGTTCGCTCGTTAGCTTGAACCACTTCAGCAGGACATCCTTCACGTGGGAATACTCTAGAGCCTTCTCTTCGGGCTCCCTTGCGATCAACTTAGCCACATCGGTTGGTAGGACACCGATCAGGTAGGCGACCCATTTGGCCTCTGGAATCTTCAGGAACTTCATCTGTCTCTCAAAAAGGTTTAAGAATAATCCCATATCATTCTGCTTGGGGTTGAAGTAGGGAATCAGCTTTTTTAACTCGAACTTGGGTAAGTCAACATCACCTTCGGAAGTATGGGCTCCGGAGCCTGCAGAAATTTTCTGAGCTTATAACTGTAGTCTCAACTTCTCCAATTCGAAGCGTTGATTTTGTTCTCTTTCTTTTTCTTTTTCAGCCCGTCCATTTGTCTTTCTCTTAGGACTCGTTCTGTTTTTTTTCCTTTTCAGCACGGTCAAGAGCTGCTTGTCGTTCCCTTTCGGCTTCTTCAGCTTTCTATCCTCAACGATAGTAACCAATCTTTCTTTAGCAAAGTCTTCATCATACTGATCAGATTTGACGATGAGATTTACCAATTCGATGACCTATATGTCAGAAGCGACATCGACGCCAAAATCTTGAGCCAGGATACTCAGATCCTCCTTCTTTCCACGCGCGAGGAAAGCCATTGTTGCCTGAGGGGGGATGGGGGAGAAGGAGAGTTCCAACGAAATTTTGGTGGACGAAAAAATACCGTCCTAATAGTGTGGCACTGAGAAATCTATGACAACTCTTATGGTATAGAGTTCTGACAAAATTGGGTCCTAATTGGGTGTAACAGTCCTAAACAATATCTTATTAAACTGGTGTATAAATTGTGTAAGCTGAAATGAAATATTAGTAATACAAGATCGGTAGAACATAAACAGAACATAAGGTGTGAATACAGAACAATATGCCTACTTTCTCTTTTAAACAAAACAAAATCAAAAGTTACTAAATATTCTTAAAAATTTTCTTTTAAATTATTCAACAATGAAAGGTTTACACAGTAAAATCAATTAAGTTTTGAACACAGTACTATGCCAATCCTGTAATAATAGAATTCTTACAAAATCGAAACAATAATAGCGATGAATCAGCTAAAATTCTAAATGAATTTCAAAACCAGAATTTTAAACAAAATACCTATCAAAATTTAATTTAAAAGTTTGTAATTAAGAATTAAAACAAAATTCAATTTCTAAAACAAAATCAAAATCAAAATTCAAATCCAAAACAAAGTTTACACTTAAGAATTTCAAATCAAGCTTAAATTTAAACAAAAGGAAAATTTAAACCAAAATTAAATTTAAAACCAGAACCCAGTTAGAATTAAAGAATTCAAACAAAAAACCAAATTAGAATTAAAAAATTCTAAACCAAAATCAATTTTGAATTTAAGTATTGAAAACAAAACAGAATTTACATTAAGATAGATTCAATCAAAAATCAAAATCAAAACGAAATTTAAAACAAATTCCAGCCCTATATTACTTGAAAACATGGGTTTTAACAAGAAAATACAATAATAATCCAAATGTTATAAAATAAAAAAAATTCTATATTACACAGTCAGAATTAATGTTAGAACGCTGTTGGTTCCCATATAGCAAGGATTTCTTTACTATCGGTTTCAAATACCAGCTAGGGTTACCTTTAGAACACCGATTACAATGATTAAATGTAAAAATATTTCACAAAATTAATTAGATTGTTAATAGCACTTGTTAACACTAAAAAGTTTATAATCAATACACTTAAACATTGCACATTCATTGGGCTTGGTGCCAAGAACACTTTTAATTTTTCTTCAGAACAACAGTTACAAAAATTTTATAAAGAATTTACTTTAAAATTCATAGAAATACCTTATTTAATATCAATATAGGGCCCGATTGCCAAAACATTTTATACATATATACTACAAAATACATATAAAAAATCAAAAGACACTTATTTCTGATCAAACGAGCTGTTATCGCGACGAACCAGACGATAAGTGCAGGCATTCGCTTTACTAAGTTGAGTAGAAGCTAAAAAAAATACCGAGGGATCCAATGTAGTCAAAACAAAATAAAATAGTTGGGTGCTATTTTTAGCGACCAACAACTAATAAATACTTTTTACCCGTTACAACAGGATACCCCACGTGTTGGCGCCATTTATGTTGCCATTCACCGGAACAGTCACATAATACCCAAGAAAAATCTCAATCCCGGCAATAAATAATGAAACCCGAGGTGACATTTTACGAATTTAATGAAGACATAACAATTGATTTTAGTATAACACAAATTTAACAATTATACAGGAACACACAAAAATATGCTGCTACAAGCACGGAAACATTGGATCAACTGCTAATACTTCTCAGCAAAAAGAGTTCAAAGGGCATCGCCACGAACTCTAGTGGTTATTTCCGTCCAAGGAGTCAGAGATTTTGCGTCATGATGCCCTGTTTAAACTAGTTGGTTACATATATATATATATATATATATTGATTGTTTTGTTAAAATTTTTTGGTTTTATAAACTTTTGCTTCTAGTAAAAAATTTTCGTTGAGGTCAAGGGATTTTTTATTTAAAAAATGTGGGTCGCGGTTGAAAAAAGTTTGAGAACCACTGGTCTAGAGCACAAATAAATATAGCGATTAATAGGCAAAAAAATCTATTTATACTTGCACCTTTTTTATTATCCTCATTTCTTCTCCTGTGAAAGATATTCTAAAGAATTTCTAGTATATTTCATCAGCATTGAGGAAAACAATCTCTCCTGTAAGTGTTTCCGAAGAAAGGAATGTATCATTTCAAATATCAAAATCGACGTTTTTCTAAAATATATTTCGGGAAGGATAAGGAAATACGCCATAGAAAACTTTCTTTCGAAGGAAAAGAGCTATAGAAACATGGAACATTACACTGCGTTCTGGAAAAGATATATATTCTCTGCGTGGGTCTTATCGTAAAGTGTAGCAGGAGATGTATGGTGTTATTGAAACCCATACGTGTTTTTACAACCTTTTGGATGTTTCATCGCGAAAGTGGATGTAGTTTGTTTCTGGGGGAAACAGCAATGAAGTAAATATTGTTTTCGATTGAAAAGAAGCGTGCTATACTATGTCTCAAATGACTGAAAAATATCGTAATAGAATCTGCATATCATTTCGATATTAAGAATCGGTAATCCATTGAAATACCATTCAGTGAGTTCACTGCGAAGTCTGTTAGATAAGAGCTAATGTGGTTTCATAGTAAAATCCACGGAAAATGCCTGGTATTAACACTAGAAAGACGGCTGTCGTCATTTGGACGGATTTGGCTATGTTTCTATTTATGTCCTCAGGCTTCTGAAATTTTATGACTTTTCCTAATTTTACGCGAAATATGCACACACATTTAAAAAATTATATTTGATAGTAAAGTGAGGTAGAAAATGTGTTGTATACCTACTAAGACTGAAAGCCGTGAATTTGACGGCAATATAGAAAAAAACAGGCAGAAATCTTTAAAATAATACCGCAAAAATGTTAGTTACTTTTCGTGTCTTTCACCTTTTGTAAATAACAGAAATATTGGCTCTTCGGAAATATTGGTGTTGAAAAATTAGGACTGCGCAAACCACTCATATATTTGTACGGATAAACCATACCAGGTTGTCAGCTCGTCACACCTGCATAAAAATATATCTGAATATATACTAATTTATTATATATTGGTATGAAATAGTTCAAAATTCAAAGTATTGTACCAGTTTTTAATAAAAGAATCTTTAAATATTTTAAATTCTTGATTTTATTTTTAACCGTGAAAATGACGGCGTTCAGTCTTTTTAGAAAGGAAAAAATTTCCGTCTTTCTAGTGTTAAAGTTTTGTGTGATTGGGATTTAGGTTCAAATAAGAAAGCAAATTATAAATAATGTGTCAAATTATCTTTCTAAAAATTATTTTTTTCTCTATTTGTGTATTTATTTAAATATTCTGATCTTATTGCTTATCTCACTTGACCGACAGCAACATCAGATGAAGTCCTATTACATAGGCTTATGGGCAGAATGGCGCGGCTCCGATTTCAATTAGCACCACAAGTGTCGTAGACCGACTTGGATAAAGGACCGATCTCGTAATTTTGAACCGAGTCAAGTGACGAGAAGGGAACACTTGACCCCGCACCTCCAGAGATATTTGGGGAACTTGGAGGGCATTGCAGCCATGGCAGATATTTCGTGCACCAGTCTTCATTAGTGTACACGGCAGTGTACACTAATGCTAACTCGATATTAAGAATCTATATATATATATATATATATATATATATATATATATATATATATATATATATATATATACAGTGGCATCTCGATCTATCGTTTTTCAAGGGACCGATTGAAATGAACGATAAATGCGGGAAAACGATAGAGTCGGAAACATAACAAAGCAATATGATCGTTGGGACTGTATAAAATGAACGACACATATGGAAAAACGATGGATCCGAAAACGATCGATCAAGATTCCACTATATATATATATATATATATATATATATATATATATATATATATATATATATATACAGTCGAACCCGCTTAATGGAATATAGGTTAAAAGAATATCTCGTTTAATGTAATACATTTTCAATGTACCATACCGTATTAATTTGTTTCTGTGTTAAATTTCCTGGTTAATGGAATATCATGTTTTGAAGCTATCCCGCTTAAAGGAATAATTTTTAACCATGACGATATCGTTCATTTTCTATTTCCCCCACTTGTTTTCCGAATTTTTTTCTGTAAAGTACAATAATAAATGTGCAGTAACTGAATGTCTTCAACGCAATTTTGTCACATCGCAGAAAGTGTGCAATCGTAGGAAATGGCATTTTAGTGGATTTGAAGGGCAATTCACTGTTGCTTTTCGTTTGCTACCACCCCCCTCCCCGTATTGCTTGGCCGCTCAGCCTACGTTTCTCTATTCAGAGAAAGAACAATGAGCTTCACCCCCATATGAGAGCTAGAGAGTGTTTGTGTGTGAAGGAAATGTGAAATATCAACAGGTCCTTATCTTGAAGGGGACGGGGATTACCAGCTGTAACGAATCCCTTCGGAGAAGCGCAACATTAACATGGGGGTCTCTAGTCTTGAAAATTTAACTGTACATTTCCTACGGTGATTAGTTCGACAGTTCGCTTTCGTGAAATCAGTCATCTCTCTTGCGACTACAATGTCTTCGAGACAATCTTAGTTTAAAAGAAAAAGTAAAAATTATTGAGTTTGCAAAAGTAAATAAGTGTACGCAATTATAACTCTCAAAAAAGTTTGAAATATCCCAAGCTCAAGTTTCGAAATTGTTAAAAAATAAAGAAAAAGTCTTGAACGACTGTAAATGCAGCAAAAATCTTAATCAAAACTGAAAACGTACTGGAAAAGAATCTGAAGTTGAAGATGCTCTTCTTCAGTGGTTTCCGTAAAAACGAGCTTGTAATGTTCCTAATAGCTGATTATTATTTCATCAGAAAGATGAAGATTTAGCACAACAGTTAAATATAACTGATTTTAAAGCTACAAATTGTTGTTAGTGCAGATGGAAAGGAAGAAACCAAATTTCTTTCAAAAAAATTCACGATGAAGCAAGTGATGCTGATGAAGCCGCTGCCAGTTCTTGGAAAAACGCAGTATTACCTGCTTTATTACAAGACTACAGTCCTTCTTGTATCTATAACTGTGACGAAACAGCACATTATTATAGAGCAATGCAAAATGGGACTTTGTGCATAAAAGGCGAAAAAGTTGTTGGAGGAAAAGTCCCGAAAGACAGACTGACAGTTTTACGCTGTAGTAATGCTGACGGCAATCATAAAATGCCTCTTTTTGTAATCGGGAAATCGAAAACCCCACGATGTTTTAGAGGTGTAAAATCTCTTCCAGTTAAATACGAAGAGAATTCAAAGGCTTGGGTGACTGCTAATGTCTTCCAAAACCGGTTAGTGTCATTTGACAATGAGATGAATAAGATGAAAAGAAAAGCTATCCTTTTTATCGATAATTGTCAAGCCCATAAAGTCGACGTAAGACTAGAAAATGTATCACTTTATTCTTCGCCTCCGAATACTACAGCTATTTTACAGCCAATGGACCAGGGAATTATATCACTTTTTATGAGGAATTATAGAAAAGAAGTCGTTAAAAAGAAAAGAAGTCGTTAAATAGCCTGCATGGATGATACTCATGGATTTTCTATCAATAGTTCAACTATTAAAACTATTAGAAATATTTCAATTCTTACTGCTGTTCATATGATGAACAAATCATGGAATAATATTTCCTCGGAAGCAATAAAAAAAAAATTCGTAAAATGCAAGTTTTCAACAGAAGTAACAAATGATGAATTAAATGATGAATAAATAACAAATGAAAATGATTTACCACCACAAGGAATGACAGATGAAAAATTTTCCAATTTTGTAAACTTCGACAATGATTTGGTAGAATGTGATGAAACTTCAGACACTCAACTTGATCAAAGCGACGTCAATGAAGATGAATTTCATGAAGAATGCACCGATAAAAAGGTGCCGTCACATGTTGAAGTTAATAACGCTTGTGATATTATAAGACGCTTCTTGGAAACGAAGCCAAATACAGACTTTCATTTATTTTATAAACTAGAAAATCAAATAACAGATTTGCTGCATTCACAGAATAGTAAACAGTCTAAAATATCTGACATCTTTAGCAACTAATAAGTAAGTAGAATTGTAGTTATTTTCCAAACATTAAGAGAAATATGTATATTCTACAATAAAATTAGCTCATTTATCATCAAATTTCTAAATGTTAATATCTTTAAAGAGTTTCTTACTTTTAATTAATAAATATTTTGTTAATTATAATAGTTTAAATATCCCTATGGTTTAGGTAATTTTTAACGCTTTCTTGGTTTAACTGTAACTTGAAACATTGTGGGCGAGTCAATGTGATCCCGGATAATGGAATATCCCGCTTATTAGAATAATTTTTCGTGGCAAGTTGGCTATTCCATTGAGCGGGCTCGTATATATATATATATATATATATATATATATATATATATATATATATATATATATATCTATATATATATATATATATATATATATATTTATATATATATATATATATATATATATATATATATATATATATATATATATATATATATATATATATTTATATATATATATATATATATATATATATATATATATATATATATATATATATATTTATATATATATTTATATATATATATATATATATTTATTTATATATATATATATATATATATATATATATATATATATATATATATATATATATATATATATATATATATATATATATATATTTATTTATATATATATATATATGTCTATATACATATATATATATATATATATATATATATATGTATATATATATATATATGTATATATATATATATATATATATATATATATATATATATATATATATATATATATATATATATATATATATATATGTATATATATATATATATATATATATCACTTTCAGGCATTTTATCACTTTCAGGCAATATATCACTTTCAGGCATTTTACGAATACTAGTATTTACACAATTAATATCATCTAACATGCTATCTAATAATAAATGTTCAAAAAATGAGTTTTGTTTTCCCCTTCCGAGTGGAAAGCGTTCGAATCGTGACTTTGATGTACTCTCCTGCTGTAGAGATGTATGACTTCCTGTGTGGACGGCTTTTTGTACAATTGGGTCAACATTTTAGGGAATAAAACTTTCACCCGCGATATCGTGATTTTCTGGAATTGTAGGCATAATTATCTTGGCTGGACCAATACACGGATATTTACATTTCTCAGAAACTGCTACTATAATTCGCTTTTTATTCTGGTTTGGAAATTTTAGATCACAAACTGCTAATTTTGTACATATGGTGTTGCCAAAAGTACTTACTAACTTAATAGAGCGGCCTATATAATTAAAATTCTTGACGTGGAGGGGATTGATTACAGCAAGTTCACTTCCTGAATCCAAGAGGCACTTAACGGTTTGATTTCCAATGTCGACTTCAATGAACTGTAACTCTGATTTGGTGGGTTGATTGAGGATTTCAACAAGACTGACGGAATTGAAAGGCTTTGTATTACGTTTGTCACAGAATTTTGCGAGATGATATTTAGAATTGCAGATGAAGCAACATTTATCATTGTTATGGTGAACATTTTTTCTTAGAACTATAGTACGATTGTCTGAGGTACGATGTTCTTGCGGTGGATAATTTTTGTATTTAGGTTCGCGATCTTGAGAATATTTGTTTTCGTCCCAACTAAAACTTTTCCCTTTGGATACATAAAATAGATCAATTTCCATTGCCATTTCTATGGGTTTATAAAAAATTTCTCCCTGCTTAATGGCAATGTGTGAGGAAGTTTCTTTATCTAATGTGGCAAACAGTCTATCAGATACAATCAATTCCCACAGTCCTTTAAAATCAGTTACCCGGCGTAATTTTAGATAATAATCGTAAATAGCGCGCAAATGCAGCAAATTAAGTCAGTAGCCCGTCATCTCATTCTCTCCTCCTTCGTCGGCTACGGGGGCTTATGTGTGCCTCGTGAGAATTCTCAAATTATTCTGCTCTTTTTCTAAAAACTTTCCTACCGAGCTCAACTTCTATCATTATCTATTCAGGCCTTCATTGGTGGCCATCTTCTGCCCTATAGGTCGATCCGGGGCCACTTCATTGGCCGACCACCTACTTTATATTAAAATTTACTCCAATCAACATTACAGGGGGCGTCCGTCCTTGCACCTGTCTGGGGTTTCTTACACTCCCAACTTCTCACGCTCTTCTCCGGCCTCCTGTGGTGTGTTTAACGCAGTAAAACATCGTAAACTGCCTCACTCCTTTTCTTCTCCTAACTATGACTCCGTTTTCACACTTCCCTTAGCTCATTATAACCAGCTGGGCCCCTTTTCCTGTCAAAATTCTCATCCCTCTGACCTCAACATTATCCATCTTAACTCCAATCCGTTCGTTAAACGCAGCTGTTGACCGTTTTCTTGTTTTCCATTTCAATTGGTCCCTCTCAACTTGTCAAATCTCCCCTTTCGTTTCGCCTACTCAGCATATTACCCCGCTGGTCAAGGCACTTCTTTGTCTGCCTCTTTGAATTATATTCTCTATCGCCCCTTTCTCTGAACACGTGTCGTGTCTCCACGACATAGATCCTACCTGGTATGGCGATGAGGTCAATGGTTGTGGACACAATCGAGGTATTCTGGCGATTCGCAGCTCCCACTTGAAGGCAGCTTGAAGGCGACGAAAGAGCGAATCAGCTTAAAATACACGGCAGTATTCACTGTTCTAGCTTCATTCCAAAGATGGCGGAAATCTGGGCATTGGTTCTGGAGTTAGACATCTCATAATTTAATAGCGGCGACTTTTCTGGTACCGGGTAATCCCGGTCGAGCCCCCACATGTGGGATAGTTCGCCGTTTTAAGAACAATTACTAAATAATAACATTTAAAGAATACTAACATTTAATTAATCTATGTACAGAAATATTTACAAAAGGCTTAGTGCCTTGAAGTTACAATGGCCGAACATATCCCAGCAGGTTAAGTGCATGCAAGCACTACGAATATTATATCGGAATTGCACCGGAAGCGATGCACAACAGTTCGGATTTCAAATGTTCCTTGCGCCTCTTTCTCATTGGCCAGGTGAGTCGGAGCACCATCTCGTGGCATCCTCTGCTGATCTGTCCATGGCGTATATCCTCGATTAACTACAGGTATATATATATACATATACACTGCTCAAAAAAATTAGGGGAGAAAGCAAAGAAGTAAGAAAACCGTGCGAGAGAGCCACGTATTGGCATAAAATGGATAGTACACACGTATCAATGCACTATACAGAAAAAAAGACGTAAAAAATTTATAATTAAGCTTTAATTCTTTGAAAATATGCAAAAAACATGCAAAGATGATTTAGGGCAACAATTTGGTTACATGTAGACGATAAAAAAAGTATTGTTTAGAAATGATGCAAAAATTTTAATATGGCGTGTGATCTCCTCGAACAGCTAAGACTGTTGCACACCTGTTTTCCATGGATGCGATGATGTTATCGATAAAACTTTTGGGAATACTGTTCCACTCCTCAAGAAGTGCAATCTACAAGTCTCGGAGAGTAAAAGGAGGCCTTGATCTCGCAGCAATGCGTCGTCCGAGCATGTCCCAAACATGCTCGATTGGATTCAGGTCAGGAGAGCACGCTTGCCATTCCATACGCTGTATTGTTTCAGCTTCAAGCATGTTCTCCACAAGACGAGCTGTATACGGTCTGACATTATCATGCTGGAGAACAAAGGAATCTCCAATGGCTGCAGCGTAAGTTATGACATGAGGTCTCAGCATCACGTCTGCATACATTCCGGCCGTCAAAGTACCATTCCGAATGATATGCAGGTCTGTACGTCCATCTATGCTGATTCCACCCCACACCATAAAACCAGCTCCTCTGTATTGTGACCTTTCACGAACGAATGTGGGGTTATTTCGAGTGTCCCTTTCCCTCCATACCAAAACACGTCGGGTGTCACACTCCAGACTGAATCGGGGATCGTCTGTAAACAACACTTGGTTCCAATCATGTTGCTCCCAATCTCGAAGTTCAGCAGCTCATCTTCTTCGGGCCGCATGGTGGCATGAGGTCAACGAAATTTAGACCATTGGCCTACGTGCATAGAGACCTCCCTGATGAAGCCTATTACGTACTGTTTGGCTGGACACCCTTCGTCCTGTTGCCAAGAGCAACTGTCTTTGCAGCTGAGTAGCATTGTCTGTTCTGTTTCGACGAGCTGTTAACAGTATATACCGGTCATCAGTTGCTGTTGTGGCGCGTGGCCGACCTTGCCTTGGTCGACGTCTAACATTCCCTGTTTCTTGGAATTGATTCCACAGCTTTGCAACGACACTTCTAGCGACCCCAACAGCGTCCGCGACACTACGTTGTGTTTGCCCGGATTCAAGTTTGCCTATAATACGCCATGCCATGGATTCCGGTAAATCACGTTGATCAGACATTTTCAAGTCACCTTTTCTCAAAAAGAATAACTGAGCAATCGAATTTCACATTTAAGGCAGTGAAACAGACGTTTCTGCAACATCCCGATTTCCGTCCTTATGCTCTTTTTCTGGTTTTTGACGTCATGAACTTTGATTTGCATATGAAGTTTTCTTCTGTGTCCTGCTAGGCTTATGGATGATTTATTTTATGTTACTTATCTGTGTAAGTATTTGTGTAATTTCGTTAAAACCATGTGCTCCCCTAATTGTTTGAAAAGTATATACATACATATACATACATACATACATATATATATATATATATATATATATATATATATATATATATATATATATATATATATATATATATATATATATATATATATATATATATATATATATATATATATATATATATATATGTAGTCGGATTTCGACAATTGTAGCGCTTAATAGCAAGTACAAAAACCGGAGCAGCACTTCCGCAGTCTTGCAATATATATATTTATGTATATATGCATGTATGAATATATATACATACATATATATATATATATATATATATATATATATATTATAATATGCTGGACTCAGGATAGAAAAATATAGAAGATATATACAGTAAAGTCTACTGAAATAATAACACGTTTATTAGAGGCTTGATTAGAGGATTTTTACACTATGTACAAAAGTTGTGAAACAGCCTCTAGATATAGAGGGTACTGGCCTTAACAGTAGCCCGAAATTTCTAACAAGATGTCAGCAACAAATCACAGTTCATCCAAATGCTCCAAGATTGGAATTGCGCTTTCGCGGGATGTGGATATAACAGACCGTGCTGTTCTCAAAAGATGTGAGGTGATCTCTTAATTACCGGTACTCTCCTGGTTCCTATAAATTATCAGTCCGATTACTTAGAAGGGTTGGCATGAAGCTTCTAGAGATAATTCTGCTCTGAAGATAAAATACCTCCGGGATGGAATGTAGCGATCGGTCGGGTTAGGACCTCTGAGAAATGGTCTTCTCTGGATGAGAATTGATTAGAGTCTGAATTTCTTGATTTTTTCTCTCCGCTTCTCTCGAAATTTTCACTCCCAGCCCCGAGTCGGGACTTAGTCTTCGGTTGGTTGGACTACGACTGTGACATCAGGGTTCTCTCCCATGATTGATTTTGTCGATGGAGACACGATGGCGGCTCTTTTGAACAACTGACTGCGGCGACCATTAGTTAACGCTCCAACGGGCGTTGCCTGGGCGCGACTCCTTTCTTTTTTAACGTCATGTCGTAGACTAGATGGCGTCGGGTCATAGACATCTGCCTGGTTCACCTGCGAGGGGTGTTATTCCTCTGTCTGGGGAGACGATTTATTGAGAGGTCCTTAATGGAACCTCACAATATATATACATACATATATATATATATATATATATATATACATATATATATATATATATATATATATATATATATATATATATATATATATATATATATATATATATATATATATACAGACAGGCAGAGAGTGGCGCTAACAAACGATATCCAACATAATAAGCACTAGCAGAAAATAATAGTCTCTGTATTCCGGAAAATAAAGCTTTGATAATAATATCTTCCTAAGATAATTCTTAGTCTGTATCTTAAAAACTTGAAAGCCTATTAATATGTCTCTTCATGTTAAATCTGAATTTTGTATCTTAGAAAGCTTTTATTTTGAAAGTGAAAAAGAAAAGATAAGCAAAAGAAAAAAAAACTGGTCAAGACTTTTATGACTTTTAAAACTTGAAAGCCTGTAAAAAACTATGTACAATGACTCAGGTCAATGTCATCAAATGCTTTAACATTTAACCAAACTCTGAGCACTGGAACACCAAAATAAATCTCATTTTATGAAATACTTAAGCCCTTTTAGTGAAAATAGTTTATGTCTAGTGAAACGTCACCCGTTCAAACACAGTGTGCCTTAACCCTTTCAAAATCGGAAATTGCTTTGAAACCGAAGCTACAATTCCTAGCTCTGTCAAACGTAGACAGATTGCCCTTTACACTGAGTGATTACTATTTTCTCTCTTAAATGACTTCGACTTCCATCCTCTAGTTAAAAGCTTTCAAGTTAAAAGTCATTCCGCGACCGAAAATAAAAAGAAAAACCCTAGGCAGTTAAGAGCACTTCCCTCATTCGATCCTTTTAGGTTCCTTAAATGGTGCACTTATTTCCTTCCGTTAAAATGTTTTAAGTTAAGAGTTTATTAGGTTCGGGTAAGAATAAAACATCTCTCAGAGTTGAGAAAATCGATCAGACAAAATTTGTAGTTCATCTTATTTCATAAGACGCTAGTATACGGTTGCTTAGTGTATTTCGCTTTTAAAGAAAAACATTTTCTTACGTAACAACAAAGCTGAAGAATTTATTTTTTCTTCGCAGCTGAAATACTGACTTTGCAATGTGAAAAGACTAAGGAATGGGGATCCGAAAATGTTTAGTTAATAAAAGCACTGGAGCAGTAATTTTTTTTCTCAAAAACCTTAAAGTGGTCTGACACATAAAATATTCTCTAAAAGGGGTACTTTTCTTTTATTTTATCTTTAAACATTCATTCTACCTTTTGTAATGAAATAACTTAAATAATAATTACCCGGCTACATAAAATATTTTTATGCTGAACTCTTTAAGCGTACCCTGCAGAACCTCTGTATTTCAACTCTATTTATGGACTATATTTTACCCTAGAACTGCGATTTTTCATTATTTACCATTTCTAAAAGCATATTTATAAAAGCCCTTAAAGAATATATTAATGAAACTTTTTCGAACCCCCCCCCCATTTTGTACTACAGCCCCCAACCCTTTTTCAGAATTTTTGACCCAGGGAAAAAACGCTAAAATACATTTCCCCGAAAACAAAAATTACTTTTTTATTAAAAAGGAATTTTTGTCCTTATGAGGGATTAAAATTTTATAGTTAAAATTTGTATAAATACTAACAACAAGATATTTTGAAACATCTTTCCTTTACATTAAAGGGAAAATGTAATGGCAAAAGCGTTATTGGCTCAGTTGACATACCAGAAGCTCCCTTCCGACATGATGGGAAATGTTATGTTTTCACAAATTCTGTTTAAGGGCGATCTCTACTTAAGGACGATTTTTCACGGTCCCTTGAAAGTCGTTAAACAGAGCCAACTGTATATATATATATATATATATATATATATATATGTGTGTGTGTGTGTGTGTGTGTGTGTGTGTGTAAGTAATAATAACGCCCCACTAATATTAATTATCCTCTATCTAACGTGTATCCAAATTTTTCCGCAATAAAGCCCAGCTCTATTTCAAAAACGAAATCGGAAATCGAAATAACCTGATATTCTCTTTAACACATGCGCGGGAAAGTTATTTATAGACTTCCGTGGCCTCGATCCCCCTTCGAAGAAATACCACATGATCGGGCTCAACGAATTAAAGGAATTCTAAGCCTAGTGGCAAAATCAAAAGTTACTCAGTATAAAAAGTGAGACAGAGGATTTTCGTGCTCAATACTTCTTTGGCTCTGCTTCATCACTTCCTTGCTCGTTGTCCGCCCACTGTTTCCATTCCTATACCATAATGTAAAGTCTGTATTCTCAAGCCCTGGCAGCCGGCCCGGGTGTCGCCAGTATTGTTTGTGTGTGTCCTGCTGAATCCGAAATGTCTTCGTTATGTGGAATAATAAAAATAATATGTATCGCATCAGAGTTGTGCGTCTTCATCAATGCCTCTCCTCTCTATGTTTACTTCCTCCCCGACGCGTTTTGGCTCCTGAAAAAGATGTTTGTCTCTGGATCTCAAGTGTGTGCGCGTTCCTGCTCTTCCTTAGAATTTGTCCACCGCCACGTCTACAAAAGTGTGAATCCATCACCTGTACCGGTCTATTAGAAGTATTACCGCTCTGGCTACGTCTACACTCGTGTTTCTTCTCCTCTACACAGTTTAATTTGTTCATCCTTGAAAGTACCCGTATCTCCTATATATATATATATATATATATATATATATATATATATATATATATATATATATATATATATATATATATATATATATATATATATATATATATAGATATATATAGATATATATATATATATATATATATATATATATATATATATATATATATATATATATATATATAGATATATATATATAATATATATATATATATATATATATATATATATATATATATATATATATATATATATATATTCATAAATAATGTGCTATTTTAGTCTCAAAGGCAACTAGTGGTCTGGGGACATTTTAAGAGTCTTCCAAATTACAATTATTTAATTTATGTAGTAAAAATATTGCGTTTAACTCATTAGATAATTACGTGTTTTTTTTTTTATAAAAAAGACATTATCTTATAATATCCTCTTCTGTTACAGGAGTCACAGAATAAATGCAATGGTTTGTTATCCATTTTTTCTCACAGTTTCTCCTGGATCAGAACAAATAACGCCTTGATGGAAAGACAAAATC
Source organism: Dolomedes plantarius (assembly GCA_907164885.2). Lineage (NCBI taxonomy): Eukaryota > Metazoa > Arthropoda > Arachnida > Araneae > Dolomedidae > Dolomedes > Dolomedes plantarius. The sequence goes on from OU015490.1 coordinate 222,166,385, forward strand.
CCTCAACTGGGACCCACTTTTTCGCAATATTGCAAAGCCCGACGAATAAAAGCACATTGTCATAAAAAAAGACTTTCACTCCATCACTATAAAATGCGCCCGACCTGACTTTTATCACCCAATAACACGCACTCACTCCCAGAAATCCTTTCCGTAAATTCATACCGGTTAACCAATCAACAGCTTTTCCTATGCGCTTTAGGTAAACTTTGGGAATATGGAACACGAAAGGCATGGAATATTGTAACTCCTAACACCGCAATCAAGCGGTGGGAGAAGAATGTCGACATGCAATATACATATATGATTCTTTTACTGGCCTACGCATACAGGTCACCTTTTTCCTCCTTTTTTCTTTTTGGAACAGAAGGTGTTGGAAGAATATATTAAATCTTTTTCCCTACGTTTTATACTTAGTACAAATAAAAAGCGAATCGGAGATTTTTAAAGTGAGTAGAAAAAAGAAATTCAGCAGTCGAATTTGTCTTAAATCAGCTGATGGTAAATATCAAAAATAAATTTTAGAGGAAAGGTTTATTTTTCTTTACTACTTATTCCTCTTATACATTTATATATTTTTGCAGTAAATTTTGCATCAATCTCTGCACTTTTACAAAGCTTGATTTGGTCTTTATAACACTAACGGTTATTACTTATTCTTAAGGTTTCTACCTACGTTTGGACAACATATTTGGGAATTCATACAATGTATATAAAATATGTATATTTTTCGTTAAAATGAGATATAAAATCATGAATACAAATACTGTCCTTGTAAAATGCACCTAACATTTTAAAAAGTAGGGAATTACACTCCATTGAACTAAATATATTTTTTATTTCCTTTCTAATATATACTACTGTGACTTTCACCTGCGCAATGAAGTAAAAATTTTACATTATTTCCCAAAATCACTGAAATACAGGGAGTACGGCTTAAAGGTATCCAAAAGTCTTGACTTATTTTTACGGAACTAGCCGTTAGAATTTTTAAAAATATATATTTAAATAGAAAGAACTTCTCACCAAGTTTTAATATCAATCATAGACTTCGATCATAGTATCCCTTGTTTATACACCAAGGATTTAATGAATCCCCTAGCAAAAGAATCTAATAACGCCTGATATGCTACGAAACACTTGGAGAGAACTGGATTATCATTTAGACGATAGTTGTGCTACAAAAGGTGCACACATCGAAATCTATGATACTATGATAGAAATCTATAACTGATATTAAAACTTTGTGAGATGTGCTTTCTATTTAAATATTTTTTTAAAATTTCTAACGGGTTGTTCCGTAAAAATAAGTCATGACATTTGGAAAACTTTAGCCCGGACACCCTGTATATCTTTGAATCCCGGTATAAAGGGCTTGAGGCTGCTATGTACTAACCCTATTGGATTCGATCACCTCAATGTTAACCTATGGAGAAAATTTGTCCACGAATTGCCGACTTGGATTCAAAGATTTTTTTTTTTTAAATTGTACTCCGTCATAGAGAAAGAAATTTTGCATTCGTGTACATTTTTCGTTTTCTTTTAAAAATGCAATTAATATTTTAAAATTTAAATTATTCGGGGAAAATCGGGTATGGTGTGTTTTAAACTCTCATAAATTCCTTCGGTGGACGAAATTTATAAAATGAATCCTGTAGCGCTTTGCAGAAAAGTTCAGGCTATCTGATAATACCAATTTTATTTGATTATCCGCATTTATGTACCTGTAAATAGTTGACAAAAATATATTTTAAATAAAAAATTTGGGGGCAGCGCTTAACCCCCCTATTCAGAGAGAGCCATTACAATCCCTCAAAATGTCAATCCTAAGGGGGGGTGGAATTCTCGAACTGTCAACTGGACTCCAACCACAAGAGTCTGCAAGAAGAGAAAAAGGAAAATACGATTTTTTTCTTAATACATAGCAGCCTTAAGTCAAAAACAGGGGTTTAATGATATTTGTTAGTATTGATAAAAAATCTTTTGACTCACATACAAGGCTAATTACAGTTCTGCGATTGGTATAAAAATCAATTACTTGGTATATTTAAATCACTGTTTTTGACTTAAGCTCTTTATACCGGTCTTCAAAGATATCAAAATAGGTAGAAAAACACTGATTTTTGTATAAATTATTTTTAATGTCGCGGTATCTGTAAAATTATGCAATGAACACATAGTGCTTAGGTTTTACTCGAAAACATAATTAATAATTTGTCAATCCCTGTTGCAAAATTTCATTGAAATGTATTCAAAACTTTTTAAATCATTAGATTTCTCGTATACAAAAGTAACTTAAAACGTATTTAAAGATTTTCTTCCGGTCTTAGCGTCAGTACTGGTTTATTAAATTGGCTATATCTCTTCTTCTAAAAACCGTTCGTAAAAAAGTAAAGCAGTTTTAGAATCATATAAGACTGCATTTGCAAATGCAACAATTGAAAATATTCTAAGTTTTTCGCCGAATCAGTCATTGCAAAGTAGACAGATGCTTTAATATTGTTTTATTTATTTCGCAAAACTTACTTCTTGGAAAAGGATTTTCTTACAAATCTAGGGCCATTTTCCCTGAAAAGGATTTTTTGGAAAGGATATGTTTTATTTTACTATTACTCCGCTATCGTGCGCCATTTTCGTTGCGCTGAATCATTCAGATATTTAACTTAGCAACTAAGTAACTAAGTAGAAGATTTAACTTAGTAACTTAGAAACTAAGTAAAATAGTGAAGAATGCTAATAAATAAAATTATTCATGAACTTATTTTTTGGCTAATTGCAGCTGAATTCAAGTTTCTTAAAGACACATAGATTTGTATAGAAATATCAAAAGCGAACGTAACAAAAATTTTTGGGTCAAAAACGTCAAAAACTACAACCGCTTGGACTAGAGTTTAAATAATCACAAAGGCACGGAATTTTCTGTTTTTCCCCTAATATGGCACGACGTTTGTTTACATACTAGGTGATGACTTGATAAAATACTCACAATATAGGCAGTGCGTATGGCAGGAAGGTATTTAGATAACTGGCAACCTCATTAGGCAAAATTTTATTTCATTTAAATTTTAAAATAACTGTTCAATACTAAAACGAAATTTTGATTCGTACACGATGCTTATAAAAATGCGGCTTACCAAATTCTCAGAAATAAGATGCAATAATGGAACCTTTTTTGCAATTTTGAAATACTGAAAAAATATTTAAAGTTTTACTATTCTGATGGATTCATTTCAAATAAAATTATTAAATGATACGGAAAAGTTAAAACCTTAAGTAATATATTTTAAGGATGTTTCTTACATCTAAAAATCACTTCATCTAAAGTCACACAGATTTAATTTCAGATCGGGCGAGTTCGTAAGATATAACAAAAAATACAGCCTAAAAAGACGCACAAACATTTACTGTCGATTCATGTTGTTTAAATGTTATAATCAGGACTCCCAGGCAAGGTTTTTTTAAACCCTGATCTCGATTTTTCAGTGACCATATGGGTTTAGGAGTTTTATTCTTCAAAAATATTTCAAAATCTGGGTCTCCCTCATACGTTAAAAATATGGCAAAAAAATTAACACTTATTTATCATAATAATAATAATTTAATTATGTAATTTAATAGCGTAAATTGATGATTTTAAAATGTTCCAAAGGGAGATAATTTCTTCTGAATCTTGATATATCTCCCTCTTACGAAACCATCTCAGAATTTTTGTATTTGTTTCGTAATATCAAAGATGGATTCAGTCCCAAATATGAAATCTTATATTTCCAATTCCTTTGGTTTCGGAAAGCTTACTGGTCCATGGTAAAGGGTAGTAAACAGATTCACTTAAGGCGAAGTACCACAGGACTAAAGACTGACTTGACCTCGAAGAACATCAGTCTAGTAATTTTGAACCGAGTCAAGTGACGAGACCGGAACACTTGACCCAGCACCACCAGAGGTATTTTGGGAACTTGGAGTTACGACAGACTTTTTACGTGCACCAGCCGCCAATAGTGTACATGTCTGTGGTTTTGTCAGCGACGGGCATCGAACCAGCAACGTTCAGATCACTGGCTCGCTGCCTTTTTCAACCGGGCCACCACTCCCTTCAAGTTTATCAATCTTTATGATCCATTTGACAATATTGCCTGACTCTTCTGAGTTGCATATAGTTTTTCAAAAGTTAATAGAATCACAAGGACTGCAATCGTAAATGATCGTATGATAGCAAAATAATTATATAGATATCAAAGTTGTCATACTTGGATACCTAAAACATAACTGATAAAATACATAAAAGAGAGAGCATATTATAAATGACTAGTTGGTACCCGTCAAAACATGACGGCTAGATAGTAAATAAATATACTAATACACAAATTATACTCAACACATCATTGCCAAACATTGAAAATCATAATAATGCGCAGAAACAAATTAATGTGTTTAAGCGGCCTCGTTCTTAGTGAGTATATAAAGCCAGATTTAAAAATGTCACTGAGCATGCGCAGAAAGCAATTTTTTTTAATTATAAATTATCGCCAATTAAACTGCGCGAAATAGACAATTTCCATCAGGTTTAATCTTATATTTCACAAACATAATTATGATAAAAATAAAAATGGCAGAGAGAGATCTAGAGAGATTCCACGGAATAAACGGGTTTATCAGTAAAACATGTCACTGACCATGCACAGAAGCAGAGAGTTTCTATAGCCAGATTTAAACATGCCACTGAGCGTGCGCAGAAATCAATTTTTAACAATAAATTATCGCTCATTAACAGAAATTGCGGTTACAAAAACCAAATTTGACAAATCAAAAGATTACAATCTTTCGTTTAAGACCAAAATGAAGTAAATGGATACAGTATTTTCCTCTCACGGACTGCTCAAAAAGTCGGCTTAGCAACTTATATATACACTGAAGTGCCACTGAATTAGGGATACCTACCTAGTAACGAGTTGGGCCTCCTCTGGCCTTGATAACGGCTGCCACACGACGAGGCATAGATTCAACAAGTTTCTGGAAACGTTGCACGGGAATGACTTGCCAAATATTGGCTAAAGCTGTCCATAATTCAGTAAGATTCTTTGGTGCTGTGTGATGGCCTTTCACGCCTTGTTCCAAAACATCCCAAAGATGCTCAATAGGATTTAAGTCTGGGCTTCTAGGTGGCCAATTCATGACAGAGAAGTCAGAGGAATGCTCATCCAACCAGCCAGTAGCCAACCGGGACTTGTGAGAGGTACAGTTGTCTTGCTGGAAAACTCCATTACCTTGCGGAAAACAGAACAGCATAAACGGATGGAGGTGATCACCCAGCAACTCTACGTACCGAATTGCATTGAGGGAGGTTGGTACACGCACCAAAAATCCCAAACTGTGCCACGAAAAAACACCCCAGACCATGATTGAACCTCAATGCCCTTCAAATGTTCCAGCCAGGCTTGCAGGATCCATGGCTTCATGAGCCTGACGCCATATTCTCAGCCTCTCGTCGGCGTTAAGTAGTCGGAATCGAGACTCATCACTCCATACTACTCGTTTCCAGTCCTCTACACTCCAGTCTCTGTGCTCTCTTGCCCAGGCAAGACGTGGAGCCCGATGGCGAGTATAGAGCAATGGTACTCTCGTAGGTCGACGGTTCCCGAAACCCATACGGTGAAGAGAGCATTGCACAGTCCGTTTACTGACTGTACGACTGGCACCGTCGTTAAACTGGGTGGTAATTTGAGCTAATGTTTGGCTTCGCTGGCTACGTACAATACGCCTGAGCCGTCTCTCACCACGCACTGTCAAGGCTAATTGTCCTTTGCAGTTTGCCCGATCGCTAGTTTTTTTCCACCATCCATGTATTCTTAGTATACTCTTGACACTGTCGACCTTGAAAATCCTAGCTGTCTGACGATTTAGGAAATTGAATGGCCCATGCGTCGCGTACCTACGATTTGTCCGCGATCGAAGGCGTCTAAATCAGGCAGTTTACCCATACTGGCAATTCCAACAACTAATTCAGAACAACCACAGTACGCGCTATATATGCAGTTACCACAGCACCCTCACTTGCGCATACATGATGGGCAGCGCTACACAATTTGCATAGGCTTTTCTATCCCTAATTCAGTTGCACTTCAGTGAATAAGAAGTAATCATTTTTTAATTTAAAAAAATCTTCAGAAAATTAACTTGAAACTGAATGATGAAAGGGATTAAATTTGACGACAATTAAAATAATTTTATTGAACTTTAAGTAATTTTAGAAAATGGTTCATGCATTATTTTATTTGCATTTTATTTTTATCATTTTTTATTTAAAAAAAATAGGATTTTTTAAATTGAAATCTGTGCTTTATTTTTTAGATGCAATCTGTGTTTATTACATTTTTCCTCGCTAGGAGCCCTAGTTATAATATCAAACAAACTTGGGACAAACAAGTTCATTTGTGATTCAATTTCTAAACATTCAGGGATTTGAAAATCCCACTGCATAATTTCCTTTCATCTATATGGCGTAAAGAATCAAAGTGCAAAAGTTTTGCCGCAACACAAATTTTAAAAAGGGAAATAAAAAACCTTAACTTCAGAGAAAATATATTTACCCACATCTGCTCATCTCGACCCATTATGTACACAAATTGCTCGATGAAATGCCGACAATCTTTTGCTGTGTTGCAGGGGTAAACAACATCTGCCGACATTAAATCTTTCACCTCGACCCTACAAATTGCTCTCAGAATGGCTGTTATCATCCAAAAATCCGAGAAATCCTTTTCCGTAAACCCATCTTGTGTAACCAATCAACTGTTTTCCCTCGCAGGCTTAAAGTAAAGCTAGAAAATATGAAGCACGAAGTGCTTCAGGGGATCTAAGTTCTAAAACTGCAATCAAACCAGGAGAGTAAATGGCAGCATACGAGATATGAGATCTCTTTTTTTCTATGAACCCCCGTATATATTAAACGTTTTATTTCCTCTGAAAGATAGTCAAAAAATACATTTTTAATTCTTTGGTGAATCTCTTGCTTTGAAAATTATCTGAAACCGAAAATAAACCTTGGAATGAAGGAATAGAAACTAACCAGATCGAAATGACTAGATCTATTTCGTCTTTTTATTGCCACCATTTATTTTGCCTAAACCAACCTAGTAGAACAAAAGAAAAATCGTTAATTAGTGGAAAACCAGCATTTCGGATATTAGTACTCAACCTTAAATTTTTCGGTAAAACAGTGAAAAGTGCTGAACTTTTTCATAGTTGTAGTCGCAAGTTCTCAATACAGATTCACAATTCCTGTTTAAAATACTGTTTATACAGGGTCATCGAAAAAGTTGTCTGTGATTTCAGTTGTGCACACTGGGAACAACAATCGACCTATCGGATTTTGCGTAGCAGAAGATGGGATGTTAACTCTGGGAGTTTCATTTATCCATATCATGGTGACCGTGACTACGCTGGGGGCATGCGCCGACGCTGTGACGTCGCACTTTCTCCTACATAGGAAGTGACAGTCCAATTCTTTGGCTACCAAGAAGCCCCGATTTGACCCCTCCAGAGTTTATTAAATGATACGAAAAAGTTAAAACCTTAAGTAATCTATTTTTAAGGAAGTTTTCTATAGGGTTACCTGAAAACCATTGTGTTAGTGTGAGAAGATCTGGGACACCAGGGCGCGGTGGCCCGGTTGGCATGAGCAGCGGGCGAGTGATCTCAACGTTCCTGGTTCGATGCTCGTCGCTGCCAATCCACCGCCGTGTTCACTAACGGTGGCCGGGGCTCGTAAAATAGGGCGTGCCTATAATGTCCTCCAAGTTCTCGAATTTACCTCTGGAGGTGCGGGGTCAGGTGTTCCGGTCTCGTCACTTGACTCGGATCAAAATTATGGGACCGATGTTCTTCGAGGTCAAGTCAGACTTCAGCCCTAGTGGTACCTCGCCTTAAAATGAAGCTGCTTACTACCCTTCGCCAAGGACCTAGGATTTGAGGACCTAGGTCCTTTGGCCTTGCTGTAGGCTTTCCTACTCCAAGGGGATTGGAAACAACAACAACAGATCTGGGAACTACGCCATTTATCTGATAGAATCACTGCTGTAATAGCGACTGTGACCCCTGCTGTGATAGCTACCTGGATGTAGGTCGACTGCCGCCTAGATGTGTGCCGAGCGACGAGGTGTGCTCATATCAAAACCTACTAGGTAATGACCAAAAGTTGATTCGTTTCTGTATCCTTTGGTGAAAAAATAAACACCCTGAGTTCTATTATACTATATATAGCGACCAGCATAGTCGCTTTTAGTTTTATATTTTCTTTTGCAAAACAACTCAACTGAAAGTAATATATGTAAGGAATGTTACCAATACCTGTCATCATAAATATACGTTGACTTCATTTTCAAAATGGAGTAAAAATTCAGCAAGTACTAAAATATAGTGTGGATTACAACTATGATATTCATAAAACTTCTTGATATACACAGTTGAGTATTTCATAAGTAGGAGATACCACAGTGACAGAATCAAAAGAACGAACTCTAGATAAACCTACATACTGTCCATGACTAAACACTGGATTTCATAGGTCTAAACATATTTTGTCAGAGGATCATCAATTGTAACAAATGTCGCCTCTATATACACGCTGTTTTAAATTGCGGACGGCCACTAATGTTAACATCCGGTAGTTGCAGCCGTTGCCATTCGGAGTGAAGAAATATCGTCAATTTTTGTTCCTCGTTATATACGCGTGTTATACATATAGATGGTTCTTTATTTTACGTTGCAATCACGAACACGTTTTTCGATGACCCTGTATTTAACCTGATGACGGTTACTATGCACATAATATGAAAGGCTGAAAAAAGACTATATTGTTTGGCGAAATACGGCGGTGCCATCTTGAAAGAGACTGCTTCTCAGCATAACCATTATGATATATTATATAATTTATGATATATCTTAATTGTTACTTATATACATATCTAAATAGTTACTTTCTAAAGAAGAATGCATATCTTACACACACACACACACACACATATATATATATATGTGTGTGTGTGTGTGTGTGTGTGTGTGTGTGTGTGTGTGTGTGACACATAAGTAAAAAAACCATTATAAAATGTCACATAAAGAAAATAAAGTTTTTCCCCCCAGTCCCCTTTAACTGAAACCTAAGTAAAATATGTTTATTTGACATTTTAATGGTTATTTTTACTTATGTGTCTTTATATAAAATTTATTATGAATATAAAAATATTTGAACACTACGACATAATTATACGCATTAAAGTTTTAAATACTAACTTAAATTTTAAAACTCAACATCTTAGTCAGGCTTAGGTTTTTTTTTCATATATATATTTTGTATATTTTAGAACTATTATTAATCAATGGCTTGATTAGTGTAATTTTCCATCTTTTGTGCACAGGAAAGTTTTCAAAACAACAGGTCTGCAGTGTTTATAAAAACTAGTTTAAAATAATTTTTAATTACTTTGACTGCAAAGCATCATTTTTTTAAGACTAACTTTTGCGTCTGAGAAAATATTTTCAAAGTTTTCCTTCTCGGAATTTAAAATCCCGAGTACGGCTTTGGTGAAATAGAAAAAAGGATTGCTGTAAAAATTTTTTATAAAGATAAGGAATTTTGGATGTATCTTTTTAAAGATGGTAAATTGTGAAAAATTCAATTCCTTGAAAAATATGAACAAACTGCAGCTATAAAGTAGGGTTCCCATATACGACACAACTTAAAAGAGTAGTATCGGGCGACGTAATAACCCTAAATTTATACTGTTTGCGTTATTTCATTCTAAATGTCTGCAATATGTTTTAAGCCAGGTGAGTAAAAATGTGCCTTGTTTGAAATAGTTATCTCCCGTACCGACTTAAACAATATATATATATATATATATATATATATATATATATATATATATAACAGTTCCTTAACTGACTGATTGACAGACCAAACTGCTAGACCTAAAGGGCTGAAATTTTGCATGGCGATTCTTCTCATAGAGTAGGAGTGCACTAAGAAAGATTTTTGAAAAATTATATTTTTTCAATTAAATTTTTAAGCTGTTTTTCTAATATTCTTTAAAGTTTGCATTTAAAGTAAAAATTTGAGGGTTATAAAATTTTTATCACGAGAAAGATCATAAAAATTCCTTCAAAATGAAATCATTTTCGAACCATTACATTAATTTTCTGAATTTTGGTGAATTTTTAAAGATTAAATTTTAGAATTTAATTTATTAAATGCTGATCACGTGGTTTCTTTTCTTTTTGTGATACTTTAAACTAATTTTGCGTCACATGCATAACAACGAAATAAATTGACCAAAAACAAAAACAAAAACAAAAAAAATATATATATATATATATATATATATATATATATATATATAATGTATATGTATATTAGGGTGGACCGAAAACACTTTGTGGAACCGAAACACTTTTAGGACCGAAAACACTTTTATGGGAAGTGCTGAGCACGCCACAAGACAGTAAAAGGGCCGGCAACTTCTAGAGCAAAAAACAATGTGTCTCACTGACTATATAGAACCTGTCTGGGCACAAATGAAGCACGCCAAATTGGCGCGATGGGTAGCTTGGGCAAACGCCAAAGGTTGCCATATTCACGGTTGCTCGCCTTTCAGGCTACTTTACCATTTGCACATTTATTTCTGATAAACAAAAGGGGGGGTTGCATTACATGAATTAAATTAATCAGATGACTTGAAAGTTACGAATAACTATTCGTGACAAAAATAAATTTTTTTCAGCAGTTTTTTGAAAAGCTCTCATATAATGCATTTCAAATGCAATAGTTCGCAGTGTTTAGTAAAAGGGTGTTAAAAGACAGGGAACCATTTTTATACGTATGTTTAAAACATTTATTGTACAAATAAAACATTCAAAAGTACCATTTTTTTAAAAAAACATATTTTCATAAGATTGCTGCAAATGATATTTTCGTCGGTCCTATTATGCCAAATTATTGATTGTTGAACTCAGACACATTGAAGGCAGCTTTTGAAGAAAATTCTGACATAACAGGCCTTGACAACAGGGTGCTTCTTATGTAGCCATGTCTAGCTTCTGCACCGCACACACTTTGGCTAGCCTCGGTGACAATTTTGACGCAACACTCCACAATTGGGTGTGACATGGAAATCTGTTGAAGTCTGAAATCAATGGTCTGCCAGTTTTGATCATTTCTTCTATTTCTTCGTCCGGTACATTCCTTAGCAAAGGTGGTGGAGTGACATTACAAACATTCCACTTAATCATATCAATGTAATTGATCGCGTTGAAGTCAAGTGTTGGCACTCTAAAATCTCTAATTGTTTTCCGCTTGGAATTTATCCGAACTTTGAAAACTCCATGTAATCCCAGTTCTCTCAAATGCTGTCTTTGGTCGATAACCATAGCCACAATTAAATTTTCGGGGTGTGCAAAGTATGAATTTCCGTCTACTACTAGGTCGATTATTTTTCGCAAATGTTCAGAGAGGTATCGGGTTAAATGTATACACACACACACACACACACAAATTGCAAGCGGGATGATGTCAGACTTCAATAGATTTCCATGTCACACCCAAGCTGTGGGGCGTTGCGTCAAAATTGTCACCGAGGCTAGCCAAAGTGTGTGCGGTGGTACTGAAGCTAGACATGGCTACATTAGAAGCACCCTGTTGTCACAATCAATTATGCCACAATTTTCTTCAAAAGCTGCCTTCAATGTGTCTGAGTTGAACAATCAATAATATGGCATAATAGTATAAATTATGCTATAATCAATAATATGCTATTAAAGCTATAATCGATAATATGATAATAGCTTTAGTGTAATTAGAAAACTACAAACATTTGATAATTGTAAAACAGTAGTAACTTATGATTTTAAAGATCTATTTAATAATATCAACGAAGATAAAAAGGGGAGTAAAAACAACATTTGCAGAAATCTTATGAAAATACTTTTTTTTTAATAGTACTTTTGAATGTTTTGTTTGTACAATAAATGCTTCAAACATACATATAAAAATTATTCCCTGTCTTTTAACACCCTTTTACTGAACATTGAGAACTATTACATTTGAAATGCATTATATCACAGCTTTTCAAAAAACTGCCGAAAAAAATTTTCTTATTATTTTCAATACTTCGAAGTGAATGCGCGATCGGAAGATATTTTTTTTCACAAATTTTTTTTACGGTTTTTCTTATCTATAAGTGTAACAACTTTTTTTAACTAGCCGTTTCCGAAAATAAAAAAAATAGTTTTTTCGGCCCACCCTAATGTGTGTATATATATATATATATATATATATATATATATATATATACACAAAAATATTTTGCCATAAGTTTAAAAAAGCAGCTAGAAAATAGTGATCTGTTTCAGCCTTTAAAAGAAACGACTAGTTTTATTATTAAGAAAATTATAGCAAAATATAAACTACTAGGTATATCATCAAACAACTATCTCTTTCCATATATTACTTTAGTTCCTAAATTTCATAAAACACCTATTGCTTTTAAAGCAGTAACCTGTGAACACAACACTTATGCCACCAAAGCAAGTGTAATATTATTAAATTACCTTAAATTAATCTATAAAAATATACCATCTGATGTTTGTGGTATAATTGATAATAGCTTTAGTCTAATTAGAAAACTACAAACATTTGATAATTGTAAAACAGTAGTAACTTATGATTTTAAAGATCTATTTAATAATATCAATATAATTGATTTAAATAGAATAATCATAAAGTTAGTACAAAATAATATTCAATACTTAGGCAACGAAATTAAACTAACTCGTTTCAATAGGCTCCTAGATTTTGTAACTAAACATAATTACATAGTTCATAATAAGAGTATATACTTACAGACCAAAGGTGTACCACAAGGTGGAAATGCTTAAAGTATGCTAGCTAATTTATACTTACATTATTTTGAAATTAATAATATAGATAATTGCAATTACAATATATTTAGGTATATAGATGATATAATAGTAATTAATAAAAATAATAACCATATAGGCTTAAATTTTTACCCTCCTA
>OU015490.1:222179553-222194553 GCA_907164885.2 Dolomedes plantarius
ATCCAAAAAAATATTAAATACAGTAAAAGAATGTTATACAAACTGTACTATATTCTTTAATATTCTTTATATTAGATTAATTGAATTTTTCTCTACATTATTTTGTCTATAAAATTATCCTTTACGATTTTCTTATAATATATATATATATATATATATTTTACATCAATTGTATACATTGATCGTCGTATTTATCCTATATTATATATATATTTGGCATGAATTGCATACATTGACCGTTGCATTTTTTTGAATGTACTCCGTAGCGAAGCACGGGTTTTCAGCTAGTGTATATATATATATATATTATATATATATATATATACACACAGGGTGTCCATAATTTAAGTCCCACTTTCAAATGGCTGCAAAAAAAGAACCACTGGTCAGAATGACTTCAAATTTGAACTTAATATAGTGGAAGAAGAGGGAAACGATTTGGCATAAAAAAGTTCCAAAAGGTATCAATAGATGGCGCTGTAACATTTGGGCACTTTTTTTATATGCCAAATCGTTTTCCCCTTCTTCCCGTATATTCAGTTCAAATTCATGTCATTCTGACCAGGGGGCTTCTTTCGCAGCCTTTTGAAAGTGGGACGGTCCATAATTATGACCTGTTGTGGCCCATAATTAAAGTCCCACTTTCAAAAGGCTGCAAAAAATAACCACTGGTCAGAATGACTTAAAATTTGAAGTCATTCAGACCAGCGGTTCTTTTTTCGCAGCCTTTTGAAAGTGGGACTGTCCATAATTAGGACCGGGGGTGTCCATATTAAGTATATTGATACCATTTTGGAACTCAGTTTTTTGATTATGCAAATCGTCCGCCCCCTTCTTCCAGTATATTCAGTTCAAAATTTGCAGTCATTCTGATCAGGGTTCTTTGTTTGCATAGCCTTTTAAAGTGTGACTTTAATTATGGACACCCTATATGATATAGTGCCTAGCTGGCTCGGGTTTTTATCCCGATAAGCGTCATGAAAAAATATCTCTGTCCCTGCCGGTTCTTTGCATCGTTTAACTGCGGTAGACCGCAAAGTACGAATTGAGGTCCGAGGAAGGTCAGATATGGTACGGTACCCCCAGATGTCCCACCTGGGGGGGTGCTCGGTTAAAGATTGAGGTAGCACCCCCAGCTAAGTCGAACACCGACCCTTGTGACCCCGTACACTATTTTAAAACCGGCGCCATAGTTCCTCAGCCCGCAAAAAGCCTATAGGAATCTGGTAGTGAATATTCTGGCTAGGGGGCATTAGAAGCAAATACAACGATAAATTATGTCCATAACTGATATTCATTCCTTGCTACAAGTATACTTTTTCAAGATCTGAATAGAAAGGTTTAAAAAATAAAATGAGGTTATAAAATACTGCACAAGAGAGTTAAAATGGGGAAATTAAAAAACGGATATATAAAGACAAGTGACGCATATATATAAACAGTGAATGGAGAAAAGGAAGTACAGAAAGTAGATATAGATGATACTTAATGATTATTTCAAAACTTCTCTTTCGGGATTTAGTTCTTTTAATAACGTTATTGGACTGCTTCAATCCCTTTCAATCCGCTTAGCAAACTTAAATGTAAAAAATCGATGAAATGAGATACCTTTTTTCTCGAATTTCATCAAATGCCTTTAAACTTCGCTAACGAGCTACAAAGAACTGCGATTTGATTCTTTGCAAGTAAGTAATTCGAAAGTAACTTGCAAGACTTTTACACTTTACTGGGTAATCAGTAAATTTATCTGCCGAAATCAAATCTAAGTTTCCCCCCTCCCTGTTTGAATGAAGCTTTTTCTACAAGTATAATAAGTTGCATGCAAATTTCACTAGCATCTCGTGTTGCCAGAAACTCACTTAATGAAATGTTTATGTTAATGTTTAATTAATTATTACTAAGAACTATAAATGAAATTACTAATTAAGGTTTTAAGCAGTCCTACTTTACCGATTTCTTCAAGCCTAAAATTAATTTATATCTCCTTCTCTTATACAACTCATACGAATATGAAATTCTTACCACCAAAAGCATGATAGCTGTTCTATACATCTTTGATTTTACAGCTAAATGCTACGTTCATTAAATTTTTATAATTTTATTAGAAGTTTGAGTCTGTATTTTTGTCGAACCTAGATAAAAATAAAGCTACGTCTTTAGAAATAAAATTAGAACCAAGAATGACGGAGAAATCCTGTATTTTAAATTTATACCTAATTTTAAAAGAAAATAAGTTATTACATCTTATTAAAACAATTAATAAAGGTAACTAAAAGTGTGCTATTATTTTTTTAAATGCTTTCAATAGCGTCCAATGCATCGGACCTTTCTACGGTAAGCTATAAGCATTTAATATGGACCAGATTTACATTAAATTCATAATATTTCAAATAATGAAATCAAAAATCTACAGAGCTGAAAAAATATCGTGTGTCTAATGCAGGGATTCTCAACCTTTTAATGTTTCTACACCCTTGGGAATGAAATTAGAAACATGGGCTAACCTTGTTAGAATTTTAATTTTTCAGTTTTTTAAAATATTAAACCAAAGTGGAATACATATCAGGAACGAGTTAAATTTAATTTCAAATGAAATTCTTACTCCACAGCTGATTTATCATTTATTACAATATAAGTAAAAAAATATCTGATGAGCATTCATTAATACAAGTTCAAAATTAGCTATGGTGTTAATTTATTCTGATTTTTCTGACAATATAAATACGATCCCCTTGTAGTAGCACTACTTTGTGCTAATATTTTTTCGTACACTTAACCTGATTGTCCTGACACATCATTAGAGGTTTAAAATGTGAATGGAAAAAATGCCATGGATTCCCGACGATGGACGAAATTCTTGCTTAACAAGGTAATTTGGCTATGTTGACGCGTATTCCAAATAGGGAATCTGTATTACAGTTTTAAATGATCTTGACCTACTAATTCAAACCTCATATTTGCCTTATAATTGAATGTGTTGATTATAATAGCAATTTTAGAAGTGTTTAACGGTAAGGTACTCCATTCTTACTTTTAGTTTTTTCAGAAATCTGCTTTTGGTAATTATTTTAGTTAAGACGTCTCTTTCTAACATTTTAAAAGTGATGTGAAAAAGAAATTTATGGGGCGAATAATTTAATATACAGGGTGAATTCTTTAAACTGACACTACTCAGAGCCATCTGTAGCGCGATCTATCAGCCGGAATTCCACCAAAATTGATATAAGAACGACAGGGAAAAGAGTTTAAGTGTAAAAAAAATACTTCCAAAAGTCACTGATAGGGGACGATATGGCGCTGTTGTTGTCGGCGCACCCCGAGAATTTGCATAAAAGTCAAGTTAAAACATTAAATGCAAATTCATGACTACGTAGTTGACAGCTGTATTTTGGGCTATAAAGATCGGTGCGGAATCTGTTGCGCCTTCGCTTTACAGAAGAAAGGGTCATCAGTCGCGTTTTTCCACTAGCATGGCCACCTCGCTTCCCGAACGTAACCCATGTGACATCTTCCTGTGGGGTTATTTAAAGTCTAAGATGTATCTTGGAGGAGTATGGAACATGGCGGCTCTAATGGGCAACATATCCCGGACTTTAATGAACATTCCCGGTGACATGTTACGCTTGGCCGTTGAAAACGTAGTGTTCAGGATACAATGTGTCGTCCACTAGGACTGTGGTCACATTGAAAGAGGGGTGAAGGGAATTTGCAGCATAAAGTGGTGTTGTAGGGAAATTTCTTTGTTTATTCATTTGTCTGTTTTAAAACTTTTTCGGTATTCATCCCTATCTTTATAGCCCGAAAAACTGACGCTGCTGTCGACTACATAGTCGTGAATGTGCATTTTGATGTTTTACTGGCATTTTATGCAAAAACTCGGGTGCGCCGACAACAACAGCGCCATATATTCCCCTATCAGCGACTTTTGGAACTATTTTGTTTTTCACGGAAAATCTTTCCCATGTCGTCCTTAGCCCCTCTATCAATTTTGGTGAATTCCGGCTGATAGATCGTGCTACAAATGGCTCTAATTAGGTCAGATTTAAAAAAAAATCCCCCTGTATATAAATGTGTGTATTTAATTTTTTGTGTTTTTATTATCTTCCAGTGATAATTCTCAGAATACTGAAACTCTGAAATTAGCTGGTGACATTTTGGGATGATTTCAATTTTAATCGAGTTCTACTAAGAAATAATGCCCTAAAAACAAATGTCCTTGCAACTAGCATAAACCAAACTGCTCCTAGCTGCAATTTTAGTAGCTTTATATTACTCCTATGCCAATTGCCTATACGCAGTTTCAATTAAACTTTCCTTAAACTTTTATTATTCGTGAAAACAAATGTTTTGCACTAAAGTATCTTGCATTTCAAATGAACTACAGCTTTTAATTGCAGTTTGATTACTTAACGAAACTTAAATAAATGCCAGGAGAGTTTACTCGTTATAAATCCAAAACATATCTAGTATGTTTCTTTTAAGATTTTTTAATGTATTTTTATGAATGGGAACTACAATACACATTTTCAGTATTATCTGCTTCAATGAGGAGAAATCATATGAAAAGGGTAAGTTACCCCATTAGAAAGAAAATTATTCTTTCACTTAAACTTTCCCGTATTCTGAATGTTTCTAGAATTTCAAACTCCCTCATGTACTTGGTATAGCTGGGGGCTAAGTTAGGACAACTGACAATAACACAGATTAACCTTTTAATTACGGGGTGGGATAGCATGTATCCCAGGAATACGGGCCCAAGAATAAATAAATGAATAAATAAATATATATATATATATATATATATATATATATATATATATATATATATATATAATATATATATCTATATATATATATATATATATATATATATATGTATATGTATATATATATATATGTGTGTGTGTGTGTGTGTGTGTGAGAGAGTGTGTTTCTACATAGATCATACTCATCGGAAACAATCCATTGGTTTTTAGACAGCATTGACACAGCTGATGAAGAAATGATGTCTAAACCTCTTTCAAACTTTCTTTTCATGTTATTTGTTCCTGGCTGTAAGTAGCTTTAGAGCTATTACTGGTTGTCTCTATCATCTGTTTCTTATATATATATATATATATATATATATTATATATATATATATATATATATATATATATAATATATATATATATACCCCCTTAATGTCCCTTAGAAAGGGGGTATGAAATTTCCTGTTCTAAAGAAGGAATCGGAAAAAATGGGCCCCGTTAGCTAAAGGTTGAAATTTTTTAATTCTTATTAAGAACATTGTACTGTACTTAACAGAAACGTGATTTTTTTTACAATTCTGAGGAGTTTAGCTAAATTCCCTCTAATTTAAAATAAAATTTATTACTTTCTGAGTAAGGTTACTTTCTGAGTCAGGACGGTATCAGGACGCTATCTGGACGGAAGCGAATTCAAAATCGTGACCGACCATAATCCATTGGTATGGCTCAAGAAGAATGCCAGTTCAAATGGCCGGCTTTTTCGGTGGCAACTTATGTTGCAGAAATTCTGTTTCAGAGTAGAACACAAGCCGGGAAGACAGAATACAAGCGCTGCCGCATTAAGCAGATGCATTCCTTAAACGTCCGCGAATTACCTTAGATTTGTAAGTGTAGTAGCATAGAGAATTAAATGTTAGTACCATGAATTTATTTGTGTTTGTTTTTAGTTAATCTAGTTAGCGCATATGTAAGTAATTGTCAGAATTGTGTATTTTTATTTTGTGTAGTAGAAAAAACTGTTGGAACTGGTACATTAGATAGCAAAATTGGGAACCACCCACACGAAACGTTTGGTTTTCAATATGCAACCACATTGAAAACTTTAACGGCAGGGGGGTTATGTAGAGTATTGCATTTCAACCCTCTCCGATAATAAAAGAATTCTTCTATCTCGGCCTGAGAGTCATCAAAGAAACCAGACCACTCAGTTGGCAAAATGCTGACGGCATTTCCTTTGTTCATCCGATAGACTTGTTCCACAGAACGTTAGGAGGCCTCGGTCATTTTTCTTGATTAAGTCTGTCGTTACAAACCGGGTGAGTTGACAACCGGTTGACATCAATTATGAATGACAGGAGACTCAGGTGCTTTTCATTCATGAACTATCAGTTGTTAAGCAGCATCCTGGAGGCACCGCGTGCCTGCACAAAAAGACTCGTGCGGTTACCTCTTCTCATTGACCGGCAGTTTGAGGCTCTTTGAAGTGGCTTTGAGGACAAACTAAAAAGGCGGCCGCTTAGACTCGGGGGAAATATTTCCTTATCGCCCCGGAAAACCCATTTCCGTTGCTCACTTGTTCTAGATCGTTCTAACTTTCCGGACAGTGATGCAATATCCGGTGGAGGCTCTCCTATAAAAGAGAATGGACCCCTTGGCCGTGGCTTGCGTCTTTTTGTTCCTGACCCGTGGCGGATCCATTGTGAGAGGCAGCCGGTGGCCGCCTTTGAGGTACAGAGTCCCTTGTGACTGTTTGCAGCGACGATTAAGTTCCTGTAGGAGTAAACATACTCCTCTAATTTTGTTCGGAGACCAGTCTTCGGGAAGTAGCCTTTGCTACCGAAATTTCCAGTCAGGAGTCCCTTCTCCTTATTTCTATATTTTCATCGCTACCGGGTGCGTGCAGTGGTGACCACTGCACGATACACGACTGTTGATATTGTTGGGGAGCCCGTTTTCCCATCGGGACGAAGTGCCGTTTCATCATCATTGAAGCAGAGTCAGTTTTCTGCTAGACTAGCGGACTGAATTGTTCTTACTCCGCCCCACGCCGATTAAATCGAGTGTGATATTTCTTAAGATTACCGAAGTTTCATCTTGCATCTGTGCAGTGTACATATCTCATCATCATCAATTTTCTCAATAAATTGCGTTTGTTTTGTTTAAGTTACGATTGATGTATACCTAGTGTGTTTAGTTCATCTACTGGTTGCAACTACGAAACTCAGTTCGCTACAATTTATATATATATATATATATATATATATATATATATTCATATATATATATGTGTGTGTGTGAGAGTGTGTTTATTGTATAGATCATACTCATCGGAACAATCCATTGGTTTTTAGACAGCATTGACACCGCTGATGAAGAAATGCTGTCTAAAACCTCTTTCAAACTTTTCTTTTCATGTTATTTGTTCCTGGGTGCAAGTAGCTTTAGAGCTATTACTGGTTTCTCTATCATCTGTTTCTTATATATATATATATATACCCCCTTTTGTCCCTTAGAAAGGGGGTATGAATTTCCTGTTCTAAAGAAGGAATCGGAAAAATGGGCCCCGTTAGCTAAAGGTTGAAATTTTTTAATTCTTATTTAGAAATTGTACTGTACTTAACAGAAAACATGATTTTTTTACAATTCTGATAGTTTAGGTTAAATTCCCTCTTATTTAAAAATAAAATTTATTACTTTCTGAGTCACTTAAACATGGACCATAACATCATTCAAGATAATGAAAGAGAGAAATTGACCCCAATACTCTGTCAAGCACTTTAAATATATCAAAACTTAACTTATAGCATTTAAAAGTATTTTGAGTATATGAAAGTTATATAGGCAGATACGCATATCATTTTCATTATATTTTTATTATTGAAATTCAATAATAAACTCTTTAAAGATGTAAATTTCTTTAATAAGAGTAATATAGTAATTAAATGTAATATACAGCTGAAAACTACCATGAATTATTAATTCTCAGAAATATTCCAAACGTCATATATAATCGTCTAACTTATAATATCAATACATCAGGTATCACAAATCAGTTTCTGTGTGTGAAGGTGGCAAATATTTTTGATTATAGTAATCTAGTAATTAAGAGGAATATACGATTTTAAACTGCCATCAATTATCAATCCCCAGAAATATTTCAAGTGTCGTTTATAATTGTCTGTCTTATAAAAGCAATTCATCAGGTATCACAAATGAGTTTCTTAGTGTGAAGTGTGCAAATTTTTTTAATCACAGTAATTTAGTAATTAAGAGGAATATACAATTTTAAACTACCATAAATTATTAATTCCCAGCAATATTTCAAGTGTCGTATATAATCGTCTGTCTCATAAAGGCAATTCATCAGGTATCCCAAATCCGTTTCTGTGTGGGAATGTTGCAAATTTTTTTTTAAATCCCAGTTATCTTGTATGAGAAATATACAGCTTTAAACTACCATGACTTATTAATTCCCAGCGATATTTCAAGAGTCGTATATAATTTTCTGTCTTACAAAGCAATTCATCAGGTATCACAAATCAGTTTCTGAGTGTGAAGGTTGCAAAATTTTTTAATCACAGTAATCTAGTAATTAAGAGGAATATACGGTTTGAAACTACCATTAATTATTAATTCCCAGCAATATTTCAAATGTCGTATATAATTTTCTTTCTTTGAAAAGCAATTCATCAGGTATCACATATCAGTTTCTATGCGTGAAGGTAGATTATTAAGAACTATATATTGCATTTAATATGCAAGGTGGAAAATAACTTAGTGCACGAAAGTAAACACACATTTAAATAAATCATTATTTACTCGTTAAACATTCCCACCCATTTAAAGAAATTAATGAGAAATTAGCCCGACGAGAACAAGTTCTTTGCAAAAGAGAAATGAAAAATGTGTTATTAATTACTTGTGCACAGAGTAATGCATTTTAAAAGGCAGGAACTTTAAATTACTGCCATCTTTCCAATAATTCAATCTGTGAGTGAAATAATTAATTCCTTGAAACTCAAAATACTTAATCATAATTATACGTACAAGTTAAATTAGAAGAGAGACAGAATTCACAATAAATTGAATCGTATTTCTGTATTTTAAGATTCGCTGTAATTTAAGATTTCACTGTATGATAAAGGAAGGTCGGTATAAAGATATTAGAATCCAACTACCTTGTCAAATTTGATTGGTATTTTCGGAAAAATTTGCACTGATGGACATACTATAATTGAAATATTAAGATTTTGTTGTTTTGTTGTTTTGTTGTTGTTGGTGGTGGTGGTGATGGTGATGGTGATGGTGCTGCTGAAGGTCCCCTGGCCGGGTCCACATAGGTCGTTCCAGACCAGGTCCACATAGGCTTTTCAGGATGAAGACTGCTGACCCAGTTTACAATAGCACCATAAGGGTCAGGGTCCGTCTTAGCTAGGTGCCATCTCAATTTTTACAGAGCACCCCAGAGGTGACATCTGGGGGAAAACATACCCTTTCCCACCCTCGCTGACATCAATTAGTGACTTTCCGGTCTACGGATTTAGCGTGTCCATATCTGGCCTAGACATGGAAGTATTTAATGGCGCTTCTCAGGATTGGAACCAAGGATACTCGGAGCTGAAATCCGACGAGGTACCACTGGGCAACCTCGGGTCCAGTAAGGTTTTTAAATGGCAGTATTTAAAATTGATGTTGAAGCTTATACTATAATTAAGATATAAAAGAACTGAATCAATTTCAACTTTCTTAATATATACAGGTTCAATAAATTATTATTTTCTTTGTCACTTGGTAATTCTAAAGAAGTAAATCGGCAACTCAGGGAGCTTATTAAATCGGTATATGATATTCATACAGCTTTCCTTCAGTAATGTTATAATAAGTATTTATGAATTGGTTTGTCATTATTAGGTCTCAAAAATGACTGATTGTATCTCTAATTTATTTAAACGCATGTTGACGCCAGATCACACTCACAGCATGACATACCTACCAATACCCCTTAACTCAAGGCCTGAGCAATGATTTCTGACGTGAAGTATACGGTCCTCCCACAGTGGATTTCATCTAGTGTGTCTAATTTAAAATCAATTCACTTCAGCTAGAGAATTATTTTCAGAAAAGTGTCCTCATTTCCTACTGTCTTGTAATTTGATGTAAAAAAGGTATCAATCTTTAATTAACGGTTAGAACGTTTCAAACATTTCACAGACACGGCATATTAATTGCATGCTAATTACTTGCCTTTTATAAATGTCAAATGACTGGTACCTAAAATGAAATAAAAAATATTTATTGATGTGTTAAAATCTAGGACATTCCATTTTATAAAGGTCAAATAATTGGTACCTAAAATGAAATTAAAAATTATTAATTGATTGATGTGTCAAGTTCAAGGACATTGCATTTTATAAAGGTCAAATGACCTGTGCCTATCATTAAATCAAAAATCATTGATTGGTGTGTCAAGTTCGAGGGCATTGCATTTTATAAATGTCAAATGGCTGGTCGCAGTGGGGGCGAAAGGGTTCTCGCAAATAGAACAGATGCAAGATAGGCACAAAGTAATGTGAGAATAATATATTCAGAAACGGGCAGTAAGTGGTGACCAGCTGTATTTAACGAGCTGCTTAGGCTAAAATGGAGACGAGAAATGCCAAGTTGAAAGGAAATACGGACAGTTAAGTGGGACCAGCTGGATTTAATGAACTTAGCAGTCGAAAACTGGAAACGAAGGGAATCCAAAGTTGATGAAAAAAGAAGATAAGGTATTTAGGATGTTGACTTCGTTAGAAGAATAGCAGGAGGTCGAAGAGGGGCACGAGAATTTGGGAGTTTGGGGGAACCCCAAAAAGGAGGGCGTCATAAACAGGTGACGGGCGCCTCCTTCAATTTAGATTGTGAGAAGAATAATTATAAAATATATGTTCGGCCAATAATATAGGTCCAAGTTTGCCCATTGGTTAGAAGGTGGCCACCAACGGAAGCCCAGAGTTGAAGTTAAGTTCAGCGTGAGAAAAGTTTGGCAGAGCAGATTGATCTGAGAAATCGACAGACGTAGGCAGAATCAGGAGCTGAATAGGCCGCAGTTGATTTAGCATGGCGGGTATGTAAGCCCCGTCATTAGTTAGGGAGATAGTTAGTGATGCAGAATCACGTACAGACTGGACCTGGCATAGAGAGGCAGTCGTACTGATACACGTAGTCAACCCAAGAGATGTAGATTGCACTCGAAAGAAGCAGGTAGATTTGACGATCGGCCATAGTGATAATGATCTGAAGTATAGATAGAAGTATTAGCGAATCAGCCTGAATGACTATTGGAGAAGCAGACACAAGCCCTCTCTGTTCCAGTGCGTGAAATGCCTGCCCGTTGAAGTGCCAATCACCCATAAAGACTCCCGCACCGAGCCGAACCTGCGACGCACGTTTGCCGACCCAAGGAGAGGACAACACGCGGTGACCAGCCCCCTAACCCTAGATGGAGTTACCCGTCTAGTTTAACGCGGAGTTGACCCTGAGCCCTGCCGAAACCACTCGTCGAACGCGCGCCACCACCCAAGGGAGCAGAGTCCAGTAACAAGTTTGACCTATAGGATAGAGGCTCAATCCAGCCAGCCCCGCTATTGTCAAGAGGAGAACCCATTGTAAGAGAGCGCATTCCCAGCTGTGCGAGCGAGAAAAGTTGCTACAGGTATGGGATTTTTATGTACTTGGTAATTCCATGTCATATGCTCACTGGATAAAGTGAAATTAGACGGTCGAGTAGAATAATGATAGGGAAAATTACAATTAATATTAACATATATTGCCATAGATATATATCACTTAGATTTGTTGAGTAGTAAATTAGTATTTTTAGTATTATTAAGCACCTGATATATCATGAAGTGTATAAGTGTATTTATTTTATTGTTATGTTTAATAAATTGATTTGTGTATGTACGTATGAGTAATCACTCTTTGTCATATAACAGAAAGTACTAACCACAACAAATAGCTATACGGTTACAGGTACCTAAAATGAAATTAAAAATTATTAATAAATTTGCCAAGTTAGAGGATTATTTTCATAAATATTTTCAAATTTCTTTCTGTATTGCAATTTGGTGTAAAAATGAGTATCAATCTAAAAATAATGGTTTGAAACATTTCAAACAGGCTGAATATTAATTTCATGCTAACACTTCCATTTTTTAAAGGTCAAATTACTAGTACTTAAAAGTAAATTAAAATTATTAAATGATGTGTCAATTTAGAGGATTATAATTTATGAATGTTTCCTCATTTCTTACTGTCTTGTAATTTGATGTAAAAAACGATATCAATCTTTTAAACAACAGTTAGAAAATTTCAAACATTTCAAAGAGACTGCTCATTAATTTCATGTTAAATACTTGCATTTTAGTGAAATGGCTGGTACCTAAAAGTCACCTAAAAGCGTTTAGTCAAGTGACTGGTACCTAAAATGAAATTGAAAATCAATTGATGTGTCAAATTTATAGGATGTAAATTTTTTTATTCTGTAAAAAAATTTATAGTAGAACAGATATTTAACGCAAGTTTAAAGACATTTTAATCAGGATTGTGAAACTTTCAATGAGAGATAACTATTATTAAAGAAGAACAGTAAATTTGTTCGAAAGTTAAAAGTCATTTTCCCCTTCTCATCTGTGCACGTTTTTATACCACTGATATACAGTTTGTATTCAGGAATGTTCATGTGCTCATCAGTATATTATAATTCTGAATTGCAGAAAGAAATATTCAAAAAGATTCCTTACCATACTTATAATAAAATACTTATCAAATATCTATAAATATGCTGTAAAAGTAATATTCACTACTTCAGAAAGTTTTAAAATTTTAAAAAGTCCTTTATTCTAAAGATCTTAATACTACTTTAAAAAATTTGGTTTGCTAATGATTAGAATTTAAAACTTTTCTAATCGTTTCAACATCTCAGCATCAAAAGATAAAACGTTATCAGCAATATTAAATTTTGAGCATTTTCTATAGATGTCGTTTAAATCAAGCAAGTATTCATTAGGATATTTTTCAGCGTCTTTTAGAAAACTAATGATTAAAAATCGGATATATATTGATCAGCGACATACTTTCAATGCTTCTTTTAAATATCAAGTTTATTCTCACTGTACTTCCAACTTATCAGTCTTAAGGATATCGACCAAAGTATTTTGGCATTGAAAAAAAAATATGCATTTAATAAATACAAGAATTCAAAACTTTTATCAATATATCCGCCCTTCAGAGAACTTAGTACACGCTAAAATAAAATGAAGACGTTTAGGGCAACATCAGACACAGTTTGGAAACATATTTTTTTGAAAAATGTTACCGTTGAATCTCAGAAAACTTAAATTTAGGCTCCAAATCTTATGTATTATAGAACATCAATTTAATTAATTTTAAACTTAAGTAAACACTATGCATTATCGAAATATAAAGTTTAAAAGTTTATCGACAAAACTTTTATAATCTTAATATTTCTTACACGAAAAATATGTTTTTCATATTCATATGATTAAATATCTGTTACATTATATAATATGTTATTTAACCCCAATTTATAACAGTATCTTTCATGTTATTTATTACTTGAAATAAAATTAAGTATATATATATATATGTATATGTATATATGTGTGTGTGTGTGTATATATGATAAAGTGAGAACTTTTTTTATTTCTTATGTATTATAGAACATTAATTTAATTAATTTTAAACCCAAGTAAACACTATGCATTATTGAAATATAAATTTCAAAAATTTTATCGACAAACTTTTATGGTCTTAATATTTCTTGCACGAAAAATCTGTTTATCAGAGGATTAAATATCTGTTATATTGTATAATCTGTTATTTAATCTCAAATTAAACAGTATCTTTCAGGTTATTTATTATTTGAAATAAATTTAAGTATACTGTATATATATATATATATGACACGGTGCTTACAACCCGTAACCTCATATTTCCTAATTAAAAACTTAATGTCAGTCATTAAACAAAAGGCCGGTGAAATAACCAATACTTAAATAACAATTAAGGACTTTATAAGGTTTACATAAGATTCGAATTACACCAATCGAACTTTTAGGTGAATAAAGTTAAAGAAGCCGCTTAAGATATGCTAATTGCGTCATACCGGTTGATATAAATACCAAGCAGCTAGATTAAAGAAACGGTGTGAGAGGGAGCTACGAAGTGGGAGGAAGCGAAAGGAAGTGAAAGGAGTTTGCGAGAAGCGGCTCGAGGCGTTTTAGCTAGGTTGATGCTAACCTACACAAGTTCGTGTTAGACGAAAGATATTTATCACTCTGTGGCCTAAAGTTTACGTAGCAGCAATGCTGGTCGATTATCCGAAGTATTTGTGAGTATCTGAAGTTGTATTTTCATTGCATGAATAGTTATACAAGTGAATATATTGAATTGTATTTCCGTTGCATGGATGCTATATATACCTCGTACTAGTAGTACGCATTACTTACGTTCAATAGAAAATATATAAGTGCAGATACTTGAATAAACATTGTTGTTATGTAAGAACTGTGAATGAATGAAATTATTTCGAGTGCCACTTCAAGATATACATACCCAAAGTTAGGGTAGAAATGCAGATTCTCTGTAACTTCTTTTAGTAATATTACTTCAAAGACTGTCCAATTCGCGCCATGTTCACATCAAGTAATCTCTTCTTACGACACGCGCCCTTCCTCTCCGAATAATAATCCCTAATCTATGTTTTGTTCGTTTTCACGCGCTGCAATTACGCGGGCGAAGCATCGTGAGTCAGACTAGCGTTATTTCGAACATTCGGTGATTGTATCAATCCGAGCGTGTGGTAGACAATTAATCATTGATGACCTCATAATCTTGTGAATTCTCCGCTGCATTAAAATACAACGCTACTTCCTGAATTGGAAAATCATTAAAAACTCTAATAGTACATTACCGTATATCGCTAATTTGAATAATTTTAATCCAATTAAATCTTTTTGATTATAGTTCTTTTTGATTATAGATTTACGTTCCTAGCATTATATATATATATATATATATATATATATATATATATATATATATATATATATATATATATATATATATATATGTATATATATATATATGTATATATATATATGTATATATATATATATGTATATATATATATGTATATATAATATATATTATATTATATATATATATATTATATAATATATATATA